>VZSG01000438.1:55988-148174 GCA_013398315.1 Nothoprocta pentlandii | reverse complement strand
AAGGAAGGAAGGAAGGAAGGAAGGAAGGAAGGAAGGAAGGAAGGAAGGAAGGAAGGAAGGAAGGAAGGAAGGAAGGGGCTATATAGGGTTCAAAAGATTGTACAAACTGTTGATTTAATTTCTGCAAAAGAGAGCCTCAGAAAGAGAGGCTCAAGTATTTACATGGATGCTTAAAAAGACTGGGATGAAAAGGAATTGAATCCAGCTCCTGAGGATGCCTTGCTATTACACTCCTCATCCTCTTTCATAAGATAAACCATTTAATTTCATCATATCTGCCTAGAGGAGGGGTGTTTTGATGTGTCCACGTGTATGTACTTTGATCTTGCTCTGGGGGTACCTGCTGCTCTCCTCCTAAACACAGGGAAAACAAAACTCCCAACTTTTGGAGTTCTGAATCACACCTAAATTAGCTGCCTAAAATAAGTAGTGTGATTTACTTCCCTCCGAGGACAATAAATTATCCAGAATAATATATCACTACAAATTAAATCATTATGATAGATACATACAACTGAGGGTGTGTAGCACCTAATTAATTAAGTGGCATATTCATCTGCAATTAGCAAATAAGCTCTCAAAACTTGGCATAGGCACTGTAAAGTGTATATGGCATGCCTAGGTAATTACAGCAGAGCTTGCTTCCTTTTGATAGTTTCTTCAGGAAAACACATTCACTCTATCCAAGCTAAATTCTCACCTGAACCTCTGACTCACCTGAAATAACATTTTTGGAAGCAAAAGTTCTATTCAGATGGCAGTAGCAGGACTAATGTAGTCAGATACTTTGCTGGGACATTGCATTTTTATTCAGGCTCTGTTGCTGAAATGGGAAGGTTGCTTCTAACCAGGTTTGCTTCAGACAAATCAACCCATAGACCTATAAGTGAATGCAAAGCACTCACTTCAGGAGGAAAGTGCTCCAAAAGCATTCACAGCCAAGAGAGATTTATTTTCAAAGCTGGACTACCTCCTTTCCAGATATGAGTGAGTAAAATGTTCTACATTGCATCACTTTGCCTGACAGAAGTTATCTCCCTAGTCAGCGGTGATAACATAGCAGGAGCCGCTGACTGATTCAGCCTCGGATCTCATAGCAGTTGTGACTTCATTGTCTGGAAAAGGGAAATCCTGTTAAATACTGTACAACTCTTCTATTGGCAAAGATGACTTTTGAGGTAATCCTTGACTCTGAAGTTATCCTCTCCTTAATGAGGCGTAATAGTTTTTTGCAATGTCAACTTCTTTGCATGACCTTCCTACCCAGCTGTTGAAAGGAACCACCTGAAAATACAGTCCCAGAATGTGATGCCAGCACTTTCATCCTGAGCTTCAGTTATTATTTAGGTCTTAATCTGCAAGTCACGCATGAGAAGGGAAGCCCACAGCACCACCAAAGCAAAACTCATGCTTCAATACCAAGCAATCACAGATACTAAAAAGAAATCCCAGCGTCATTAACATGTCATGTTGGATGTACAGCCTATGGAAGGAACATGGTCCTCAGAGCAACGAGCATTACCCATGACAAACACGCTCCTTCCTGGCATCTCCAGGGCATCAGGTTCACTGCGTTTATAGTGATCGTCTTAATGTCTTATTATATTAAATGCTTCAAGCACTTTCACTTATCTTTCAGAATTAAAGATTAATCAGTTCCATGATTGTGGACACTAAACAAAATGTATTGATCCTATTCATTTTCAAAAGCATGACACTATGTTGTATTTTAATATGTCATATTTTAAGGCTCGCCTATTGATCACATTTCGAGAACTTCCAACACTTCGTAAGAATTTAAGACACAGTGAAAGTGTAAGATTGTTCAATGCTCCTCGTGATAAACAGTTGAATCTGGAAGCTTTAAGTGGTGAGTCTACACTCATTATTTTCAAGACTTACATCACTCTATTGATCCTCAGTTGATCCTCATCAGTTGATTAGTTGAGGGACGTGGAACTTCTGGAAAGGGTCCAGCGTAGAGCGACAAAAGATGACTAAGGGACTGGAGCTTCTATTGTATGAGGAAAGGCAAAGAAGGGAGAAAGGCCTGTTTAGCTTGGAGAAGAGAAGGTTGAGAGGGGATCTGATCAATATGTATAAATACCTGAGGGGAGAATGTGGGGAGGATGGGGCCAAACTCTTCTCTGTGGTGGCCAGTGAAAGAACAAGAGGCAATGGGCACAAATTAAAACACAGGAAGTTCCGTCTGCTTGTGAGGAAGAACTTGACTGTAAGGGAGACAGAGCTGCCAGAGAACAGGCTACCCAGATAAGTTGTGGAGTCTCCTTCCCTGGAGGTCTCCAAACCCGCCTGGATGACACCCTGTGGCCCGTGCTCTGGGTGTCCCTGCTGGAGCAGGGGGCTTGGACTAGATGATCTCTAGAGGTCCCTTCCAACCTTAACCATTCTGTGATTCTGTGGTCCTGGAATGCTTACAAAGTAGCAATCACATTTTTTTTGGGGGGGGAAAAAAAAAAGTAACACTTTGAAGGTCTGCTCACCAATGCTAAACTTATATTCCTACATAGCCCTGTTTCCCAAGGGTCTTTGGGTCTTTATTTCTAAACAGATGAACAAAAGCTGAGTCACATACTACTTTTAATATAAATAGAACTGAAAATCTGAGACACACAGAGCTGAAAACCTGCCATTTATGTAGTAGTCTGATGCAATGGGAACAGACTGGGTTTGAAGAAAGGAATGAATCATTTCTGGATTCTTCTTAGAACCACTAGCTTGGCAAAATAATCTCCAAGAAGATGGCACATACCCTAAAACCACTGTTCTGAGCATGCATTCCATGTTGTTGTTCTTCAGCATTACCACTGAAAAGTCTTTTATAAGTAATAAATATGTTATGTAAATAAAAACATGCATAAATAGATTACAGCGCTCCGGGGAAAATAAGAACTTATATTATAATATCATAAATTATGAAGACTGTAATTGCTACAGCCAATAACATTTGAAAACAGAACTGTGCTGATAAATACGTGCGATAAGACTGAGTAAGGCTTACTCAGTTTCAGAGCAGAGTCAATCTGTTGATTTAAGTCAGTGCAGTAGAAGATACTACAGTGAAATCCTCAGAAGTCACTGTCTTTTTCCGAGCCCTTTTTTAATGCTGAAAAGAGCAATGTTCAAGAGACTAAAAAAAACCACATATAGAAATCAAGAGATCCTTAACTCTCTCATTTCTTTTGAGTACCTTCGGTATTTAGTTGGTTTTAAGCAAACTATGCCTTCTTTTCACAACAAATCTCAATTAGTGATTTCCAATTTATAAAATGCAGAGGGGAACAGAAACCATATACTTTATGCTAAATTGCTTCCTGAAACACAGTGGTTTGGTTTAAATATAAAGTTTGCCTGAATTTACCTCCCACAAACACACATAGAATTTAACTCAGAAAAGTAGAATAAAAATGTCAGATTGTCTGACTAGATATGAGGTTTCTCAGACAGCATGCTGACTCACAAAAATAAGAATCAAAATCAGAGAGTTTTAAAAAATGCTATTAAGATCAAACCTCTTTATTCTTTAATGGAATATGTAAATTGATTAAATAAATATTTAAAAACAAAATTCAAAATGCAGACTGTCACCTAATTTTCTCAAGAGGCAATTACATCTGTTCCAAATACCAATCTTTACACTCCCGTATCTGTATTCCATTATCATAGTAGCAACTGCTTGGTGCAATAAATGTCTCCTACAAATCTTTAGAAGAGGCAGAACTGATAAAAAACAGTGACATTTCTCAGTTTGCATTTTGAAGCTCTTCTTTTGATTTTCTCTAAGACAATTTCCTCCAGACTAATTACCTCTTTCAGTCTCGTAGGTGACCTTCTCTGGCCCAGCTAACAGTCTGTCTCACCACATTTTAAAAAGACCCTTCTATATCTTAGATTTCTATATTTTTATGAGATCATTAATCCTCAAGATAAGTTAGCAGCACACCTCAGTAGATAAATTGTCTTTTTTAAAGATAATTTAACGCAAATAGATCATGACCCAATATGAATAATTCTGCATTTCTTTGCCCTTTGATAACATCATCTTTTTTATTGTTGGAATTCTCATCATTTTCCATTGTTGAATCCTCACATCCAGGCACTGAAGTTTCTCCACATTTCATCCCCAGCTGCATTTTTCATCTTCATTGCTAAGACTTGACTTATATTCCTGTCTTGCAGGTACATTCCTACTCTCTCAACCCTTCCAGCTCTGTTCCACTTGAAACCCAGCTCCCTATGGCTCCTCCCATCACTATGTCTCATCAAATCTTCCCTATCCTTGCTTTGTCTTCTTCCTTTCAAAGCTCTCTTTCAAATACACATCTCTACTTTCATCTCCTCCTACACTCAGCTCTGGCAAATTTACCCCCTCCACCACCTTTCATGTATTTTCCCTAGTTTGTGCCACCCAATTTGTTTGGAACAAACTCAATTATTTATCAAATTTTCTCCATCTTCTTCTTCTCTATCTATGGAATAAAAACTGTATGATAAAGACAAGACATTTGGATTAGTAAGGCCACATATCATGTACATCTCATGTCTCACCCAGGAGAATATGCTCCTGGTCCAGGGGGAAGCACCTATGGCTGACATGGTATCATAGGTCTTGAAAAGGGTAAATCACAAATATCTCTTTGTAAAAATTCTAAACTTTGGAATGACACCATATGTAAGTACTAGTCAAACTGATTTCTAAGCATATGTAAGCAGTTCCACAAATTTCCTGAAACATTTTAAGATGCATAAATTTTAAAACTGACTTCCATATACGTTCCTTTATCACAACTGATAATTTTACCCACTCATACTTGTCAAAAGGAACACCTAATTATCCCTCCCAATTTACTCTTGGGGAACCAAAAGAATGTTTTAGTTATGCCAAACGTATGATATCTGCCAGCTTTCTGTAGGTTTCTGCAAACATCATGCTATGTGGTAATAGGACAAGAAGTTGTCCTAAGGGTTTGACATTAATTCAAATCTCAGGGCTTTGATTGTCATCCAGGCTAAAAAGCATTTTGCAAGAATGCCAAATTAATAAAAATACCTCCTTGATACAATTCACCTGGCCTTGTATTACCTACCTATACCCATTTACCCCAGAAGAACAATGCAATTTCAATTCTGAGATTCCAGAGAGAGTTCAAAAGACCTTCCATTCAATTCAGGAATACTTGTTTATCTCTACTACATAAAAATCATAAAATTAGGGTAAGCAATAGCTCCTCTGCTGCGGCCTAAGCCTGTCTAAGCAGCCAATGATTTGCTTTCTGCTAAATCTAAGTGTAATCACATTGTAGATTCCAGATATCTGTGCAGATACAATGTGATATGCATATAAAGTATGCATATCCAACAGTATATTTTTGCAGTTTGGATCGCAAAATATGGGTCCAAACTGGTCTTTCCTCATCTTATGCTTTAATGTTTCATAATTACTCAGCCTAAGAAAAAGCCTCAGGTTGACAACCTGAGGGTTTTGCACAGAAAAACTTCTCTTCATATGTCTTGAGACATATCTCAGTATTATAAAAGAATAAGATGACATCAAAGTACATTAGGGTCATCTAAATACAAAAGGAAAGAAGGAAGACTGGAAGTTAATAAATAATAGGATAACACTGCTCAGTCTAAAAATACATATGCAGAAGAAATCAGCTTAAAGTGCTGTGGTTTGTTCGTTTATTTTAAAGCAGGAAGAGGAGGGAAAGAAAATAGATTCCAAAACCAAGACTCTCACACCATAAAGTGAGTCAAAATTAAACTGCTGGCTGAATCTAGATACACTATGAAAAATCCAAAAGGTCTTTGCTTAGTGTGCTCATTAAACATCTAAATGATTTAGATGTGTAGGACAGAATTACCACAGTCATAAACCCATTCCTACTGCTGTGTCCTCAGCACTGGAACTAGTGGTTCCAAAAAGAGCATGAAGAAAAGTGAGAGTAAAGCACTGCCAGGCTGTAACTCAAACTTGATCGTTACCGGAAAGAAAGTGTCTGTATGATGGTGTACATCACCTATATCTGATACATATTCTTGAGCTACTCAAGTAGGCAAGTCAAACTCAGTCAAACTCCTTCTCCTTTTTCAGGTGAAGCCTACAAATGGCATACCTGAGCTGCAACTTCCTAACTTCCTAATTTCCCCAGAAAAGCTTATCTAGTATCAAGCAGGTTCCTTCTGTTCAAAAATCCTCCTAAAATGCATGTACATTTTACATGTACGTAAATGTATGTACTCATTTTACATGTACATTTATGTACTTTTACTTTTTGGTGCCAGTAATCTGGTATAAATCTTTCCCCATATAATGGAGAAACAGGAGCACGTTATCAGGACACTTCATGCTGTTTGCAGAAATATAAATCTATTTCAACTTCCATCTTATCCCCACAGCTCATTGCAATATGCAATTGTAAATGCTATGTAGGTCTTTATGCATAGTGGATAATCTTCTAATAATTAATTATGTTGATATTAATAATATTGGCATATGGTCAGAAACACCTGGGTGCAAAAAAACACATACTTTCCTTCTGAAGGCAGAAAATAAAAGTTTATTTCTGAAAGGGGAGTATGGCAGCTCAGATGGAATGCTGATCTTCTTTCATAGAGTGCCAGAGTTATCTAATACCAGCTCCAGAGTTTCACTAAATATCATCCAGTCCCACTTATAAGGGCACCTCTACCTCTTCTTCTTGTGGCAGTCATTAAAAATGAATTAATTCTATTTCCGTATGCATAGCTTGTTCTAAATCTCACTAAATCAATATAACATCCAACTAACTATTCATGTCAGTGGGCTTTGCAGTCAGCCTACCTTTTTTTCTCATTTAAGACAAACATTGATTGTTAACAGACATCTAAAATGGACTTATACAGTGACACTATTGTAAAAGATATAAGCTGTCATCTTAGAACGCTGATATTTATAAGAAAGGTTGGAGATTTTGCCATTTACCCTGGGCTTTCAAATGTGAAAGAACACTAGTTACTGAATAAAATGTTGCAGAAGTTGAGAGAATGGTAGAGACCACTGATAGAAAAAAAATGTGATAGAAAAAATGTTTGTACTGGGTAATTTTCTGATAGCTACTCCTATGTTGTCCTCTACAGCATACTTTAATATTCACCATTGCTGAACTCTCAAAATGTTTCATATATTTTTAATTCCTTCATTTCTAACAAGTTTATCAAAAAACTTAAGCACATCTACCAAAGCCAATAAACACTGGTTCATTAGTGGGCAAGGGTGTGCTGTGTCAGCATGACGTGCTGGATATTGCACCTTACATCACTACAAAGCAGAGAGAAGGAAAGAACCTGCTCTTCTGTTGACCCTGTTGTTTGGCTGCATAGGCATGGGCACCTAGCCCCATATGAAATACCAGAGTCTCTTGTGATTTTAACAATGCAGGGTCTGGAAGGAAGTTTTTGGGATATAATACCTGCTGTCATAAGGTGCTACATCATATTTTTTCATAAACCCCTCACCCTCCATCACAAAGTTATTTAAATTTTTATCTCCCCACAGTTTGTATTCAGAGGGGGCTCCAGAACTTTACTGCTCTTTCTGATACTTGCAGATGTTGTTCATACTGTCAGCCTTACTCATGGGTGATTTATACACATTTCTTTTAATGATAACATTATCCTCTCCCTTCAGAAGTGTTTTCCTTCCTTGGTATGTTCAGAGAGCAACCATATCCACTTAGAGCACTGGGTTTGCTATGATAAACAACACAAGATTCTAATAATGCTTTTTTTGTGATGACATTAACACTCCTCATCACCTTGCCTGAGACTTATTTCTCTTTTCTGCAGTCACTTTGGTGAATCACAGTCACCCCACTCTTATCTAGCAGCTTCGAGTCTTTCTACTCTGTCATTTTGATTGTGTGAGCTTCCAGATTACACCAGATTTTGGTTTTTATTTACTCTGATCTATATTCTTTAGATTTTATTTCATTTTTTTCTCTCTCTCCTTCTTTCATACATGATAGGTTATCTTTGACATAGTTCCGTACATTCTTTCTTTAATAAAACACTAGTTCATACATTCACTCTTAATCACTGCAAACCCTCCATTCTTTGGTGTAGCTGAGGAAGGTCTTTATTACCTCAGAATTCACATCCTGGGCCAAGAAGAGTTACTTTCTATTAAGAGAATATGATCAAGAAAGGAACAAGAAAAAGCAGACGAGAAGAGTCAATTAGCTGCAGTAACTGCAGCTCTCCACAGTGTCTGGAGTGCAGTTTCCTTCCCTGCTATCCAAAAGTTTGGAGATTAGTGGAACAACGTTTTGGTCTGATAAGGATTTTTTGGAAGAAGACAACGTTTCTTCCTGGATGCCACCACTGGTGGTCAGCAAAAAATGCTGTAGGCCTTCAGGTTGGAGAAAGGGGTTGAGAGTGGCTAAAACACACTGTGGAGCCTTAGGCAACTCCACTAGGTGATGAAGCTCTTCGTGCTCCCCACATAAGCAAGAGAAGCTAACGCCCAGAAATGTTATTTGAGGTTCTCCATTTTGGAGCTCAGAATCCTCCCCATTAAACACTTCCCTCTCTGGGCCATCTGGGCAAGCTGATTTCTTGAATCTAGGCATTTAAATCTGGTATGTAGTGTGGTAACTGGCATGGTAAGTGGCATTGAGTGGACAGGGAGCACTGCTAAAAGCTCCAATGAGCCTTACAACAAAGGCAATACCAGGGGCTTTATGTACCCCCATGTGTAAGGGAGTACGTACCATGGGTTGGCTGCTCATCACAGAAGTCTTCCCATGTATTATTGTTCTCCAGAAGTTGCCACTCAGTAATGGATGTTCCTACAGAATAAAACTTGGTTCAAGAAAAAAACCTGTCTTGCTGACCTTTCAGCTTTTATCTGCTTTCTCTCATTCTTCCCTTTAACTCTACCTCCAAACTGTGTTATATCATCTTTTATCTGGATCTAGGAAAAAGAACTTGAGGAAGTGCCTTTTTAAGTCAATATCTAATGATTTAAAATATATACATATACTGTCTTTATTACTTTGAACAGTTAGAATTGGCTTGACATTTTTACTCTTTTCCCCACAGATGTTTTTCTAGAACCTACAGAATGTACAAATTATTACTAAGGATCAGTAGTAATCTGCTTTTAAAATACATTTTTCATAAAATGAAAAATACACATACCTAAACAATGTTTTTATAATTTTTTTTGCCAATAAAATGTCAACCCTTTCAGTAAGCTTTTTTTTTTTTCAACTATGTCACCCATTTTTTGTAAAAAGCTTCATTGTAAATTGTATGCACAAAATTTCATGGGGTCCTACAGCACAACTTCCAGAGTGGATGGTGAGTTCTACCTTCTCCCTCTCTCTGCTCCAATTCTCCAGAAATGTCCAAATAAGCAACAATATTCACTATCATGATTGAGAAAAGAGGGAACTCCGACTTTTATTCCTAAACCAATTCCCTAGAACAGCCAACTCTGGACAGAAATAGCAGTAATTGTTGTCCTAGGCTTCATGCTGTTGTCTTTATCATGCTGCCTTAGCTGTCTTTCTCTCTGTGTTGTTGTATGCCAGCATTTCGGCTAGTATTTTTGGCAACTTCAAAGTTGCAAACAGGCTTTTGTGTCTTAGCTCTTCTTCCTGTACACCTTTATTCCCACAGCAAGAAATCAATGGTATCCTTTCTGGATCAATCAGATGCCTTCTGCTCTACCTCACTGTCAATAAGAAGCAAAAGGCTTCTCAGAACTTGACAGTCTGTGGAGTTACCTGCTCTGTGGCTCCAAAACTGCTGAGGCAGAGCGGTCCCTTATAAAGCAGAGGGGATTCCAGTAAGTCTGGCCTTTGGCAAGACAGGTTTGGAAAGGTTTTCAGATAGGTCATTGCAAAAGCAATCCTCCTTAGGCAGAAGATGCACATTTAAACGCAGCTCTGTTGATGAAGACGGATGAATGTTGCTATGGTTGTACTGAGATATATAAAACACAGACACTCTGCTCGATTGGACTCAGGAGAAGTCTGGTAGTTAGAAGTGTCTCAGAAGAAATGAGAGATGAACTACCTATCAGGCAAACACAAAATCTCCCCTTCCCCTTCTCTTCCTCCTAAAGAACAATGTCAGGCAGCTATAGCCAAGTGAGCTAAACATAATCCTAAAGATATAGTAAAGAACGCTGCCATCTCCTGCTGGTCACCCTTGCCCATTGCCATGCAGATATTATTGCTCTTCCCCTTCACTCAGCCAAATGCAGGTCCATCTGAATTGCTTGCACTATCTCTCCTGACTTAGTAAATCAAATCGATTGTACAGCACAAAAGCAAAGGCTTTCTTCAAATCCAAATAAATTACGTTCAAAGCCTCAGGATTGCCTCCCAGTCTGCTAGTGCATATAATGCATTTAAATGAAACGTATGCATATGAATGGTGATTGCTCCTTATTGAAACACACGTTGCTAAACACCCTGTAATCTTGGTCCTTACCAGTGTCTCCTAGAAATTATTCAGCATAAAAGGCTCTCTCTTTCACCTTCAAAGCAGTTTTAAAGCCATTCAACACAACACAAACAATTGCTCAAGCCCATATATTGTCATTGTATTTATTACTTATTCTCTATGCTTACATATATAGTTTTAGTTTTCCAAATGTATAAGGAAAATTATCAGGACCGGAATTTGATTACAAAGGACCAAACATATGAAGACAAGTAACATTTGAAAGATAGAAAATAAAAAGTCTTCTAATATGCTTGTCAGGAATGAACTTGGGGGGTCTTTTTATCTGAGACATTTTTGCAGTCTGAAGTCTTTTCCTGTTAGGTGGTTCCCAAGAATCACCTGATCTCCTAAGACAGAAAGTAAATGAGCTGCCCTTTCTCTGTCTTCTGAGTATCTGTATTCTGTAACCACCAGTTAAAACCTCTGTTGACTCAAAAGGGCATCAGATTGGGACATACTGTTTTTGTAATATATATAAAGGCTTTCCTAGAAGATTTACATCATATTTCAGGATTTCTCTTCACTGAATCTCAACTGCTGTTTAATCTCAATGCTTCCCATTTGCCTACTAATACTATGGCCAGGAATCAAATTTACAAGTCTACCAAAACGATGTAAGAAACATAATTTCCCAGTCGCATAGTACTCAGAATTAATTCCCATTGAAGCCTTCTATCTGACTATATAACCTTTTTAAAATTGACGACTTTGTAGCCCTTTCCCAAAGAAGCCTATGCTCTCACTGTGAAGTTACAGATCTGTCCATTTCCTTTCAAGTCCCAAGGTGACGAATTTTGCAGAAAACATATTTTCATCCCTGTAAAAAAAAAAAGAACTTCTAGGATGACGACATTTAAAATATTTTAGTTGCAGTATGATTCTTGCAAGAATAGGTGATGAAAGAAAGGCATTTCTTCCTGCCAAAAATAACAGCTGTATTATTAAAAATATTGTTAGGATTGTGCAAAAATACAGGCAGATTACTATTGTGGAGAAAAAAAAATACCTCATCTGCTGCGTCTTTTTAATACAGTAGCAAATATACTGCCTGGTTTGGCTTCATGCCAAGATTAATTTTAAATTGGACCTCATGAAATATTTATGAGGTCCAATTTAATGGGATTGCTTTCCCTGGCATTAAGCCTGTGTGGATAGCATCTTAAACACCGATGTTTTTAACAGAACCTCAAGTCCAAGGAAAAAAATATCCTTGGGTATTAATAAGCTTATTAAGAAATTGTTTAACTCTGTGACAGTGTATTTTAGAAGTATTTTGACAGGCCCTTTGTAGAGAATCTTTACCTGCTGTTCGCTCAGCCTGCACTTTGCACTGTCAAACAAATGCTGCTTAGCATTTAGCAAAATGGTAAATCATCATTAGTTGGAAACAATCTGAAGTAAGTGTGAGTAAAGAGCTAATCACCCTTCGATAGGCTTCACTGGGAACTGACAGTATGGGAACACTACAGACACCACTCAGCTCCTCCATGGCAATCTTGACTCTCTGAGACACCATTTACCTTTTGGCTTCTAATTACACTTAATAGTTCAATAAAAACACTATATTGAAGCACATATACTTACAAAAAAAATCAGCATTTTGTACAAAGAAACATCTTGAATAATTGATAAATCATTTTCCTTTCCTTTTACAATAAATAGCATGGGGCTAATCTCTAGAGACAATTATTTCGATTGCATCTGAACCCATTTCTAAAATGCTGCTTCACTGCTGCTCCTTCAGCAGTGTTCACAATGGACCTTTAGAAACCAAAATCAGAAGCAGGGCAGAAGAAAAAAGTCAATACAGATGAAGGCCAAGTTTGATCCCAGTGCTTGACCACATGCTTAGCTGGGGTAAACAGGATTATTGTTACTGTAGTGAGTTCCAGCAGCAGCAGATTTGGCCCACTGCTCCTAAAACGTACATCTCCAAAAATAATCTTCATGCCAAAATAATGGCAGATACAGCGGCAAAGCATACACAAATAATTAAAATAGGAAAAAAAAAAAGAAAAGATTATTTAAAGATTTTGATATCACTTCACAGATAGGTAGAAAAAAACGCACACAAAAAATGTTTTGCTCCTGTTTCCTCTTCCTCATATTGGCTGCCCTAGGAGTGCTGGCTCCACTCCTTTAGCTGACCAAAGTTTATACCTGCAGTCTTGCAGCCACTGGAGACGAAGGATGTGCAACCTGTATGGAAAGGAGCACAGCACGCTGCCTTCACCCAGCCATCGCTTCTGGACAGCATTGATGGGCTGCCCCTGTTCAGAGAGAAATCGTTACTGCAGATGCTAAGGCTAACTTTATGGATTAGTTCTGCAAGCTGCCTCATGATTGCTGGTCAGCTGAGCACAGAACCCATCTTTTTGCTCCAGAGAAGGGAGTTTTCACAGTGATCGTTACCTGGGATTGATTGCAAAGATATGACACAGTGCTTTGCAATGCAAAGGAGGCCTGACCAAACAGAAGTTTGGCTGGAAGGAAGGCAATCATAATCTGCATCATCATAGGAAATATATTTGTGTGTTCTTAGGGAAATCCCTTCAGAAGGGCCACAGAGAATTCACAGGCCTTTAGAAAAAAGCAACTAATATGGGGCAAGTGGCATGAATAGGGTTGCCCATATGACCTTCTTTGTTGAATGGACCTTTGCAGGAAAAGGATGCCCACCAGAATGGTAGGAAGCATCAGGTAAGCAGGAGGAACGTGGAATTCAACAGCGAAACAGTTCATATCTTGTCAAATGATGGATTCAGAAGACTGGAAAAACACAACAACAACAAAAAAAAGCACCTTTCCATATGTGTGTCATCTAATTCTTGTACAAATTATGGTAATTATCACAGTGGGTAATTTGACATTGTAACAAAACACCTCACTTGCTTTTTACTGTGGGACCTGATTCCTGAGACTATAGAATAAATGACTAACCACAGGCAGAAAGAAGCAATTCCACCTAAATATCATATCTATACAGATGATACTGCATTTTAATGGGCAGAAGTTGCTTTTGCCATTCACTTGCTAATCAGCAAATGTGTTCAACTGCCCTTTAACAGAAATATGACCATGCTACTAAGAATGTGGAAGAAAAAATAAAGAGCTGATGATCTAAATAATGAAACTTCAAAGGAGTTTTAGGAAGGCAGATTGTAATTAGCCAACTGGAATTTAGCCAGGACACCACAGCTAACACCTCTGTGACCTTCAATCAACATCCTTTTAATATGCATGAAGTTGGTTTTCTTTATTATTATTAAGCTGAATGAAAAGATCATTGAAGCAAATACTCTGTTGGTTGATTTTCATCATCACGTAGCTGCTGGAATGCTGAAATTCAGGGAGCAAAAAGTTGTGAAGAGTCAGTGCTAAAAGCTTAGTGAACTACCAGTCTGCACCTCTTCTAATACCTCTAATGATGATGAGCCTTTGCAAAGCTCATAGATAACCTCTTAACACTCAGCTGGGATAAGTGTCGTGTTCACTCAGGATTGCTTCCTGCCCAACACCTTGGAATGGTGGATGGTGAATGGATGGAGGAGAAATCCGCAGGTTGACACCTCGAATCCACTTCCATGCTGTCCTGAGCTAGGTCAGCTCTAGGTATCCCTTCTGACCTGCATGCTGCACCCACCTGTTTTACTAAGACAAAAAGGAAAAGCCAAGGCAGGAGAGCACAAAGGCTGCTCATTCTGCGGCTCCCACCCCGGTCAACACCCCTGGCATCAAAGAAAAGCTACTTGCATGAAGGCTGTGATTCACAGGCACCCATTTCAAACGAAGACATCCCACCTCACACAGAGCAGCTCCATGGAATAAAACTTTGAACTCGCCCCTCCTGCTTAGGACCACAGATAGCAAGATTAATTATCCTTCTGTGGAGAGGCAGAAGCTGCCACAATGATGTGTCACCTGCACTTACCGAGCAAGGACATATTCATCACAAGTGACAAGACCGCAGAGAAGTGAAATTCTTGCTTAATATTTGTCTGTATGTTAATGCAGCTTGAAAACAAAGTTCCCAAAAGGTGGATAAGAAGAAGAAAGAAAAGGAGGAAGCAAAAATGCTTTAGCCAAAGTAAACGAGAGGGAAAAGTTAGGCAATTTAATTTTTGGACTCATTTTACAGACCTTTTGAGGTTTAATCTGCACAGCCATTAGGGATTTAGAGAGCACTGATGTTTAACTTGTTTGCCCATTTGACTTAATACAAATCCACCTGACATCAACAAAGCACTTTCTTTGTCTTCAGCAGTACTTAATTTAAAGGGGACATGTTTACAAACAGCTTAATCTGTTTAGTACAAACACTCCTTTACATTCTTTTTTCCTGGGAAAAGAAAAAAAAAAACTTCTGAACCATTGGTCCCTTCCCAAGCCCAAGGCTGGACTTTGGGGCAACTTGATACCAATAATATGTTAGCTATACAACATGCTGCACTCAACAACTTTCACCTTTTTTATAAAAGTAGAAAAAATACAATAGCAATTGTAGAAGAATTGTAGTAGAATTGTAGTAGAAAAAATACAATTAGCAATAATAAATCTGTTGAATGTTATACACTTTTTTTGACATAAAAGTCATTAATCTATAGGGATTCTTTATGGGAAATGCATATGTTCTATACATCTGCAGGCACAAGGCTGAGCACTAAAGTCAAACTATTACTGAAGAGAAAATGAAAGGAATCACCTCTTAATAGCCTGCTATTAGTAATGGCTTGCTCTCCTCAGCGAAGTCCAGTGGCCTTTCCCCAGTGCTTCCACAGTCTCAAATAGTGTCTGAAATCTCCTATTCCTCATTTTTCTCCCACAATATATTCTCTTTGATGCAATGACCATCAGTGTTTCTTGCTACTTAATGTGAGCAAAGACAGAAAAATGCCCTATTCTGTAAGTAACAGGTATCAACCAAGGATCCGTCAGGTTTCCCTCTTTTCTAATGACTGTATTTTCTCATCTTCATTCTTGTTACCTCTGATCTAGGGGAACAGCTTCATAGTGAGTCACAAGATCCAAGCATTAGTCTTCATTCTTGAAATGTTTGCTGCATGACCTCAAGAAAGCAGTTCAGCCTACAATAGCATGTAGCGTGTGATCAGGTGCTGAATTTTGATTGAGAGAGCAATCTTATTCAAAATAAAGTTGTGCTTTGGTGTCTCATTACATTTAGTCTTACCTTTCCTCCTTATTTCAGCTTCATCTTTCCTTCTTCTTCTGTAAAGATGAGAGAAATATGTCTCAAAATTATTATGTCTCTATTTTTCAGTAGAATTGAAATTGTTTTCTATTTTTAAAAGAAAAAAACGGTTAAAAAAATTATACTATTTTATGTAATATGCCAGTACTATTTCAGGAATTAGACAGTTATTAAAATAAAGCCTTTCATCTGAGGATTCAAAAAAAAACGGAACCTAAAGGCACTTCAGTCAAAATACTCAGAGTGGGGACATTCATGAGTAAACTGAGCCGTACAAAAGCCAAGCGATTATTAGTCCCTGGTTAAACAAGGAGCTGGTGCAAGAAACGGGAACAAGACAATACTTAGCATTTGGATAGGCCTTTTCACACAAGAATTTGAAACATTTTACAAAGAAAACAACATCGACAAAAAAAAAGCAGCACTTGATTCCTCAAACGCAGCTCTGTGTTTCAACCGCTACCCCAGAAAATGTAGGTTCTGACATTTACTTTGTTACACATATAATTTCACACCACTTCTTTGCACATCACTTTTTTTAGTAAACTTTCACCTACAAAAGCACTTTTGAATTCAGATGTTTGAGCTGTTTCACTACAGAAGCTTCTATAAAATTAATCACACAAATCCCATAAAATCAAGTCAGTCTCTAATAATAAATTACATTACAATATTTTCAAGTTAATGGTACAATAAAAATTTGCTACAAGACTGTTAGCCTAATAAGGATCTTATTTTTAAAACAGAGCTGGCCACACAAATAGCTTAGATTTTCAGAGATTTATCTGAAAATTTGCCCATTAAAGAGAATATTTTCAACTTTAAGTTCTTTGGGAGATGGGATACCTATTTATTTCATGTTTGTGCAGGACTTGGAGGAAAGAAGACCTTGCCCTACATGTGACCATAGTAAAAAACTAGTAATATTTTCATTAGCATTGTATTAATTTATTGATGATGACATGTATCTTAGACTCAAAAATCCTACATTTTCAACCAGATGCAAAGCACAAACACATGGATGCTTTCCCAAAACACAAGGGTGCACTTGTGGGAGCAAGACTAGGAAACTGCTTGACTGAATATGTAGAAATTGCACCCCAGTTTTACAGACCTCTTTGGAAAACCTCACTCGTCTATAAGCTTGAAAGTGATAACTGAGAGGCCTCCTTTTCCTTTCCTTCATTTGCAAAGGTATACACGCAGAGTAATTAAATTGCAATTAACTTCTAACCACCTTTTCGCACCACAAAGTGGTTTTGTCCTGTGGGGAAGGAGAAAATAAACGGGATTTGGAGCTGTGGCTTGCTTCCCTCCCTGCTTTCCCAGTGCTGAGGAACGCCTATCCCAGCTGGAAAAATACACACAGCTCCAGGGAATTGGAGAATTTGGAGCTTCTCCTTGCTCAGTTATTTGATGCTAGTCAGTCTCTGATAAGCTGGGCACTAGTTAATCCCCCTTTTAAAGACGTTTTTGGAATAGGACAGAATATGACTAGGCACTCAGTGGAGACACTGACATTGATTTGCCTTTATCTGTGGACATTCATAATTTTTTACTAAATAAATGATGGTGTTGGAATATTCTGCCTGGTCTCTCTTCACATTTTTAATTACGTGAACTGTCAGAAAAGCCTCGGGTGTCCCTCGTTCTCCTGAGAAAAAATTCCCTGGGCTCAAACTCAGTGAAGGGAAATGGTAAAATGAAGTTTTCCCCACGTACAACGAAATAGCCCCAAATCAGTGATGCTTTTTTCCCTACGCTGCACTGGTTTTGTATGAAACGGTGCATCCCCAAAACGACCAGCGAAACAACTGCTTTGGGAATGAAAAATGTTCTCACTTCTCTTCCACAATTGTTGTATTCTGTGAAATGTTTACTGATGTACTTTGAGGGGCCTTTTGGCTTTATATGCTTTCTTCAAATAACACACAGAGTGAATGTGAGCATTTTAAGGCTTAAAGACTCTTTGCCAATTTGTCACTGTCAAAAAAAAGAAAAAAAAAAAGAGTCAGAGGAGTCTAAAAGTTTTTGGCCTACAATAGAGAATTAGGTATTTGTTGGGACAGTACTTGGGGGAATTTCAAGGTTTCAGCTTTCACTGTGCATCTTCTTATGTCAAAAATCATTTTGTCTTCAAAACACAGTCATGAAAACACATCTCACTTTACTTCTCTTCACACAGGATGTAAGAATCATTTTATCCAAAAAATTTTAACTCATCCTGCCCTGACTTTTACTCAGTAACTTGTGAGTGTCATGAGAGGGATTTAAATAACTTTGTTTATTATGATAAGTTATTGCTTTGAAGAGTAAGGGGGAAGATACTTGCTGTACGACTTTTTGCTGGCCACAGATTATTCACATTTTTAAGATACTTTACATTGTTTTTTAAGATCATCATTGATGCAGTAAGAAATGAGATTAGAAGACAGCACTGATCAGAATTAAGAGAGATTTTTCCCCTATTAACACTCCTTGCATCAAGAACCTGGTATTCCCTACAAGGTAAATGTTGTACACTTCATTTAGAACAACTGGCCTGAACATCAAACTAGTCACCTAGCAATTTAATATACATTAAAAAGCAAGGATGTTGCAAATACTTTGTACAGGGTGTTGTTACCTGTAGGAACTAGCCATTCTGAATTTTAGTTAATTATGTCTGCTGTAATTTCTTTTCCATGCAGGAAAACTCTACTTTCACATGATGTTGAGGAATATTATGCCAAGGCACCCAGACTAATGTAGGATACACTTTTACATTTTTATAAATAATAGATCTTTGGCTCATGATAGGTCTTCATTGCAGAGGCAAGTGAAAAGTTATTGCAGAAAATGTGATTTATTCAGCTAGGTTCCTATTTTAACAGGAAAAAGCAAAAAGAAGGTGTGTGGAATCTGGCTATGCAGAATTTAATAACTCATTTTATTTTAATAACTCATTTTATTTTA
Source organism: Nothoprocta pentlandii (assembly GCA_013398315.1). Taxonomy (NCBI): domain Eukaryota; kingdom Metazoa; phylum Chordata; class Aves; order Tinamiformes; family Tinamidae; genus Nothoprocta; species Nothoprocta pentlandii. The sequence goes on along the minus strand of VZSG01000438.1, from coordinate 129,489 downwards.
CTCAGGTGAGGAAGTAACCCAATTTCCATTCAGCTCTGCAAATAGGGTATGGTCAAGATTCCAAAGCATCCAGGGTGGGTTGTCTTCTTTCACAGCTCCCCTTTCCCAACCTTCATCTCCCTGGATGCACCAATGTAGTTCAGTCTCACCTCACTCCTGGCAGGAAGATGCAAAATAATCATAGAGTTTTTCTATTGAGGAAATGATGAACTGAATATGCAAAAGTTACATTACAGTAGAGAAGAAAATTTGATATAGGGCATATGATACTTTACAAAACATGAATACTTGATAAAAGGTAAAGATAAAATGTCAAGTGTGGAAATACAGAAGGCATTTCTTTCCCCATTTCTCATTTGATAATAAATGTTGGCAGGTAACATTAGTAGCCACCTAAAGCCAAACACTTGATTAATCTGTGATGCTTCACGTAAGGTTTAGGATCAAATAGGATTGTAAAATATCAGAGATGATAAGAAGTGTAGAGATTAAAAGAGAAAGGAGAGGATGTGAGATACATGAAATAGCAGGTGAATGAAATTATATCCAAAGACGAAGAGATCAGATGAATGTGACACGGCTCACAGATATTAGGAATATGAAAATACACCACTGGCACAACTCACATTCATATTGTGGAGCTTTGACTCCTTTTTCTCTGTATAAGGTGGCCTTGAAAGAAAAAAAAAGTAGGTTCCAAGAATTTCTAAATGAAACATAGTGATATGATAACCCCACTGGTGTGATGTGATGTTACCACTCCAATGTTGACAAGAATTTCAAGCCCATGGTATAATAAAAATTACTTATTTTTCCACATAGCTGGTTAAACACAAAAAGCAAGAGGTATTCATATAAAATTGATTTCATGTGATAACATTGCAACTATTAATATAATCTTTTGGGGAAGGAGTTTTTTTGGGGAGGGCTTTTGGGAGCTTGGAACTTTACTCTGAGCTGCTGAAAAGTGGAGTGCTTTGAAACCAGGCACAGACAACTGCATTACTTTTGTCACAAGGAATAGGTGTTCTTCAGAGCAACTTCTGAAAGTCAAAGCCAAGTGAAAGGCTAATCACCTCAGATGGAAATATTACATGCAAATAAATGACTGCTAGAAGAAGAAGAGGACTTCTACACTCAGATCTGGCAAAGGTAAATCTGAAAAACACATGCATTAAGACAAATCTCGGTCAGTGGAGCTCTGCATTCATACAATGGGGACCAATCTGTTTCAGAAAGGAGGGAAGGAGAGCTGTTTCATCCCGACCTCCTCTTAACGAATCTCACTGTCAACACAGTATCAACTGCTAACAAAAGTCTTGTACTTTACCCTGTGTCAAATTATCAGCACCACTCTCACTTGCTTCAGCCAGGGCAATATTTAGAAGCTGATCAGACCTATCTGAACTGGCATGTGAGAGCAGTAGCGAATAGAGCTGGACGTTGTCCATTGGGAAGAAATCTTCATGCGCTGCTTGTTCAGTACTTGTCACCTTGGCATCACGGTACCTTGGTGTGCACCTTTCTTTTTTATTATGACAACACTGCAGTCCAGTAGCTTTCATTCCTGAAAGCTTGATGAAAATACGTGATGATTTTTTGAAATACGAGGAGAAGCTGCTGATCTTCGGGAAGATGTTTTCTTTGATGCTAGTGTAAAAATGCACGGAATGCATCTAAACTCAATTAAGGAACATTTGTAGTATGTAAAGAGAGTTGATATTTTCTTTGAACAGAAGGAAAAAAAACAGGGAGACCCGTATTAAAACATACTTCTTGTGAGAATATAGTCTGGGAAATTTCTTCAAAACATAACCTTGTACAACATGATGTCATTATTTAAGGGTTGGATATTGGATAGATAACACAGGCCAAACTCTACTGAAGTTAGGAAATCTGGACAAATTGCAAACATTCAGAAATATTTTTCTATTTTACTCAAGAATGTTACTGCCCAGCAACATTGTCTGTTACTTGCTTATACTGAAGAGAATTAAAATAGGATTTGAATATAGAAATCAGAATGATCACAAAGCTCTTTTCCCATTTGCCAACGAAAACATAATGAAGTATTTCGGCACTCCTAATCTTGGAGTACTAGAGTTGGATACCATGCGTTTTTCAGATGTGTAGACGTGGCTCCCCAAAAGTTAATTCCTTTAAGGGTTTCATGATAGCAGATAAAGAACATCATTGCAAAGATCATGTGTAACAGATCACGTGTTAAGACAAACATCTGAGATCCACAGGTCTGTGAAGGAACATAGACCTCATAGAATCATAATGGTTGGAAAAGACGCAAGATCATCGAGTCCAACCGTAATCAAGTCCTCTCAGCTGGCCACTCCAATCTAAAGAATATCCAGAGCTGCTGTAAGGTGGCATTACTGCCTTACTATCAGAGTCTTCTAGGTATCTAAAAAGCCACTAACAAAAAAAAACAGTCCCTGTTTTTCTCCCAACATCACTTTTATTCATTTTAACATATTTTAAGAAATGTATTGAGCATCACACTTGAGTTCTTCATATCTCATGGCCCAGATTCTTGCAGCCTAAACCCGAACAGTTGCTTCTGGTTGCTTTTAGGTCTTCCAAGTTCTCAAGCAAGAGAAAGAAATAATTATAGACCGAAAGAAGATTGGGCGTAACAGTCCTAGAAATTCAGATCCATACGCTGTCTCTCCAAGGTGCTGCTGCTAACTTGCAATCCCAGGAAGAGAGAGAAGGGATGATAAAAAGTAACACAAAATATTTGCACCTCCAGTCTGTGCCAAAGTTCACTTGAAAATGAGCACGTGGTTCAGTCTTCAGGAAAGTAGTTCTCAAGGGTTTTCCAAGTAAATAAAAACATAACAGAAGCTGCTCTCATTTGTTTTTCTAAATGCAGTAGAACAAGAAAAAGCAAACATCAAAACACTTCCTGAACATCACACCTCAGCTTATATCCTTTCACTTCATGCGGGTGACAGAAATATGACATCAACAGGGCTTTTACAGAATGATAGTAATTAGACAGAATAATTGAAATATTAGGCAATTATTTGACTGCTCTGTATATGTACACTGACAAAGGAAGGGTGTGTATTTATTCAGCCAGCACTAGGATATGCAGAGGTGACAGATGAAGAATTAAGCAGGAACCTGACATCAGCTTTATGAAATCTTCATAATGATGAAAGCCCAGCTCTCCCAAATGAATACTGAAGAACAGTACCAGAATACCAGTGCACTGTGTACAGTTTTCTCTGCTGTATTTTTTTTTACCAGGTTATGGAAATGGGGCCACTAATGGAACAAGCAGAGCTAAGGTGGCAAACACCTACACAGCCTACGTACCTTGGCACAAGTCTACCCGCTGTCACTGCCCAAAGCCATACCCAGATGGGACCCACAATCGGATACTCGTGCTAAATACCCAGGTACTTGCCCAGCTTCCTGGGAGGGATTTACACCCCGCACTCCCATGACAATGTTAGTTGTGGCCATTATCCAGTCCGGGTACAACGCGTACAAGCTCTTGACCAAAGGCTATTGTACCATAGATAAACAACTTCCCGGAATTCCCAGGATAAAGGCGTGTGAGATAATGCTGTACAAAAGGGCCTCACGTGGCCTTCAGATTGAGCCTAAACTTCCATCAGCAGCCTCAACTGGAATTTCCTATGCTGCCTGTTGAATGGGGACATTCAGGTAATTCCCTGTGTGCCTGTGGCAACAAGGAAACTGGTGAAGACAGACAGGAAGCGGGATTTAAAATCCTACATTGGGAAATAAGGAAATCACAGGAGCGTAGGTCTAGCAGATATATGCAAGGGCTCTTCTTTTATCTTATTCTTCCTTATAAAAGTAGGCAAAATAACCTCGGAGCATATAACAATGTACAAAGTCCTACATGTTTTCTTCAGTTTGGTTTATTGATCATTTTTATCTGTATAAAGTCTGATTTTCAGCAGTGCCCATTTCCCCATCCCTTCCAGTCCCACTGTATGTGCTCTGCCCTCCCAGTATCAGGGCCTTTGGATTTTATTGTCTAATTTAAGTGACTCAGATTGGAAAGTTCTGGTCCTCTGCAGCATCTGGATCATCATGAACAAAACTCCTAGGGCACTTTGGTCTTCAGGTCAAAATCCAAACACATGCTATAATGGACTGATGGCTAATAAATATTTTGCACGTATAATTTAGAGTGTACAGTGAGTGTCCTGGCAAAATTACATTGCATTTACATAAAAGTAATAAATAGGTATCTTTCACATGGAGCTGTAACTCCTAGTCATTAAGCTTATAACTAGTGGAGATTAATAACTAGGTAGTTTTGCTCCTTCTTTTCTTTTTTATTTTTTCCAGTATCTTCACCCATGTAAGTATTCCCTGATGTAGTGCCTCCATTTTTTCTTGGAGAGGATACCCAAATGCTTTCAAAATAGGAACTTTATGTAAAAATAATCATACGGGGTCTTGTTTACTGGTATTATTAAAATTATTAAAAACAATATGTGGGATAATTTCAGAAACTTTGAGACACAGAACAGGAAAAAACACTTAGATGACTGCAGCCAATGCAGACCTGATAAAGGTTAATATAAAACAGCTTTGGATATAATACGCCTGAGATTTAAGAAGGCCTTTGATGCCCTGATCTAAACGTTAAACATCCCCAGCACTGGGAAGGAGCTGTTTTGTGGCACAGGGAGGATATCAAAGGAAGAAGGCGCTTGTGAATGGAGGGGTGCAAGGCAAAGGGAAGCGACCAGCAGGTCACCACAAGGATCAACACGAGCAGATCAGCCTAAGAACACACATAAAAACAACATAAGAACACACAGTGTGGCAGCAGACAGTGGTAAAACGTAAAAAAACAGAAAAGGAAAGATCTGTATTAAGTTTGCAGCTAATAATTTTGCAAGTGAGCCCAGGGAACTAGGAAGGCATATGGGGAAATTGTCCATTTCTTTACTGCAACCTGCAGAACAGCAGGCTAAGGAGGCGTTTGGAGCAGTAAGCACAAGTAAAGCCCAAATGTCCATATGCTGCAGAGCACTGCAAGAAAGCTCCTGGTAGGCGAGTGTAGCGTTTCATTGGGTTATTCTCTCCTGCCCACGTGTGATTCGGGGCTCAGCACTTCTTAAACAGGGCTGTGATGGCAGCAAAAACGCATATACCTCCTCACATTTGCCTGCCATGAAGAAACTTAGCCCGTCCTTCTCAAGGGGTACAAAATAAATGTTCAGCCCACTGAACGGGCTGGGGGTACAGAAGTGAATGACAAAGTAACATTGTCTTCATCAGCATGTGTAAAACTGCTTATGCTTCTGTGGCCCTTACCAAGAAAGAGGTATGACACACCTGAAAACATCTATCTATAGGAAACAACTCCTATTTGAATTTTCTAATTCAAAAATGGTTCAAGATGATGCTGATTCCTCTAGAGACCGTGGAAACAGAAAAACACAGACAAGACACAAATAATAAAATTACCTGGAATGCCTGTGAGTTGCATTGCAAAGATTATTGTACCCCAGACATTGATCATCTTAATTATCATTGCAGACATTAGGTCATGCCAGAGGATTGAACCTGGAAGTCAACCTTACTTACATTCATGTGCTTAAGTGCAAATGAAGTCAATAGCCTGGTTCACAGGCCCCAAACGAGGCACATACCCAAGTGTTGTTGTTTTTTGGGGTTCTTTGCAGATTAGGTCCTGAGTGACGAGGCCCTCATTACATGGAAAACGTCAGTTTTAAGCAAATGAAAAGCATGGGTCAGGCCTAAGAAAAGGCAAACTTAAACATAACTCACTATTCTCTATTCCAGAATCAAAGTATGGATACTTCAACCCCTCAAATGCTGATGCTTTGGTCATTCATTCTTGGCTTCTTTAGCACAGAAGATTAAATGAAGTTAGAGACTTGCTGGGAAATCTCCCTAGACTCAGTTCTTACTCTGTGCCTATTCCTTCCAATATGGATCATCACTTTAAATCTTCTTTCAATCCACTGACTCTAAGCAAATGTTCAAAAACCACTAATCTTTTCCTAAAGTATAATGTTTAAGCAGAGTATTATATTGCATCTCCCAAATACTCATTTCTGTACTTAAAAGCCTTGTAATAATATCCATAGCAGTCATGTCCTTATTAGGGGCTGGGAGACGGACATCTGCAGAGCAGTGACAATGACATTACCTTGACCCATGAGAAACCTCTGTTACTGCAGGCACAAAGAGAGCAACTGCGCAAATGAGCAAGACGCAGAGTTTCCACCCAGATACACGTGGGCTGAACCTTTGGAGCTGCCTAACCCCGATGATTATGGTCACCATCACACAAGGGATGAATATGCTTCCATTTAGAAAGCCAAAATAACCTGTTGTTACACTACATTTTTAGGGCATGTGTCAGCTCACACGTGTCCTAGGTGCAGCCTCAAATGAAAGAGATGAGAGGATAATCACTTCCCCCTCTTTTTTTTTTTTTTTTTTTAACAAAAATAAAAATGTTCTTTTGAGCTGTTTGGTGGGGACGCGGGCTCCCCGCGTTCCTCGGGGCGGGATTCAGGATCACGGCACGGGAGCGCCGGTACTGCCAGGCCCGCCAGCCTTGGGAACCATCCCTGCACTCCGCCAAGTGGGAGCTGCACGGCCTGTCCGCACAGACCGAGGGACACTGCAAGTCTGCAATAATCTACTGTGATAAACGGGATCACCCACTTAAACCCACTGAGCCACAGGGCCCCATCCTCTCAGGATCGCGGGCCCGTCGCCACCAGGCCCTGAGAAGGAAAGCTGTAAATTTTCTCCCTCCCTCCTGCACTTTTATTGCCTCCGTCTGTTATCCTTCCGCTCCTCAGGCCCTGCGGGAGAGGAATCCTGCAGGTTGCACACAGCACAACGAGGAACAGGGGCAAAAAAAAAAAAAAGGGAGGTTGAGGAGTGACTGAATAAAAAGCTCAGCTATGAAGCAGGCAGCCCAGGCCAGGCCACGTGAAGGGCAATGAGCCCGTTTCACCCGCTGCAGCGAGAGGCTGACAACCCCAGAACTCATCACAGCTGTGCAGGAAAGGGGACGGCCATCCTTGAGACCTGGCTCCTTCGTGGCAGAAGCTGAAAGGCAGGAAGGGCGTGAGGAAAGGGGAAAGCCTGGCTGCAAGGCTCTGAGATATAAGTACAAATATAAATAAGTATATTTATTTATATATATATAAATACAAATATAAATTATAAATAAAAATATGCCTCTCTGATCATCCCAAACTCTTCAGTACTGAACTCTGGTAGTACGGCCCACCTTTTCTGCAAATCCAAGTATTTGAAACGTGCCACGTTTTAGGCAGCTCAGATGGGACGGGCAGATCTATCCCACACATTTAACACCCACCTACCTGTTTTTCCAACTCTATTTTGTAAATAGTAAAAAATACATTAAACGGTGATTACTTCTAGTCTTAATAAAACCCCCTGTTTAAAACGGTAGCGCTATAGGAAGGTGCTTGAGGAAGATGTCAGTGAGACCCTCACTGCTGCACAGAGTGGCGGGCAGCAAGAAACTCCACTGCAAGACACCGAGGAATTCAGATGAAAAGGAACATTTAATAAAGCTCCATTCAGTGGTGTCTGTATGTGCTAAAAGCACAGACGTCTTGGAGAAAGAGGTATCGGATAACTTAATATCCCTGCCAGGATGCGGAGGAACAATGGGGAAAAAACTGCCAGATTTAGGATTGCTCGTGTATTTTCTGTATTCTCCACACTTCTTTGCAGCCTTGACACCCCTTTACCTTGGCACACAACAGGCTGCTTTATCCAAACAATTCTTCCAGCTGTGACTATTTCCAAGTCAGAGATTTGCAAACATGTTTTTGTATCAAAGTCCTACTCCCGTAATAAAACCAGGGACTTACCAAGGCACCGTACTTTGTGTGCTAATATACTTTTGTTATAGTTTGCAATAGTTTTCCAGAAACTTGGAATATTGAACCTGACGTCCAAATATGTCCCCAAAAATGGGATCATTTTATGCCTAGGAGTAACTCTGCTATAGGACTATGTTCCCTGGTCCACATTTAGGAGACTGGAGGTAGAGCCGGGGCACCTGAGACCATTCACTTTGAAACCCTTCCCTTCTTTACCTCGGATCAATTAAGGAAATGGTTCCCCATTAAATTATGGCTGCCATCTCCCATTTAAATACACACTTGACTCCCATTGAAATGGTCAGCTCTCCTTAAATTAGCTTGAACCGGGCAGAAACAAAAGGCTACAGGCGAGCACAAAACTCCCATAGCACCCTCTGCTGATAAAGAGGGAATGGGATTAACATTCATCCCGAGCAATTCCACAGGGCAGGCAAAGTTTTCACGGCAGCTCGGAATTTAAGCTGCTGCTGCATAAAGGGGCCCTTTCAAGACATTTACACTCCAAGGCCCAATCCTGCAGCCCTTCCTCTGGCAAAATTCCAGCTGAAGTCAATGGGAATATTGCCTGTGTAAGGACTATTCAAAACGAGGCAAACTGTCTGAATATCATTCAATCAGCTCTAATCACCGCATTGAGAATGAAGGCCGTAATTTGGGCATTTTTTGTCACTTTAAATTCTTCAACAAATACTTGCATTATTCTCTGTAAATCATCCTGCCAAGCAGTATTTGTCAAATAATTGGACAATTTTTTTCCATCAACCATTGAATAAATTATGAATAACAAGCGCTGATTTAACCATGTGACGCCCATCAGCCAACTCTTAAGTTCCTCATGACGGGTTTAACCAGGGCTTTTATCGGTGGCTTAAACATCAGAGCAAATCTCATCCAAGGGGAACTGCTCAGCTACCTTCCCTTCTGCATCGACAGGGCAAAGGCTAAATCTAAACTGTGATTTGCTTTTTGAATTATAGGCATTACTATCAATAGGTTCACCTTTTTTTTTCTGTCAGAATATCTGATTTTCAACTAATTCTTTCAATGTTTAAAAAAAAAAATCAATTTTTTACTTTTCAACTCCAATCAACTTTTACTGGACTAATAGATATAGTAGAAATAAATATTTATTTCTACTAATAGATATAGTAGAAATAAATATTTATTTCCTCTCAGACACATGAGCCCTTCTGCAGGTCTAATCAAAAAAAAAAAAAAAGTGCTTCCCCCTTCAAACTTTGGTTTCCTATGCACTAAATACTTTATTGGTTCATCCACCTTAACAAGATAAACTCCAATGAAAAAATCAGGGTCATTAGGAAGTCCTAAAGAAAGGAAGGGAGTACAAAAATGTAGTTTTATTATTATTTTTAACTCCTTTTTAAGAGCAACTGAACTGTTAGAAATATGAGGCACCAGTGTGTAACCCTAACCCATGGCAAGTCTCTAAAAATCTGGGACTTCTCTTTCAAATGAAGAGAGAGTTCCTTAAAATTCCTAATATTGTGCAATGCAATACTCAGAGAAAACAGAAAGTTCTTGATTTTATATGAAATTTTGAAACTGGTAGTTACTATGGCTAGAAACAACCCATTTGGAACATGATTTCATCTGAAATTTTTCTTCAGTAAGAAATTGTTTATCCCCCCTCAAGCTGAATAAAGGAGGAGGGAAAAAGCCAAACAAGGAGGTGACCCAGACAGATTGCAAAGGCAGATTACAAAATAAAGTGGGATTGGCAAAACAAATGGGAATTTTACAGGGAGAAACCGAGTAATAAAAGGAATTACTACTGTATGCAGTAGCTTGCCCTGTAAAAGCAACGTGAGCTCTCTCTCCCCTGTGTGTATATATCTATAGGCACGTTTTCCTGTATCTTATTAACTCTCATTAGCTTTGTGTTTTCCTCTCATTAATGCACCTTTTATTTCAGGTAGTATCAGGAAGTGCAATTAGCTGCATCACGCAGTCTTCCCTATGCAAATTATTTATCTGGTAACTCTGTGTATAATTAAGTGGTTTAACATCACTTCATTATGTCTGCTCAGTTGCTTACAACCTTGCCAAACTTCAGCTGTTTTCCATGCCAGCTTTCTGTCTCAGGAAGACAATTTTCTGTGAAGCTTCTAAGAAACCTTCCATGAGAGCCGATTTCTTGGGTTTTTTTGTTTTTGTTTTTTTTTTTTTTTTTTGGTCTATGCTCAAAATAATACATCTTTTCCTAGTATTGCTGCTGCCACAAAGACAAGAGACATAAAATTTGGGAAACAGTAGTGTCACTTTTGAGAAAATGCCACCCCATTTCGCTTGTGCTTAACTTGCTGGGCCTGTCCTTCTGCCGGTGCTCAAGGGGGTAGTGTTATTAGCCAACTGCTAATACGTTTCCTCCTCCCAAAGCTCTTAAATTTAAACCACTCTGAGCGTGTTATGAGCCCTGCAGTTGACTGAGAGTGCTCTGTCCTTGGCCTGAAGGTCTACTCTGGACTTCTGCAGTCAGGGCACCCATTGCTGGGGACATCAAGGCATGGGGACAGAGGCTATGGAAGCTATAGGTTGAGCCTGAGGCTGTAGCCCAAGGGCTTGTGGATATGCTGCTGGATGACACAACCCCGGCAGCTTAACAAGGACATGGCCTTGAGCTCAGCTTGGGCCAGCCTGGCGGTAACGCAGCTTTCCAGGAAGCTTTTCCAGCTCTCCAGAGCTCTGTGCCGCAGGGTCACACTTTGAGTTACCACCTCAGAGCGAGCGCGGACACAGCGGGCAGAGTGGGACAGAGGCTCCTTGCACCTCCAGCGCTCCCCTCGCTTCAAGGTTCCTAAGCAAAAGAGAAAAAATAAATCCTGACACCAAAAGAGGAGAGAAGAGGAACTAGGAGAAGGCAGAATAGGCTAGGCTGGAGTGGGCTGGGATAAAACAGGAGAAGCCTGGATTCTAGGGCAGAAATAGGAAGCGACTTTGCTTCTGCTGTAACAAACTGCTCTTAACACACAAAAGAGAAGACAGCTCCAAAGACTCGAGCGGTGTGAATTCCGGCATTTCCTAACCTCCCAGTCCTTGATTTTGTAATTACACTGCTCTTTTTACTGGCGGTCTGCGCTCTAATCGCCCAGTTTTTACATATTAAAACGGTGCCGGGATAGATTCTCTGCTGGTGTAAATTGGCACGGAGCCACGGATTGCAGTGGAACTGTGCCAATTTTCATCAGCTGCAAATCTGGATCATTCTTGTTAATTTACTTGTAAAGAAGCTCCCCACATGCCTCTAATCATTTCCATTTTCCCTCTTGACCTTTCCTATGTTTGGGGCTTTTGGGTTTTTTTTCTTCTTTTTTCATCTTAGAAACATAGTGACAAAAATGCTTCATTTTGTGTCATCAGCAAATGGGGATGTCGTTCGTCATCACTTGTAGCCAGCCCTCCAAACGGCCCCACGGACCGACTTATCTTCCTGATAAAATCCTTGTGTCACTCACCTGGCTTTCCTCCTATGCGCTGCCTTTATTTGTGTCGCCTTAATTATCAAGTTCATTTTGATTATTAGCTGCATTACTACCGGCTCGTATTTTTATGGAACTTGTGTCTTTTTGATATAATTATTAAAACTTGTACTGGCAACCTTCTCCATTAAATTGTTAACCTTTAAAGGACACCAGAAGGCTGAAAAGCACCATATACTGCTGCAAGCCACCGCGGCATCTCCTTAGATTTACACTCCACCTACGTCCTTCGTTGGATTTTTATCCTTAATGATTTTATCAATTAAGTTCCCTGACACCAAAGTAACGTTCACTAGGCTCATTCCTGGAATCTGAGAAAGATTTCTGACTAAAAACCTGTGCCAATGACACCCCATGTGCTTCCTGTCATACCTCTAGCATATCCCTTCTCATCATGTCTCCAAGTGCTCTTCTGATTTCCTCCATCTTACTTGAAATTAATCTTACGTCGGAAGGCTACGGCTTTGAAATAATAGTAAATGCCTATGGTGAAAGACACATACCAAAAGCTCCACTCTGTGTTTAAGATTTGTTACAAAGCTTTAGGTTTATGCAGTATGAAGTTTATGCTCTTTTTTATACCATATTTTCACTGAATGTGGAACGGTGCCAACCTCCTCAAATTCCCACTGCAGAAGATGGTCTTTGCTTTGTGCTCTTCTACCGTGACGCTCATCCTGCTCGAGGTATTTCCTAGCCCAGATACCCTCTTATGGCCCTATCTGCTCTTCATGTTTCTTATTGGAGAAAAATCCACGGGATTTTGAATTTATAGGATCACTCTCCCACTTCCACATCCTAATCCGTCTTTTCCACACAGTACACAGAGTTTATAATAATGGGAGGCCTGAAGAGCAGTTAAAAAAATGGACATTTGTAGATGAAGACGCCAAGAGGAGAAAAGAAAATGAATAAAATAATTATGGCAAAAATACTCTTTCATGTGAAAAAAAGAAAGTTTTGTGCTGATTGGGCTTCTGTTCCAAGACTTTTGCATCAGGAAATGCATTTACTAAAAAAGAATAAAGAAAATATTTCCTTTGTATAGGGTGCACACAGCATGGCCATGCAGAACAACTGCATGTTCACTGTAGCACTGGGTGCTCTGCACCCTCCCTTGCAGTGCTGTGATGTGGGCTTTTGATAATGTTGTGACATTTAAAAAGATAATTTTGTGAAGCCCTTTTCTAACCATCTGTCTTGCTATAGAGAAGGCTAATTTCCATAAAGACGGATCAGGTATAAAGCAGGTGAAAGTTGCACTAAAAAAACTGTTCTAAATAGCATTTAGCAGAGACACACTCACAAACGTGAGCTTTCCAAGTAATAAAAGCACATTCTGAAAACCTCCGTGATGACAGTTTAAAGAAAGCAGCTTTTATGTGCTACTGAGCCCACCTTTACAACGTCTTTTAAATGCAACTGTTTACCTAGAGACTATAAGCAAGGGCCAGGATCTGGCCTAGAGGAGCCACCTTTTGACTGCAGACACTGAACTGAATCCCCTGCTAATAAATTGTTCCCCACCTTTGTCTGCGACAAGAAAAGCAAAGGTCTGCGTTTCCTCGCAAGAATGCGCGAGTCCCCTCAAAAGCAGGAGGGTTTTCTACATCTAAGTCTCCGTATCTGTTGACTTAAGGAGTTTGTAGGAATGACAATGCACATCACCAGTTTGTTACTTCTGTCATCTGCGCTACTGAGTGTACCTTGCCTCAGATCAAAGTTGAAAGCTTCTCAAAAGACACACAAACCACAACGTGACAAATAGCATGCTTTGTTTGACACGGCAAACACGGAATGACTTTCATCAAGCCAGGGAAGGAATCCCGTGTTTTCAGTGCTAATTCTGAAGGCGGCGGCGATGGAGCCGGCGCTTGACTTCACCCGCGAGGAATGAGCGCCTCTCAGAACACAAACAGAGAGGCAGAAACCAAAGCAGCCCGAGAGGCGCTGCAGGAAACCGAGACCCGCTCCCAACAACAGGCGTTTGCACCAAGTTCTGCTTTTGCTTAATTAAACGCGTTTCCCACAAAACGGGCACTGTTTGCATTAGGCAAAATCCCACGTGCCAACTGGAAATTACAGAGTAGGACGTATGTGGTGCTGCCCAGATACCTCCAAACCTAAATATTCATCTATCTGCAACATTGCACATCTCAGTAGCCTACACAGTGACTACAGACAGGCGCTTGAAATGTTGCACACCAGGTGGGTTTTGGTTTTTACAGCATCGTTGCCTCAACAATTCTCAATGAATCCTTTTACTGCCTTAGAAAGGAGTTTTCCTAAATATAAAGCACCACTAATAAGTGTAATAAGTGTAATAAGTGTAATAAGTGTAATAAGCACCACTAATATGTGTATTGTTAGGATACAAGAAAATCTTCCAAGAAAATCCTCCAAGAAAAGTCAAAGGCCACACATGGAGTCATGTTTGGCCTTAAATCTATTCAAAACGCTCCTTACAGTCCTGTGTTTTAGTTTAGCTCAAATCCATGTCTTAGCATTGCTTCTTCTGTGCTTTCTGAGTTAAATTCATTCAACCCAGGCAACTCATCAACCCAACTCTCAAATTTACTCTCACCTCATCAACGGCAAGAGTACTACAAGACCAGAAACTGCTCAATCTGGACCTTCATCCTTCACAGGTATTTGCTACGTCACACTGTATCTCAGAAGTGCTGCTACTGTGTGACTTGAAATCTCATGTTTCATAAACCTGCTTTGGAAGAATTCTGTAAAATCCATCACAGACAGATCTATGATTCCAACAATATTTCAACATACAATTACCACTTTAAAGTTGCATTATACACGTGGATAAAGACTGGTATTAGTCACCTTTGAAACAGGCTCATTAGGGTCATGTCCTTGGAATGTTTCAAACAACTTTGAGTATTTGAAGTGGTGAATGGTGGCACTTAGGAAGAAATGACAATTTCAGAAGCACGTGGGCTTCCAGAAAGCTGCAATATGGATGTTAAGTTCTGCCTGACCACATATCTGTTAGGGCTAATACAGACGTTTTAGTTTAGAAGCAGGAGGAGGCAGAGCAGCAGTGAAAACCGAAATGAGAGACGACACTAATCTTCCCCAAGTTTCAATTAAGGTCCAGCACCTCTGGATTAAAGGCTTAGTTTAATGAAAAGCCTTAATTAAGCATACATGTGTACAGGATCACCTTAATGAAGTATGACAGAAATGGAAGAGAAGGCAACCGTTTTCGTTAAAAGAAGCTTATTGGCAACTGTAAATATTCAGCTGAGGATTCTTGGGGGAAAAAAAGTAATAATGAAAGGACACAAGAAGGCTGGACCAGGTTTAAGCATAATAAATATGGAAATGAAAACACACAAAGGATGTATTTCTCAGGAGCGTCGTACTAAATTTGATACATACTAGGGACCTTTCTATATATCAATGGGCTAATTATTGCAAATACTGTAGCATTTGCCTTTTTCATTTATATTTTAGATACTAGTAGATCATGTTATTTTTTGTGCTATTTCCTAATAAAAAATTCTTACAAAAATAATTCTAAGTTTATATTGCAAAAATCTTATTTTATGATATGACTCAGTAAGTTTCGGAATCAAGCTAACTTGTTAGTTTATTTTCTAAAATGTTATCTTCTCTTTCCGTGTCTTTAGCAACAATCGGTGATTTAATGTCATTTTAACGCCTGCCATTTAAGTCGTTTTTTCCATCTTCCCCCACAATACATAGAGGTGTCCTCATTTGCAGATCTGAATTTAAGTAATTACTTATAATTACAGAGCAGAAACGTATCTTGTGGGTTAATCACTTCATTTATATGCTGCAAGGAGGATGACTCTCAGGACAGCTTCATTGCTTTTTTTTTTTTTTTTTTTTTTTTTTCTTTCATAAGAAACCATGTATTTTACAAGGAAATAAATTTCTCAAGCCAGTAGTGCTTTAGGAGCTTGAAAAGTGTTTAAATCCAAAAGGCTAAAGAAATGGGGCACCTGAACCCAGTTCAGCTTCTCTATCAATTTTCCACTTGGGGGAAGAAGGGGCTCAAGTCTCCCCAGGGCTCCTGCTTTTCGCCAAGGCCAGAGGTAGGGAGCACAGTGGGCTACAAAGCCTTTCCGACTGACCCATTCTCATGCTTTTATGGATATATGACATATAACCTTAATATATATAATATGGTTATCCATATATGGATATATATATTATGGATTTTGCTCATGGATGTTTTCTATGTGTGGTAACAGTTTTGTAATAACGATGGCTCTACAAAATTATGAAACTACGGGATAACCAAAACATCATTGACAAGTGTTCGCTGCTACCTGGGGGGCTACTGGGGCCACTGGCCACAGACTGCGTGGCCCACCCACCATCTCGGGGAGGTTTCAAGAGAAGCTGGAGGGCGCTGCTGAAACCCCTCCACTGAAGGCATGTCATGGGGGATGGGGGGCCTCTCATCGAACCACCTGCCAGATCAGAAACAACTGTAAAGGACAAAAAGATATATTTATTTATAAAACACAGGGACCAGCAGCCCTCAAAACCAACTGTCATGGCGGCAGCGCGCACGCCGTAACCGCCGCCCCCTCCTCCCTTTCCCGCCCGCCGCCCCGCGCCTGCGCAGCAGCCGCCCCGCCCGCCGCGTCGCTAGGCAACGCGGCCGGGCCGCGCTTAAAGGGGCCGGAGCGGCGCGAGCGCAGGTGCTGCGGGGGAGGGGGCGGCGGGGCTGAGGGGAAGGAGCGGGCGGCCCGCGCCCCTCTCCCACCCCGGATAGCTGAGGGAAATAAAGAGCAATAAGCCCCTGTGTCCCGAGAGGCAGTGTTAAGTGCGGGGGAGCTTTCCCCCAGAGGAGGCCTCGCAGAGCCTGGAGGCAGGTAGGGAAGAAGTAGTGCAAGGGCTAAGGCAGCTGTGAGGAGAGAGGGCGGCAGGTTCGTGAGGGCTTCCCGAGATAAAGGGCAGGGTGAGGGGCTTCACACGGGCTCACACGGGTAGGGTGCACGGAGAGAGGTGGAGGGTCAGCAGGAAGACACGGGCAGGCTGGTGTCACCCTTGGGGGAAGGCCAAGGTGAAATGACCTGAGAAACAGCCCAAGGGAACGAGATCCCTGTGGGAGCTTATCCATAAGGGATGGAGGAGGGAGAGTTTGCAATGTGAACGTTTAACTGGCTTCCAGTTCCTTGGGTGCAAGGAGAGGCAGCAGCTCTTGTGTATGGAGCTCCTTGGGGTGCGCTCCCCTTCTCCAAGGGATTCCTCTTCACCTTGTTTCTGTAGTGCATCGTGTTCCTGACTCTTTGTGGGCATGCTGGGCATTAAGGTAACATGTTCAGGAATACATACGAGCAAAGGGAGTTCCTCTTCACCCAAGCTGCTCTTTGAAGGTCCTCTGTACACGTTAAGAGCAACCACAGCGGGTAGGATAAGGTTGGCAGCAGAGGAGGCGTAATCCCTTGTTTACAGATCCAGGGTTTAGCAGGTCGAACACATGTTGTGTTAAGCGCTCCGTGCTGACAGGCCCATGAAAAGATGAATTAAAGTGTGAGTTTCCACCCTGCTCTCGATGAGACTGTCTCTGCTGATAAATAAAATTCATGTTCTTGTGCATTTCTGTTTGTAGAGCCCCATGACTTGCAAAATCAGCTGAGGATTGTCAATGGAGCAGCATGGGTTTTGCAAGGTACAAGTTCACATCTTTTAAAATAAGGTGTTAGGGTGGGGGCTGATGGAGAATAGATAGCAAAGACTATTCCCTTTATGAAAGGGAAAAAAAAAATATATAATCTTGATTAAATTCAGTGTTTTGGAAGACTAGGTTAGTTTTTGGAATTGTTTTTAATTATATTGAAGAAAATGTGTTCAGGCATGCCAAACTTTTGTAGTTCTTGATGAGTTTAGTGCATATAATAATCATGGGCTAAGCAATTAAAACTTAAACGTTACTCGTATTTGATTTATTGTTTATATTAAATATTTCTTTTGATTTTTGTTGTAAGCCGAAACTAGGATGCGTCAGAAACATCAATCTTAAATTGCATATTGTGATAAGTGTATGTTAGGTTTCAAGTACAGGAGTTGTATGGGTATAAAAGTCTTTGACAAGTAAAAAACATTGGTGAAGAGCAGAATTTCTTTTAATTTACTATAATATATCTTTTTAAAAAGCATTTATCGTATTAATTGTGGAAAGGTGTGTTTTTTTTTTTTTTTTTTTAAGGGCCGTTCCTCCAAACAAGAGATGATAACAGTTACTGCAGTTGCTTTACAGGATCATATTATACGTGAACTTCAGCTCCAGAATCTTTCATTAGTGGATCCTTTTAAGTCAAAGTCAAGGAATATAAAGAACATTTCTAAGCCTGTGAACAAAGAGATGGTCAGAGCAATAGTAGATACTGGACTAAGAAAAAAGAGCACTCAGCACAAAAAAAAGGAAGATTCAGAAAAGGAGTATGTTCTCGATCCCAATCCTCCACAGCTAACTTTAGGTAAACCGTTATATTCTGATATGTGATTTGTTACTTTAATATAATCTAAAGCACAGAAGCTAAAGTTTCTTTTCAAATTTAATGCTAACCAACATGAGATCTTACTTTAAAATTTGTAGAGCAATTGAGGCCATGATGTGAACAGTTATTTAAACATCAGAATTTTCATCAGTTACTTAAATTTGGATTTTTTCTATCTGAAATGTATTAAAACTTACTTTTCTTACCCTCATTGTCATCTTATGAGCTTTTGACAATGAGAGTAGAAAAGGAAACTGGTATGTCTTGAAGGATAATTTGTCAGAGACAGAGTTTTCTATGTGTTTTTTTTTAAATTCTTTAATACAAATTTTATATTTGTATAGCTGTAACTATCACAATCTTATATTCTCAAAACATCAACTATTTGGATTTTGTGTTTATTTAGGGGTAAGATAATTCTTTGTCTATTTGAAACTATTTGCTTTTTTTACTTAGCAAGAAGACATGACTAGTGCTGCATTAAATGTATTCATTGTTAATATATACCCACCTTTGCTCCAAGTTAAAAAGGTTTGCTTTTACAGTGGTCCTGGGGCTAAACCCAGGAAGAATTAACACCTGTAGTTAAATACCTTTTTCAAATCGAGAAGCAAACATGCAACAAGATAAAAGTCACAGATGTGAGGACTTGGAACCATGCCTGGTGAGAAAACTCACATTTAAAAAGCATTATAATAGTACAGCAGCGACAGATAGTATTGCTATTAGAAACAGCGCCAGGGAGCATCTTAACAGACTAGGAGTCAAAATCTGCTTCCCAGCTGTCAGTTTCAATCTTCTTTCTCTCTTTTCTAAAGATTTCTGTAGTGTCCCTGCAATGAACAATGAATGTCTTCTCCGTCCTCATGGTTGTCTTGATTAGCCTTTTTAAAGGACCTTCCATCGCCCCAAATGGCAATTCTAAGTAATAAACTTTCATCATCATTACTAATTGTTTTATTTATTCTTTTGCTTAAAATGCCCTCAGGCTGCTCTGAAGATCATGTTGCTTTTGCAGTAGGAACTGTCACACTAGTCCCAGCTCTGAAGAGAACCATGTAAATCAGTGAGGCTCCATACAAGCACAGGCATCTGCCTTTTGGAATCAAGCAAGGGTTATGAGGGTAACTTAAGATAATACACAACAAATGAGTGTAACAAGGGATGGAACAAAAGGTAGCAAGGCAAGGTGATTATTAGTATATTTACATGGCTGTAATTCTAAAGATGGGAGGGTTTTTTTGTTTGGTTCGGTCTGAAGAGGAATTTGAAAGAAGAGAGGATAGTGGGGAAAAAAACAGCTAAGAGGGACTGAGGTTAACACAAATATAAATAGCAAGTGATTATGGAAGCTAAAGGTTGTGGGGAAAAAATGCAGTCCAAGTGTGAGCATGTTCCTCTGCAATTATGAGAAAGACAAAGTATGTTCTCTTTAAATTGCAGCATTGACTGAGGTCCTACATGACTGTTTGTGCAAGTGATTCCAAAGAACGTGCTGAAAGATCGTAAAGCCATTTCAGTTGTTTCTGGGGTTTGCTTATTAGTATTTCACATATATTTTTCCTTATTTTTAATGGTTTTATCAACCTTTCTCTTTTAATAAGGATTGTGCTTTTTAAACTTTACAGTTGTGAAACAACACTGAAAAGGTAATTTAATGTAATTTTTTCTTCTTGAGTCTGTAGATATCAAACAACATCTCAGAGGCCCCCAAAACTAAATGTTTCTAAATAGTAACTTGCATCTTGAAAGCTAAGTAGTTAGAATTTAAAGGTTAATGTATGTAATTGCATTGCTAATGTTCATTTTAAGATAAATAACTCAATTATAAATGGGTGTGTCAGCAAATGCGTTTGGCTGGTAAACACTTGGTGCATAAGGGTGAAAACATGTGCACATCTTGATGTGATAATACAGCTTTTATAGCTTGTGTTTATTCAAACTGCTGCTTTGAGACTATCTGTGTGGAGCCTTTTGCATCAACTCTGTATCACTGGTGTCCTGCTGCCACTTTTCCTTCCTCAACTGTGTGGCACGAAAGATCCTCTGCATAGCCTGGCTCACCCAGGTGTTCCATCTGGTCTATATTACTTGAAAGTCAGTTCTCACATCCAGTCTCTTCCTGTTTTCCAGCCTTAATCATCCATTTGTGAAAATCTCAAATAAGCATTTTTTTCTTACCCTGAGGGGATATGAAAGGCTTTCCACGAAGCTGTCCTCCTTTACACACACTCTGCCCACAGTACTTGCAAGAAAGCTATTGCTAAACGTTTTATATGTCACTTTACTGTCTTCCATACTGTGACTGCCTTGCTGTCTTGGTCCCTTTCTGTTTATTCATGTTTTGTCATTATAATGATGGGCACTGTGTGTTTTGGGTTGTCAAAATGTTATCCTGTTTCTTTATTCGTTCACCTTTAGATATGATTGTAAGATAAAAATTGATACATATTTTTACTAAAACCTTTATTGTCTGTTATATAATTTGACTCTTGTAGAGGAAACACTTATCTCTGCTCTTCAAGAGGATGATCAAAAGAGAAAATATTTCTGGTTAGAACTTCCTTGCCGCTCTGATAACCATTTATGTAATTCATACATGGTCTTTAAGAGCTAGTTCATAGATTCTAGCTTGCAGAATCCCTAGTGTTTCTCTTGAAGCTCGCATTATTTTGCAGTACCAACAGTAGCCCCAGATGAGAGGATAGACAATGCTATTTTTAGTTAATGCAGTGTGGATTTTTATGTTGAAAACAAGAGTCCTGTAAGTGCATATACTTGCACTCTTCTGCTTGCTTGGCATTGACTGGCTTGAAGTCTAGTCTGTAGCTTGTAGGAAACGCTAGAAGCTGCAGAACATATGGGAATGTTCCACATTTAGTATCTCCTTACCACGTTGTCTGGGAACTAACCCAATGTGTCTGCAGGACAATTAGACAATTCACATATGGTCACCATGTCATCTACAGCACACATTAAAATTTGCTTTTGATACTTGGGCTTATAGGCCCTGTGAAGTCCCTGGCTGACCTTTGGCTTGATACCTTTTAAAAGGAAAACAAAAGTAACAAATGATGTGCATGGTTTGATGTAAGGGGAGTGAAGGACTTGGAACCATTTACACCAGTAATTCAGATTTGAATGTATAATGCTGCAAAATTCAACTTCAAGACTTGGAATGCTTCAGCCTGGATTCACCAGGATTGCCAAAGATTTGCTCAAGATGACAGAGCAATTAGTGGTCATTCAGGAAGACTTTCTGCATGAGTATTTTCTGGATACAAACAAGTCCAGAAAAAAATCACTGAAGCCAAAAATCATAGTTTTATGGACCAAAGTGGGACAGACTGAAAAGCTAATGAAATCTTAGTAGTATAAATTTACATTGAAGAGGAGACATAGATATAGTTCCAAACATATAACCTGGCACAGCTTGAAATCCCCAAGTCATCCATTTGTTCTAAGACGTGCAGACAAATTAGGGTGTGCTTGAATAAAGTCATATTTGAGCTGAAGGCAGAAAACCTCCCGTAGAATTCCTTTAGTACCTCACAGAAGTTCTAGCAAAAAGATCACAGACAGTTTTGTGCAGTTTTCAAATGATTAACAATACATGTCTGTGGATAGATGAGATGAGCAGATTTTTTTCTCAAAAGTGGACAGATACTATTCTAGAGTAGTGGTGTACTTGGGCAAGAGGACCACCTGAACCCCCTCCTTTCAGTGGTTTGTCAGGAACCCTTTTTGTGCCTAATCAGTATAATAGGTTTGGACACCGTGTCTAGTTGAGTTTTGATATTTATTTAGAGCAAACATATACTGCTTATTAATGTCTGTTCCGTGCAAATGTTTTGATAAGCTCTGTTCTTTAGTGTGAATGAAAGTTGACCTTCCCTATGCACAGCTAAATCTCCCACCTGAGCCTCATCAGCCTGCACTCTAATGAGTGCAGGTCCCTCCTCCTTTCTGTTTTTAGAAAGTGTCATCACAGACCCTATCATGGACTCATTTCCTTGGCTTTTGTCTCAGGCATCTCTACACACTTGGGTCAGTCCACATGAGCTGCTTCCTCCAGGGCCTCAAGGTGAAAAAGTTCCTCTTTGTTGTAGGTCAAGCTTTATTGTACCTACTCTCACCTTATTCCCGGTTGAAATACAACAATGATGATCTTATGAACATCTTCAAAGGCATTGATATTCTTAAATCTGCGGGGAACATTTGCAAACATCTTCATTGTTGCCCTGTTTAAGAAGGTATCTCATGGGCTTCCAGCAAAGGACTTTGCTGTTGTGATTAGACATTGACAAGCTCAGCTACTGCAGTGACGTTCAGAGTGTCTTCCTGTGACCATCTCTTTCTTAATGCTTCTCCTCTTGCATCCTTCAGTCTCATACTTCAGCTTTTTGCAGCAGCAGCTGTTTTTAATTGTACTGCCTTATGATTTTTTTAATTTTGAGAATACAAGAATACAGTGTTTTAAAACTGTCAAAATAACTTCTAACAGAGATTTTGCATATGTATTTATGATTTAAAATTACATTATTTTGCATTGTTACAATCTAATTAATAATCCTTATCTTAATAGGTGTTAACAGGTATCAAAATAAATTAATTTTTGGCAAATAAAAGGTTGCACTTAAATTTTTCCTGTATAAATCCTACTTGAAAAAGATGATTCTGGTTGTGATGATTACTGAATGACTAACAGTTAGAAGTAGTTTGTCTTATGGTAGTTTGTCTGATAAATTTGTATACAGTGTTTTTTTTAAAAATGTATTTTTAGTGATTTTTACTTCAGGGGTGGGGGAAGAAATCCGCTATCTGCATCTGACCCATGTCAGTGGGTTTTATTTAGTGATTTGCTATTGTTATTGTCCACAGCTCAGAAATTAGGCCTGGTTGAGCCTCCTCCCTTGCCACTCACTGCTGAAGAATGGGCAAAAATAAAGCAGAGATCCATAAAGCAGGGAGATTCTGTGCAGCCTTGTGCAATCTGCAGGGAAGAATTTGCTCTCCAGCCTCAGGTATGTATATAACTGTAGCATGACTTGGTATAGTGTACAGCAAAGAAATTTTTCCATGGTTACTGCTAAAAGCCATTAGTTGAAAGAAGGAAGAAAAATGAAAGATTCTATCTTAAGATGCCACTTAGACATGATAGAGAAAGGCTGGCGAGGTTTCCTCACTGCTGAAGTTAGGACAGTAGGAAAGAATGTAAACCAGCCTTTTTATCCAACCTTGCAAAGCAAATACAGGCTACTCTATAAGCTCTTCTAAGCTGCAGTTAGATATGATTTAGCTTTGGTTCTTTAGAATGGTGAATATTCACCAGTTACACCATTCTAAAATACATTTTCCTCTCTCACAAGTTTATTACTCTTCAGTTCAATGGATATTTGTATTTGGAAAATGAAGTGGGGTTGCTCTTAATTCCATTCACTCAGCTCACCTGAAGAAATGCTTGCGTTTTTGCCTCGGTACCTTTATGCAATGCATATTTGTAGCATTAACTGTATTTACATCGTGCTCTGTGAGGTTCTAGTGTCATCCTGAAAGCCTTAAAACAAAAGGCACAAGCGACTGATTGAAGTGCTGCTTTAGAAAGGTCATGAGAGTAGTTAGCTTAATTGTCCAATTGATTGCAAGTTTCTTTCCACATTATTTTTATGATTATTTTTTTCTGTCTGTTCCCTGTGTTGTTTTTCCCTGAAGATTGTTGCTACCAAGTCTGTGATGTGAATCAGGGTCCTTAATGACTTTGGAAGCAGAGCTTTTGCTTCCCTCCACCTCCACGTTAGCAGATGTGCAGTTGTCCCAAGGCAGGAGAAGATGGAGCTGGCCTAACAAGACCATTTTACCAATCTGTGGCTACTCTAAAAATCTAAACCTTGACAAGAAGGAGCAAAAGACAGCCTTCTTTCAAAGGTTACTTACTTGAGATTTGGCACAAAAAGGGAAATGCCTCTGGAATTCTTTTTGTCCTGAATGTTTCTTAGCTCAAGGGGAAAAAAAGGCACCGTATCTGAAAGCTTTCCCTTCAACTGGCTGCTAGCCATTAATCCTTTTGTGTTTGCCAGCTCAATAGTGCACACTACTTGTTCTAATTTTCACTCCTTTCCCAGTTTTTCTGTCCTCTAAGAACCAACTGCCTTTTTTGTCCAATTCCATGTCTTTTGTCATTTTGGAGATCACTAGTATTTGGTGGGAACTTAGGTCAGATAAAGGTGAGGTTTTCTTGTTGCCGGTGAACATGCTTTTTTTTTTTTGTATGTGTAAAATGCTGCACTTGATGTTTATCACTTCTTGAAATGTAATGTCTTTGTGGGGAAAGGGGAAATAAAAATAATCAGCTTTCATTTTAAGTAATAATCTTTTTTTCATTGTCTTTTGCTCCCTTAACTAGCAGTTGGCATTTCTTGCTTTCTGCCACTCCATGTGTGTTAACACCAAGTTCACACATTGGTTTAACATGTAGTTTATAAAGTAACTTTATAAAGTTACTTCTATTAAAGACTAATTTTACTTTCACCAGAAAGACTGTAACAATAATAGAAAGGCCAGCAGTCTCTTTCTGACAGTCACAATTTTTATTGTCAACATTCTTCTCCTTTCAGCTTTCCAAATGGTTTAAAGTCTTTTTTTTATCTTTGAAAAACAGGTGTTGCTTTCATGTTCCCATGTATTTCATAAAGTGAGTACATTTTTGCTTAACTCTTCAAGCACATAGTACATGAGTATTTTAAACTACTTAAGTCAATAGCTTAATGAGTTAAATCTATTCATATTGAAAAACAATCTTGAGTCCTGATTTTTATTCTAAGAAATAGTTTGAGGATATTTTGAGGGTTTTTTTTCCATATTATTACCTTTTTGACAAAAATATGGGAAAACTGAGACAAATTTATATACTAAACAGGAATAGTTTAATTCACAAAAACTCACAGGAGTATATAGAGACTAAAAAAATCTCTATTTTACAGATATATACATTTTATAGAATGTTTATGGATTGATGAATAAAAAGTTCGTATATGATAAAATCCAATCTATTTCTTTTGTTCCAATGATATGTAAATATATTGCAAGTAATTGCAGTTATTTTTTTCAGGCCTGCCTAAAAGCCTTTGAAAAATTTACAGGTAAAAAGTCCTGTCCTATGTGCAGGAAGAAACAGTATCAGACCAGAGTGATCCATGACGGGGCACGCTTGTTCCGAGTCAAGTGTGCTGTCAGGTAAGCTGCCCTGCCTGCTCCCAAACATGCTGGCGTGGGATATTGTTTAGTTTTAAATAATGATCCATATGTGTTAAGATTCTGATTTAATCAGAAACTACAACCTGGATGGGTGCACTGCTAAAGGAAATGGGTTTTTTTATTTAGATGTGCAAAATGCTTGTTTCACATAAAGAATAAAATTGGATAAATCTGTATTTCTTGAGCAATAACATCTTGTTTCCTACAGAATTCAAGCTTCCTGGAGGGGATATGTTGTTAGAAAATGGTATAAGAACTTGAGAAAAACAGTGCCTCCTAAAGATAGCAGATTAAGAAGACAGTTCTTTGAAGAAAAGGTATGTTGCAGTTATTTATTTGGTGTTTTTATTCAGCCCCCTTACACCAAAACTCTTCAACATCAGCTCTGTACTTTATTTCTTTCTTATGTCCAACAAGCAGCCTTGGAAGCAGCTGTTCTCTTGGTCTATTCATTTCACCTTATTTGCAAGGTACAAGTGAAGAAAATTTATACAAGTAATTCATACAACCAGTGCACACAACTGGGAAAGTACTCTTACCCAAATTCCAAGCCAAGGCAGTGGAAGGTTCAAACCAATCATTTTATTTCTTTAAACCACTTTAATCATATAGGACTAACAGCAGTGGCCTCCCTTTAAGGACACTTTATGTGAACTACTGTTTAGGGAGAAATGAATTGATAAAAACTGCCCATGGTTTAGCAGCTGATTGTAACCCACAGTAAATACTTCCCATACTGCAGTTTCTGCATGTAGCCCACACAGCATTAGGAAATAACTCTCATATTAACACCTCAGGATTTTGCAAGGAATAAAAATGAGCAATGCTTTTCCTACTTTCTATTAAAAATAAATTTATAAGGTGTTCTCACGTGAATTAGTCAGGTCTCAAGTTGTTTACCACCAATTCTGATTAAAGGATATATACTTGTTTTTCATAGTGGTGTTCAAGTGAGAATTGGAGATGAGTTTTCCTACTGTTAACTCTTATACTTCTAAGTGCTGCTTGCACAGGGAGCTATCCATTCCCAGATGCTAGAAAGCTTTTCTAGAATGAATTCTCTCTCTGACTTGGGCCGTGCTTTTCAAATGTCACTCCCGAAATGTTAGCACAATCAAAGGGCAAGACAAGTGGGGAAAGGCAAATCAGAAGTTAGCAGTTAGATTTTTAATAACCCTACCTCGCTTCGAAGGATCACAAGGGCTAAATGTCAAGTTTCATACTCTCGAATAAATGTCACAAAATAAGAAATAACATCTGAAATATTAGTACTGGGAAACATGCACGTTACTTGCTTCAAGGGGATACAGCTCTTATTATACCAATCAATTTTTTAATAATTTAGATCAAAGGAGACACAGAGGGTCACTGCAACCAAACAATGTTACTTTTTAACACCACTCTGCACCGAAAGCAGTGTGCTCCTTACCAGGCAGCGTGTTGCCCGCTGGATTTCTTTGATCCTGCCTATAAATGTCACTTGCAAATGTCATTTAACTGTAGCGTGGCCCTTTATTGGCGCGGTTAAATCTTTCCAAACGCATTACCTATCTGCAGCTCCGCTAAAACTCTTCCCATTGTTTGGGAAGGCAGGTAAGTCCCTCGTGACATGTGGCCGACTTCAGTTGCCTCCTCCCCTTCCCCGCGATTCCTCTCAACGATTTTAATTTAAATCTCCCCAAACACTATAATGGCCCTCGAATTTGCTTAGTCCTTTGACTTCCTTTATCACAGGGCCATGGCAAACATTCTGTTGCTAACTTGAAGCGGCTCCAAGCAGCAAAACGAGGAGGATATTAAACCAGTAAAAGCTTATCAGCTGATGCATTGATACGCTGTAAATTCCAGCCTTTTCATTTTACTATTGAGGGCTGCCATAAGTCAACACATTAGTAAGCAATTTGCTGACACTGGATCACTTAGAAAGGTTTTCCCGTGAGCAAAGTTCAGCTCCCTGCTTTGTTTCCTTGCTTTATTTTATCATCGTTTTGTGCCACTCTGCGGATGCTGGTGTGGGTACGGGATGGCAGATCCTTGGTTTCTGCCATGGTATTTGTGTTTTAAGAAGTCACAGACAGAGAAGATAGAGGCCTGGTGTTTTTAGAAATGGATTCAGTTAAACAGGTTCAGTTCTGGGAGAAAAAAAAAAAAAACAGTATTATTGATTGAAACACAGACAGGTTTAGCATTTATATTCCACATTAGTTCACGTGTTTAAATTGCACCCTAGTATGTAACACCCAAACTGTAAAAAATGCTTATTGCTTTCTCACCACTGTTCACACTGGTACTTAATACTGATAATGCCCATTAGTATAAATTTGGGGTTAAATTTGAGTTAGTTTTTTCTTTCCATCCTTAGACTTCATTTGTTGCCGGGTGGGTATGGGGTGGGCCAGGTCATACAGCAGAAAGCCCAGGAGGAGCTCAAGGCATGTGAGGAACTACCCTAGCAGCCCAGGAACCTCATAGATGCCTGTCTGAGGCAGCAGGAGGGGTTTTCTCCTTATTCACAGTAGCTCTGTTGGGGAAGCAGAGGGTGAGCGCAGAGTGAGGCAGCCTGGGCCCCTCTGCCTCTGTTTTGGGCTCCTTTGGGGTTCAGTCTCCCTGTTCCCTGCAGTGCCCCAAGCCAGGCTCTGTCCCAGGGCTGCCCTGCCCTGCTCCTGGACTGGCCCTGCCTTTAAACAAGGCCCAGTTAAAAGTGTCACTTTCTCCAGTGTGGGACCCCAGCAGCTGTGGGTGGAAGCGACAGGAAGGGCAGCTCTGACTTTCCTTCACGCCCCCCGGCTCTCTCATGGAGACCATGCAGGTGTGTTCATGTGTGATACCAATATAAATGAAGACCGAGCATAAATCAGGCTGGAAATGTTGAACAGAAAGCAGGAGTCATGTAAGGTTTAGATCTAATCTCCTATTCTTTGTGAAGTCAGTAGCTTTAAAAATGAAGCCAGTAAGAGTAGGTCACACTACAACGTGGGACAGTTCAGCCTAGGTGAAACAGTTTAGATTAAGCAATAACAGTGCTAGTAAATTTTTAGTAGAAATATATAATCACATTAAAACACTCCAGACAAACTAGTAACTCGAGTGGCAGTTGAGTGTCCCAGGCTGGGGGGCCTGTTCTGCCCCGGCCCGGGGGCCTCTGTGCCAGGCGGGTTGGTTTCCCTGTCAGGAAGGGTCCCGAGGGAGCCCCGGACACCCCCTCTGCCCTGGGCAAGGTGCGGAGCTTCCCCCTCCGTCTCCTCCAAGACCTTCAGCTCCCGCTGCTGATGGAACACGGCGCCCCTGGGGGTTGCTCCTCCCTTGCACTGGGCTCCTACCCTGGCACTATCTGCTAATACAACTGAACCTGAATGGACACTTCCTTTCCACATCCTGTTCTAAAAGCCATTTGCAGCTATTTTAAGTCATAATAATAATAAAAATACCAGGTCAGTAAAATAAAAAGAAGAGGTAGTGTCGACTCCAAGAAGGAAACCTGTGCTGCTTGACAGAGTCCCTTATTTGGACACTTCTAACGTTTGTCCTTGAATCTTCAAGGAGAAACAGTCTGAGTTTCTGCGGGAGACACTTGTGTATTTGCACATTATATGAAATTAATATTTTTATTAGGTGCTGCTAGAGGCTTTTCATAGTTTTAGAGGGAGGCCTGGGAAATTCAAAGTTTAATATCTCAATATTAAATATTATTTGTATTAATATTAATAATAATATTAATATCCCTGTGGGTTTCCCCTCCCCTCCGTGCTGGAAGGGGCAGCACAGCAGTGGTCCCAGAGCTGGAAGAGCTGCAGGAGGAGGGGAGGGAAACAGGGCAGGAAAGGCCCAGCTCCCACCCAGCTCTGTGGCCTCCAATTCTACCCCTGCCCGCTCCTGGCTCCCTGACCAGGCAGCTCGGCCTTCTTCCCATTAAGTCTGCACTCCAAAGAACAAATGTAGAGGGACTCCCATTTGACACCTCTCCCATTTTCTTAGAACTATGGAAACCCTTTCAGAAGAGTCTCAGAGGACAAGCCTAATAAGACTTGTGGGACTCCCTACACACCCTTCAGCCACTGAGGTGCTGATGGCAACAGTAGCCACTCTGAGTGTGGATTTCAGGCCAGATTGTTCCAGCTGGGAAAGGCGGCGTGGGCTTGGACACACTCCCTGCTCCGGTGGTGCTCCCAGTGATGCTCCCTGCTCCATCAGCCCCAGGGAGCTGCTCCAGGTCCCTCGGCAGCCCCGGGGTGCCGAGCGTAGGAGGAAACAAAGCCCAGGGAGAGCATGGAATTAATCACAGCCCTTGTCCACTCCCACATTACTCACCCATAGATGCAGCGTATATCTGCGTCTATGCCCAGAAATAACTCTGAGTTCTGCTCCACTCACCATTTATTTTCTTTTCAGGTTCAACACATCAGCAAGCGGCTGCTGAGCTCCTATGATAAAAATCTCGATGTTTTTTTTTCTGAAATCGATTCTGCTCTAGCTGCAAGTCGAGATGTGTTTCAGCAGGTGGAAGGAAAAGAAATGTTACTAGGCAAACCCGACTGGGAGAAGGTACAGATGCAGGTCAGTGCTGCTATTATTATTGAATTTAGATAGTTTTGCATTTAGCAACATCATCAATTTAGAGGCATGAGACTTTCAGCATATCTTTATATCTGTTCTTAGTTTAGTCCAACTGTTCCAAATCTCTAAAAAAGATTTTAAAACTGTGGTTTGCTCCTACTGCAGCAGCATTTCTCTGTTAATTAGCGAAAGAGCCCCAAGAGTTCAAAGAGTCAAAGAGTCCAAGTGTTACTGGTTTAATGAAAACGCACTTCACGTCCATAACTTAACAATACTAACTTAACAATACTTTTCAACCTTCGTATTATTGTTTCTGTCATTGCCTTCCCCTGATTCCGTGGGCCACAGCGTGTTCCTGACTCCTTTTGCTCTGCTCTTCCTACTCAGGCGTTTCGGCAGGACATCGCTGACTGCCCCATCTGCATCATGCCCCTGAGTCCTGCCCTCCCCCTTCCCTCTGCACTTCCCGGGAAGAGCAGCCCGTTTTCCCGGCAGACGGTGCTGCTCTCTTGTTCACACTTGTTTCACCACACTTGTCTTCAAGCCTTCGAAGAGTTTTCCCTGGGAGAAAGACACATTTGTCCTTTATGCCGTTCATATTATCAGAAGAAGATTCTTGAATGTTGATGTAAACATCCTCCACTGGTCTACCTAACCAAATTTAGCTGACAGCAGCTTGTATTGCTAACTCCAGAGCCAATTTTTCCAATAAAAATGGGATTTTCTTAATGGACAACAATGCCAAAATAAAAGTTAAAAGAGGCAATGCTGCTTCCCAGTTGCTTTCCTTTCATATTCAGTTTCATGTTTGGTCTTAGAGCATCTTCAGCCACGTCCTCCCACTGTCACCCCCCCCTTCCCCAGCCCCACTGGGGCAAGAGATGGATTCTGCGTCAGCAGCATCGCAGACCACAACTGTTGACGTGGCTGCCTCTTCCCCCTGAAGGCCTCTGACCAAGGTAGCTCCATGGGCACTGAAGTGCCTTGGAATGAAAGAGCATCAAAACCCCACTGTGAATCAGACTTTATTGAAAACACAGTAAAAAAAAATCTTCCTACAAAACACTGAAAACTGCAACATCTCAAATGAAGAGAAAAGAAACACGCTACTACAGCTTTCCACATGAAAATTCCAACTAGCTAAAAAGGCAATTATTATATACAGCTTTGTACCACAGGGAAGCATCCACAGCACAGAACCTGATACAGCATTTCTCCTTTTTTTGTCATTTGTTTGTTTCTGCATGGCCTAAAATAAGCCAGGAAGGGTCTGGAGGGCAGATGTTACATTGCAACAGTTTCCTATGACAGTAGCACTAATGATGGTCCAGTGAATTCTCAGTTGTGTTTTACCCTCCTCCAAGGTACATTCATGTGAAGAAAAATAATTAAACGCGCTGCCAGCTCCTAGAGACCCCGGAGCACAAACCAGGGCAAGAGCAGAGGCCTAACTGCGTCGCGCAGCCTCAAACAAGGTTAAGATTGTGCGCAATTATTTCTAAAAGCTCAAGTCTAGAAAAGTAACTAACTGCAGTGCAGGCCAAGCGGTGGCTGGTGACACCACCACTCATTCGACACTGGGTTTGTGGAATGACCCTGTGCAGCTCCCAGCAGTTCCCTGCACACGGACCCTCTGTCTTCTCCTCAGCCCCATCCCCATTAAGCCTCTCGGCTTTCCCAGCTTAGTACTCAGCACCATTCTTTTGCCGTGTCTAATGTATTTTCTGACACATTAAAGACTTCCAATCCATGACTGCCCCCTTTCTCAGAGCAGTAAGAGGCCACATAACTTTTGGAACAGGAAAGAGGGGCTCAACTCGACCCTCGGTTACGGAGCTGGTCAGGAGCTTGGGAGGCAGTAGTTCCACTATGGAGCAACTCAGTAACAAAGCCAAAGAAGTGGGAACATCCGAGACGGGAGGTCATGGAGCACCAAGAGCCTTTTCCTTAGGGAGCTGAGGGCGTCCCTGCAGCTCACAGGGCAGGTGCCACCATCACGCTGCTTTTTCTTCATTCTTATCATCATTTTACAGCAACAGAGAAGGATGAGGGCCAGAAGGGGAGCAGCAATATGTCGGGATTAGATGAAGACTGGGATAGCTGGAGCCTCTGAAACCTGGGATTCCCTGAGCGCAGCCTTGGCCTGAAAAGGTCTGAAAACAGGTACAGCTCTTAAGGTTGGATTTAACAATTCCAGAATTATCATCCTTTACAGGATAAAATGATTACATTGCTCTCACTGTGCCTGCCTGGAGCCAGCTGCTGTGTTTGTTACACATTCAAAGCCAGGGGTATAAAGTGTATGTTTTAGCAATGAAGTAGAAATTTACTTAGAAAAATACAATAATTAATAGAGAACTAGCAAATGTGCCCAGGTTTCTGTTGGCAAAGCAGAGCTACATTCACAACTTCAGAGGCTTCTATGAAGTGGGAATCAGGGCACTGTTACCCCACGAACCACAAAATCAGCATCGTAAAAAGTCATGAGGTCTCTCCAGTACAGAAGTCCTGGGCCTTCTGGATAACAAGCTGTTGATTTCCATACGTTTCTTCTTTCTGAAGGAAGGGTTTGGAGTGTTTCACCATTGAAGCATCTCAGAAAAATAGAGAGACCACCTCCTGTTTAAGCTTCGTGCCAGTGGGCACTGTCGCCGCTCTATTCAGGGTCTCTCCTTCTGTTACTTCACATCTGTGCACGTCAGGAGTCACTTCATTCCCAACAGCGACGCCACGGAGCAAGCTGGTAAATGGCTTGGCAACGTGATGGAGGAAAGCGAGCCAAGGCACCCGTGCTAAGGAATTAAGGCCAAATTTAGAAAAAAAGATGTTCCACCAGCTCCCAAATTTCAGGAGCTTAAAAAAAAAAAAAAACCCATTTAAGGTATTTCCTTTCACAAAAACGGAGTTTCAGTGGCAGCAAGCAGAAGTGGTAGCAAGATCAGGGCCCTTCAAGCCGGGGCCTCCCCCTGTCTGCGCTTGGCAAGCGGCCGACTTGGCTTCTTGCCCCTCCAAGGGACGAGGTGGCTCCGGGGGGCCCTGGGAGTCACATTCCAGGTCACCTCCCTCCCGGCCTTTTCCCCTTCCCGTGTGACAGACATTGTCACCTTTACTGTTAAAACCCAACAGGCCAATCCAGGAGGGCCCTGCGGATGGGACAGGATGGGATGGGAGGCTCTCGCAGGGGAAGGATCCGTGAGGACATCAAACAGCAGCAGGGCCCGGGGCTGTCCTGCTGCGTGGGAGGGACAGGGGCTGTGCTGGGAGCCTCACGTGGCTTTAATGCCACAGAAAGTACCCGCCAAGGTACCAGCAGTGAATTCAGTACTCGGGAACCAAACGTACAAGCTCCTGGAGGGCGCTGCAAATGCATTTGCACCTTTAGAGGCATCTGCGGGGTCTTTGCAGCTTTGGATGCATCCTTTTCAAGGCCAGCACAACATTATTCAGGATATTAACAGCGGTGGGTAGAGGATCTCACTGCCCTCCTTAAAGTACTTAAAGGCTCGTAGTTCAGATCGACACTTGTTTGATCAAACGCAACCCAAAGCATTCCCGCCTTACACTGGCTGTGCAATTACCCTTAATGTGTCAGCCCCACTAGGGTGACTTTCCCTAGGTGAGAAAGACTTGTAAAAACCATCTAAATGTTTGTAAAGCACCAGGACTTGGCTCTCGTCCTCCTGAATTTGCTATTCCACAATTCCAGAGGCTGCCCGGGCTCCACTAAGCACCGGCCGAGCTGCAGGGACAGGCTGGGTCCCTCCACCTCCTCTCACAGAGGGGTCCAGGAGGAAAATGGGCTCCTTGGGCAGCTGCTCAGGAAGCAGCCGGGTCCTCCTCCTGGCCACCCTTTTCTCATGGGGCTCCTTGAAGCCAAGGGCTGCCCCGTGGGGCCTGGGCAGGGAGGCGGGAGGAAGTGGGTCCTTCCCTCCAGCTCTGCAGCAAGGGCCACTCGGCAACCGAACACGGAAAAGGTCTCCACAAATCCTTTAATTTCTGGGACACTGTGGAACAGGCGCTGCAGAACAGGCAGGAAAACAGGGCCGAGCAGAAGCCTCATGTCACACACAGAAAACAAAGCTTGCCATGAAGACCAAAAACTCACCCAGCCACCCAAGCCTTTCGTTCTTAAGCTCAAGTATTGAAGGGGGGCTTTACATTCAAAACTCCACAATATTACAACTCTGCCACTGTACTGTACTATAAACACAAAACACAGCCCCAAATAGCTACTTAAAAGTTTACATTTTCTTGGTCTGCTGTGTGGTACCCGCTTGAAGATGGAGCCTTCATGAGCTCGGGCCTCCTAAGAAGCGAGGCAGGTGTCGATGTTCCTAAGGTCAGCTGTACATACCTGGAAGGTACAGACCACCCAACTCTACAGGAGTCAAAACTACTCGGAATGTGCTGTTAATTTCCATTAAGGAATTACCAGTTGCTTGTATATAAGTAAATGTATCTGTGAAAAACACATAGTGACGGGTATCGGACACTGAGACTGTCTGCAAGCAGCCGTGTCTGCAAGCAGCCTCGC
The DNA here is from genome assembly GCA_013398315.1 of Nothoprocta pentlandii. Lineage (NCBI taxonomy): Eukaryota > Metazoa > Chordata > Aves > Tinamiformes > Tinamidae > Nothoprocta > Nothoprocta pentlandii. The sequence continues at coordinate 95,237 of VZSG01000438.1, read as the reverse complement.
AGGAGCGGTGCCATTCCCAGGCCAAACACGCCGTGGCCTCAACCGTGTCACAACAGCTGAGCTAAAACACTGTCACTGTCAGCACAGGGGAGTCCTGGACTTCCCTGCAGACAAATCCACCTCATGAGCCACAGAATCTCAACCAGCTTCAGTAAAATCTTTACTCAGCCCATGGATCTACCACAGAGTAGTAGAGCCGTAGGAGCCACAGCTCCCCTGCTTTCCCAAAATAAATCAGCTTCAAAGTCCCCCTTAACCTCCATGCTTCTCAGCAGGAAGGGTCTTTGCTCCATTTGGGATCACGTGCTCCTGGGTTCCTGGATTACTGATGCCAAGGAAAACCTCAATCTCAACAGTCCCATCGCTGGATACTGGGAACGAGTGGGGAGGGCGCTCAGGCTGGCTCCCATCTCCACATTTCTTCCTGAAACCCATTAAGTCCAAGGTGCACTGGGAGCTCCTAACAGAAAGCCTTTAATAAGAACTGGCCTCCTTACACACTGCAGCTCAGCAGCCCTGGTAAGAAACTAGGAGAATTTTAGTCCTACTCTCACCTGCATGGACAAGTGGGCACATTTCTCTTATTTTTCAACATTTCTCTTATTTTTCAACATTTCTCTTATTTTTCACTGCAATGTTAGCATATAAGGCTCCAAGCTCTGAATACCTGAATGATGCCCCTAACAAATCTCCTGATGTTTTAAATGTAAACAGACAAAAAAAAAAAAAGAAAAAAAAGAAAACACTTTTAAATTATAGCTCCCTGTTCTTGGCTGGGGAACTCTGATTCAGAAAAAAAAAGAGATTTCTGTCCAAAATTTCAGTATTAGATTCGAACAACTTAAGAGATGCCTGTGTATCTTAGTGAAATTGAACAACTTTACTTTAGGTCTTCGGGACTCAGTACAACACACCAAGAGTCAATTTAATTAGCCTTGAATTGATGCTAATGCCACACAACAGCAGGCAACTCTCCGGCACGTTACTACAGCAGTATTTACATTACACCCCGGTTCCAGTCAGAAAGGGGCCCCCAAAAGCCAGGGAAGCCTCACGTAGAGCTGAGCTCCTTGTGAGACGCTCCAGGCCAAACAGGAGACAACAGCAGCAGCAACAACTGCACATCAAACACACACACACACACACACACACACACACACACGTGTCACATCCAGCCGGCAACAAGGGCTACAGCCCCGTGCGGCTGTGCAGAGAAGGAGCCCAGCAGGATCTGAGGAGGCTTCTCTCACTGCAGAGCCCCACTGGGGACACCACCCGTCACACGCGGGGGGTTCAGTGCAAGAGCTCAGGGCTCGGCCAGGCTCAGCCGGGGCGGGAGGCCGAGCGGGCCCCGCGTGGCGGCACCTCCCGACGTCGGCCCCATTGCAGCTGCCTGACCGTGACTCGCAGCAGAAGAAAGGGAAGGGAAAACACCTTCTGGATGGCGCCTTGGGTCGCTGGTGGTATCTGGGGTTCACAGATGGCTTAGAGGTCTCCTAAAGCTGCAGGAACACTAAGAAAGGGGCTTTACCACCCACTGAGGCCATCCCAAAGCTCAGCCTCTGAGCTGCTGACTTGGAATATTGCAGGAATTTATACTACCCAGGTGGAACACGCAAGTGGTACTTACCAAGCAACCTACGTCAGTTCTACAAGCTTAGAATTTAATTTACGCTACCTACACACACAGGCCTATATACATGTTCATGGCTATACATTACAAAACAGACTAGTGAAAGATACTGGGTTATGCCACAGAACAGAAATCCTGGTAACTACAGTATAAATTCAGAGAAATAACTTACTTCAAATGAAAAGGTTGTAAAAAAAACCTGTGCAATTGCAGCCTCCTAGGCCTACACTGCTTGCATTGACTCCAAGCACTGCTGCTAGGCAGAAGCTGACGGGCATCTCCGAGGGCTGAGATGTCCCTGGGAGGGCACCAACCCCCACGGCTCACAAAACCACACAGGCTGCGACTAGGGGGCTACGCAGCTTTTTACAAAGCCAGGCTCAGATTTAACACTGAAGTTTAATCTTCATCCCGTGGGTCACTCTGCTCGAGAGGACACTGTCTGACTACAGGGAAACAAGGGCCGTTCAGGGCTAAGAACTGGAAGCTGCAGACACCAGAAGCTTCATACTTGACTTCCAAGGAAGCTTCACGCTTGACTACGAGCAACTTGCTGAGTCCTTCACCAAGGGAACTGGTACTTCCACCAGTTACTTGGATTTTGCAACAGTTCTTAGGGGAACTGTCCATTTGCTGCCAAGGGGACCTGCTCTGGGTAGTTCACATTTCCAGTAAGGGTCATACTGGACTTCAAGTGCATTATTCTTTTTAAACTCAAGTCCCAACGTTATTCTTTATAGCTGTTTCTGTATTACAACAGGAGGTACCGTGCACTTAAATGGTAGCAAGTTAATCCCTAAAGATATGAAACTGTCAAAAAATAAAAAGGAATGCATTTTTCTCTTCAGCTTCCAGTCTTCAAGGCACCTCCTGCATGAACTTCCTGGAAAATCAACAAACAGACCACAAGGTAACTGGGGAAAGGGGAGCTGCTACACCCAACTGCCTCAGAAGCCCAACAGCGTCCAAGGAGGAGACAAGGTTGGACCCACACTATCACCAAGTCAAATCAAGACAGAAAGGTTGATGAGATGACGGGAATGCCACGTGAGGTTGGTGTCTTCAGCTCTGTTGAGTGCAGATGATTGTTCATCACAGTGATTTCTGATGCCCGTTTGCAGAGGGCTTTGCCTCTGAGTCTCTCGGATTGTTCGATAGATGAAGTTTATCTAATCCTGCAAAACATGAGAAGGAATAAGGACAAGTTAGGATTTTTATGTTTCATGCACGTGTTCAACAGAAGTATACTGCAGACAAACTCAATTCTGCCTTGTGGGGAAGGTCTCCATGGAAGACCAGAACTGATTTTTTTAATTCAACAACGAAACACTTCCAGGAAATTCCATCACTTGTGTTACAAGCGGGAAGAGTCCATTAAAATGGACTTGTTTTACCAAAATATAGACGAGACAGAAGCTTGACTTTACACTGCCTTAATGCCAGATTTAGCAGCTGAGCGCTGCAATTCTTCCTCAGTTCTTTAGTCTGTCCATCAACACCACAGGCCCAAAGAACATCCTGGAATAATTTAAACAGCACCTTTCTGAGAAGCACCCACTGCTGATTTTAAGATCATTTGTGATAAACAAGCCCTCTCTAAACTGTTTAAATATTCAAAACAATGACAAAAACTGATGCATGACGTGGTATGATCTGTCTGACTTAATTCTCAAGGTTTAGTTAAGTTCATTTTACGAGAAGACCTTGATTCATCTGTTATAGACTTGCATAATTCCATCTTGGCCAATATGCAACCTCCCTGAAAATACAGCATGAAATCCATGGACAGAGTTACACACTCCTGGCCCACCTAATATCTTCCCCAAGATATAGAATTCTAGTTTAGCCCTACTGTAGGGCTCTGTATTTCACTCCCAGTTTAGTAAGTCTGATTCTACAAAATGACTTTCCAGTAGAATTGCAAACCTTTTAAAACGTTTAACTGCCCCCAGCTGAGGTGTATCCTGGGAAGTGCTTTGATGCTGTTCCCCGTGCTCCCAACTCCGGAAAGCAGGGAGCACTGAAGCCTGCATCTTACAGGCCCTGCAGCCTGCGCATGGACAAGGTTGTCAGCACCCGCTACTAAAGCTTCAGTACCAGTCCTTTGGGTTTAAGCAAGGCCTGGCTCTAGGAGCCTGGAGAGGTAGGAAGCTTCACTGATTAGTCGAGATGATATTTAGAAACAGCACAGAAAGATCATACATTTTCTACTCTATGGATTTATCACGTCCAACCTTTCCTGCATGATCACATTGAAATTCTTAGGGACCACAAATACACAATCTGACCATTTTGGACTACCTCAAGCTCTGGTTTTTCAACTGGAGGTTCTACTCAAGCCAATTGCAAATATTCTGATTTTCTGAGCAAGCAGATCTTAAGAAAAACATCATGACAAGGCAGTTAAGATTTCCACTAAGATATTTTTAGGGAATTAATAAGTGGGTTTAAACAAACAAAAAATCCTAAAAGTTATTCTTCATTTCAAATGCAGGCTATGGGGACAGCACAATATTTGAAACCTGCCTGAAAACAAGCAGCTTTGCGAGTTGCACAGAACTTTAACTGCAGCACCTAACTTCATGCTGGAAAAAAAGGAACTGATAAAACACAAACTAAGTTGTCACTCTTATTACCTATGGCCTTCAGGAGCTCCTCTCGGACAGCAGAGGTGAACTTTCTGACCAGACATAACGTCGTCACGATAGCAAAGAGTAAGTTGTAAGACAACACGATATAGAAGTTCCCCAGCCAGTTAAACCTTCCAAAGTCTCCAAGAAGATCAAATCTGGTAATTCCTGTGAAAATTGCATTGACAGTTCACATTCAGAATCATGATTACATTTTTCTAATAGCAGACAAGTTTCATTCTCTTATTTTTCTAAATATGAAAGGAAAATTCTTGCAGGCAACATACAGCGTCAGACCCCTGGTTGAGTACATGAGACAGTGTTCAGGTGCTTTGGCCTCCTGATTGTCTACCATAAAACTGTAAGACAAACTTATCAATCAAAGTTTGAGTTTCCTAGCAAAATGACTGAATCATGTGAGTTACCGTTATTTATCCTAGATAAGAATTTCCCCTTCATAATTTCAATAAATAACTAGAAAAATCAATAGCAGTGTGAAAACTGGGAGAAATGTCAGTTTTATGAGCTCCTTGCCTACCTTGGAAAAGGCTGGAAGCGCTGTGGGCTTTCGGCATAAAAAACTACAGGTAACAAAGGGCCTTTCTGTCCACGGGAAAGACAAAAACCTCCCAGCAGCAGTGAAGCCTTCGTAAGGGCTTTCCAGAGCCACTGCTTTTGAGATCCAGGTTTAAAGACGCCTTTCCCGCTGCAGTTTCTCTCCAAGTGGCTGCCATTATACTTGGATGTACATGGTTGGAACTCCAACCATGGAGTATCTGAACAGAAGGACGAGTCTGGCTGAATGGCCCTGCAGCACCAGCGCTTGAGCTTTGCACTGAACACAAGTTGGGCAACTGCTAAAGCTCAGGTTAACTGAGCAGGACTCCTCAGATCTGTTTGCACATTGGAGGACACTTCCCAGGAGAGAGCAGAAAGAGCCACAGGTTGTTTCTTTGCCACATTGGCTTTGAGAAGGCTAAAACTCGAGGACCAAACATTTAAGTAACACCCCTAGGTAGGGGTGTTAACCTTAGGTAACTGCTGCCTGTGTTTGAGTCATCACATTCCAGAAACGTCCATGTAAATGCTTAGAACTGAGAGAAAAGGTGGGAAGGACTGAGGTTGAAAGTGGCCTCATAATCAGAACAGCAGGAAACTCCAGGATATCTTCTCAACAGAGAATACCTCGACTGAGGTTCTTGGGAACAAGTTTGGAGTCACCTCCAAGGTGTTTGAGCTCACGGATGAGAGATCCTGGCCAAGAAACCCAAGGCCCCTCATCCAGCCATGGTGGTGTTAAGAGATACGTTTCTTTGAATTCAACATCAGCCATTTAAATTAAAAAACACAGAGATCAACTTTGGCATCTAAGAATGAAGGAAGTAAAAGGAATGAGGGTTTAAAAGGATTAAAAGAAGGACCGAAGGTTATCAGAAAAAGTACAGGGAAGGAGAAACATCAAAAAAGCACAGACATATAGGAAGACGTCTGACTGACGTACTGGTAAATACACAAGGAAAAATAACAATTTTTTCACACTTATAGCCAAACAATGTCCTTAGGAACATTTACAAGAGAGTGTGTTAGTCCTGCTGCAGAGCTATGTGAAATCAGGTATGAATGTAGAGGTTTGTGCTTGGGTAGAGGTTCTCCACATTCAATCAAATTTGAATGTAGAGAGAACTTCAAAGGAAAAGGAACAAAATAAGTAGGATTTTTGAAAATTTTTGAAAAAGACAAAATACTCCTTGACACAAGAAGTATTCTTCCTCCTTCAGAAGAATAGCTAGCAAGGAGGAGGCACTGTTAGAAGGACAAACAAAAATGACATATGATACATCTGTTTAGAGCAGGAAGGTAAACTACAATCCATGAATCACATCTATTTTCGTCCTCTGAAAAGTCATTGCATATCTGAAAAAAAATCTGACCATATCATTTTGTAGGTCTTGGAAAGAAAAATGTTAATAAGTTCTTACCAACCTGCAGAGAAAGAATCTACAGGCCCCCTAGAGAAAAAGTTGCCTCGGACTGCGCTTGAAAACTAGCTACTAGCTACCAGGACAGAAAGCCACAGCTCTACCAGACACAAATAAATTTCCAAAAAAGCTAATGATAATTTACCAAATATACTGAACAGGTTAAAAAACAAACCCACAAAAATCCCCTATGCTTTCAAATTTTACACAAGTTTTTACATTCAGTAAGTTTCATATTTCCTTAACTATAGGAAGCAACAATCAAGGGGAAAATTGTTGCAAAATTTTTCTTCCCCCCCCCCCCACCAGAAGACTTCATTTGCTTTGCAGTTCCTTCCCTGTGCATTCCTGGCTCTCAGGTACTCTCTCTTCCCAATTTGTCTGACAGTGGTTAGCAATACAGCGCTGACGGCAAAACATCTGTCAGAGCAGCACGACTCAAAGGCTGAAATGTACTGGAGAACTTGAGTTAATTTATTTTAGTACAAACCATTCTGGAGTTCTCAAAAGTGACAGATAAGAGACATCCACCACTTATGTATTTAATGAGTGCTACAAAACATGTACAAATTCTCATATTTCCATCTTTACAACTTGAAAGAGGTCAGTGCATGTATTGGGTAACTTTCGCTAATTTACCTTTCCATAATGATAAAGTCCAGCTTTTTTTTTTTTTTCTCTTTTTGCATAGCCTAGAAACTTGCTTTTTTAATAATGTGAAAAGACTATGAATCTGCTTAACATATTTTTTTCTTTTCATCTCTTCAGTGCCACAGGGCGGTAGCATGTAATGCAATACACGATATTTCTGAAAGCACCACATGACTCACTGTACTCTAATACACTATTAATCCTGTTTGGACAGCTGTGTCTGTGCATTTGTTAGCTGTGTGTTAATTGTTCCATCTTTTTTCTTCTTTTATTTATCTCTATGGCAAACTATTCAGGAATTTCATTTGTTAGCCTTTTTCTTCCTTTTTTTTTTTTAAAGTGAGTTTTACCATTAATCTGGTTCCTATGTGACAACAACACACCCAGCATGTCCACTTTCCTCCAGAGAATCTGTTTATTATTAGCTGTTAATCTCATAGATCATCAACTTTTTTAATTAAAAATTGACTTGCCCTAAGTTTCTGGGGACAATCCTTATATTTGGAGACTCCAATACTTATATTGGAGACTTACTTACATTTGTAAAAAATCCAAAACACTTTCTCTTTTTCCCCCTAGCACAACATATTTTAAGTGAAAGAACAGTTTGAGTTCTTAGCTCTTTATCATCACTTTAGAATTAGCTCTTTAGAATTAAATTGTGTTAAATATTTGAATTGTCCTTTCAAATTTTGGTTAAGTTCCACAACAGATTTTTTAAAAGGGAAACACCTGTAAATGTATTTTCTCAGAACTGCAATCTCCAAAACATATCATATTACAAAGTCATTTGCCTATTTACCTTGACAGATTTTTTTTTTAATCAATTAGATTTAGTAAATAAGACTCTTCATGTGTTGATATACACAGCATAAAAATACAGTACAGCTTACTGCAAAATTCTGCATACTGTTGATTTGAGAGCGCTCTAGTGGAGAAGATAACCAGCTATGAAACTTTTCCAGTCTGGGGCCTAAGTCTAAATTCCAAAATTCAATTTAGGACTCGCACACAAAGAGATGGGCAGTTTTATTCTGTTTGCAATATTCTTAATGACATTCACATTAGCTGCAAGTCCTCTGCACGTACCCCTTTATCTAACTCATGGCAGCCCTACAGGCTAGCTTCAAGAATTCACGCTGAAAATTAGCCAATTAAATAAAACTAAGGCACTAAGTACCTTGTGTTTACAAGTTGCTAAAACAGTTTCATACTCCTGGCAGTTCCTAACAAGAAACGTGAACATTTCTTGAGTTCTAATTAAGCTAGATTCCAAGTGTCTGAAAACTGAAGAACAAAAAAAAGAAATCACAAGCAGATTTTAAGGAAAATGCAAAATAGGCTGCTTATTGATATTGCCATCACAAAATTAGGATGTTAATAGCGCTCTTCTTGTTACACACATACTTGCATTCGATATTACAATCACAAAATTAATTCACGGAATCCTCAAAATATATTTGTTCATAAAAAGAAGTTGTAATAAGATAACAAACATGAAACTACTTTTCACTGAACTAGCACTTGCCAAATCTGTTCTTCTGAGCATCCCCTATTTTAAGTTGATCTGGCCTGCTTTTTTAAAAGAATATAACCAAGAAAACGCTTAGCATCTTTACTAAATGCACATTCTCTGGTGTTTAAACAGAACCAATGGTCATGTGGAAAAAAGGCCATATGCACATGCAATTTTCACTGAAATCAATAGCGAAGCAAATGCCATAAAGGTCAGCTGCAGGTTTGTCATCGTTTTTTAAATTCCTCCAATAACACCTTTACTTTCCTCTTTTATGCTTCCATGCAACTCACCCAGCGTTCGCGACATGACTGGCAACGCGGAGCTCAGCACCAGGATGGACACACAGTTCCCAATGATCTGTAGAAAAGAAGACAAACACGTCAACTATAAACAGGACTGTCCCCCAAAAAACAGTGGTCCAGGTAAGAACCATCCTCAACTCCTCAAAGCTGCATAGGCTAAACTGAACCGCGAGGAATTGCCAGCTCCATACTGTTAGTCTTGCTTCTCTGCCATGCTTCTCCATATGGTGCTATACAGCCCACGTTTGCCAAGGAGGACAGAAAGTAAACACAGGATTATTTGTTTTTAAATTGAAGTTGTTAGGTGTAGGTGTTTTTATACTTAGATGTAAAATAACTCCAAACTAGCGTATTGCAAAGCATCAACTGTTTACCTAATTCCTGCAAACATTTTATATGAGTTATTCCAGGCACTTGGAATAGATGATTTATACATCAGCTTAAGCTTTATAGGTAACTCTTACAGGATTAGCATTATTTAAGACATTACAAAGAGCTTCCTTGCAAGTGAATGCCCGCTGACTACTTCAAATGGTATGAAAAAAATCACAGCTGTTTAGATTTTAGTCCAGCTTTTGTGAAGCTCTTATAAAGACTGACTGGAGCTTCTTTCTCTCTCAGGGAATCACCACCTTCAGCTCTAAATCCAGAATAAAGGAACTGAAAATTAAAACAAAATAAAACCAAAACAAAAACCAGAGATTCTTATGAGTCAACAGGCATTTGTGCCTTCACTAATTATTTCTACATTACTTTTAGTATCCTGTAAACAAACAATGGAAAATTATGAACAATGCCCTCCTATACTCATCTGCCTGGATGATTCTACAAAAAAACCTCCCTTTTCACTTCCAAAAATTTATAGTAAAAAATAAGTTGTTCTATCTATTAGTTTGTACAATGAAACACACTGAATACTTAAATTTAACATTTGCTTCTCTCTTTACTGATCACCTCCCCTCATCAGCTGTGGGAATATTTTGCCAGAAACTTATGCATGTTCCTCAGCATTAGGTAAGAGCATCTATTCTAAAGCCAGTGTTAAATTGTAGAAAGTCAAAGTGGCCTCAGACTGCAAAACGCTCCTGAATAGACTACCTCAGTCTTACTTTAATTATTCAAATTTGAATTACTCTGTCTGTAGGCCTTGTAGCAACCAAGTTCTTCAGATTTCAAACAAGCTCCCTGAAGTACAGTTAGCACAATCCAAGTTACTCATTAGCAATACGTTTCCTTTGAAACAAGTTCTTTCACTAGCTTTTCTATAGCTAGTTAACAAGCTCTGCTATTCCAGCCTTTTTACAAGTGAATGGATGCCATCCAAACTAAACAGAGCACATCCTTTTTCCCACTCATTCAGCATTTTGAAAATCTTCCAGTTTGTGTTTACGCAGCTTACAAACAAATACTGATCACTGCAAATGAGCCATTCAGGGCAATTACTAACTAAAAGAGTCAGTTTGTCTTGGGTGGCACAGGAGAGGGGAGGGGGCCGTCACCATCCCAGCCTTTACCTTTGTCATAGTTGTGTCATCCTTCCTGGGGGTGAAATTTTCAAAAAAACGAAGGCTGTAGAAGCCGACGACAGAAGATACCATAAGATAGCTGTGAGAATCAAGGAAAAAGGAGCCTCGGAGGAATGCAAGCTTCACTCAAGATCTCAGCAGTCTCCTGAAAGTCTTAAGAACCACAGGAAAAAAAAACACAAACACTTGGAGTGCTTCAGAAGGACTGACCTGTCTCTTTCTTCTCTCCAGGCAAGTGTCTTAGTAAATTACCAGTGTCCCAGAAAACTAGACAGAATACTTGTTAACAGACTGAATTCTTAGAGAAAGGATACAAAATCAAAATGATTTCAAGTGCTGCTCCCACAAAACCAAAAGTGGACAGGGAGGCATTTCCTATTCCAGGGCCCTGCGAGGAGAAAAATACTTTGGATGGTTTAATGAGCACATAACTGTTTATAAAGTAACTTGTACCAAATAAAAAGATGTTTTGGAAGATATGAAGTGTTTTTCTCAAGTATTTCATTACGATGAACTGATCTGCAGGTCTCGCGTTCTACGCAATTGTATCAGCTAACTTGTAATCTTGAGCAAGACGTATTACCAAGATAGAGGAGCATTTTTTAGCTTTCTAGTATTACAATTCACATCTTATGCACATTGCACATACCCACTATGCTCATTTTATGCATGCAGCATTAAGAGTAATTAAGAACATTAAGAGATTTCAATCTGAACATACATGCACAGCAGAAAGTTTTACCAAGCTGACAGAAATCCTTCATAATTTCCATGAAGGTAAACCATATTTTGAGAGGGGAACACAAGTGTTCTCCAGCTTTTCAAATTGTTTTTCAATCTGTTTTCATTACATGTGTACAAGACAAACTAAATCAAGACTGAGGCTCGTTATTTTCAATATTAAAGCAGTTCTACCATACAAGGCTTTACCAAAGTTATCAAAATCATAAAGAAGGAGTTTACTTTACCCCCGATCCTTTTGGCATTGCAGTCTCATCAACCAACAGGTAAAGAATGTTGAGAGCAACTAAGAAGACTGAAATGGACTACGAAAATAAAAAAATAAAAGTGACTTCACTATTTTTTCCACATTTACACAATGTATATATAGATCCTCCCCAGATTTCACAGCTTTAAGATTTTCTAAAAAAAGGCCAAGAGAAGAACACCAACTTTGTTGCTTCAATACACATTATCCCCAAGTGTTAAAACCATTACCCAAATGGCTGAGGAATTTCACAAGCTCTCTGTTGAAAAGGGAGTAAAATTCTTACCGTCTCAATCAGTAGCAATATCATAACAGCTGGATAGACTAAATTCCTTTCCCAAGCAGAAGCTTTTTTCCGACGCTCTGTTCAGAAAAGGGGAAAACAAAAAAAAAACACCAAAATATACAAGCATTATACCTTAGATTAAAACAGAGTTAGATATCTATAAATTCCTATTATAACCAAAGTAATTTTACCAAAGTAAAATTACTTTGGTAATTATAACCAAAGTAATTATAACCAAAGTAATTTTATTATAAACAAAGTAATTTTAGACTGAACTGACACCAAACAGTTCCTAATAATAACCACCCTGAAGAGGCAGACCAAGCAATGTTAAAAATACAAAGTCTATTTAAGGAGAGGCCATGTTTTGCCATGTCATTTTTTTCTTGCATACTGCAGTTTTGCAAAATTTCAAATATATTCAATTGGAAAATATGCTATTTGCATGGTTAATCAAGCCACATAGGTAACTTTGTACTCCAGTCTGGGCTGCCATAAGGTAGCACTACCATTAATACTGAGATATATAATAGGAAGTAGAAGCTTTTCAGGTGTATTCATTAAGGTGTGTCCTCTTATAGCACAAAGATAAGACTAATTTACTGGGCATCACCAGTCTTTCTAAAATCAAAAGTCCCAACACCTTTTTTCTTAGCAGAGTATTACCCTCATGTTTGATCCTCACAGGGATCAAAGCAAAAAGCTTACAAGCTTTTTAGTAGAAAGGGAGATTCTTCTTCAGCCACTGCCTTTACAGGAAGCATCACTTTTCAGCTTTAAAATACACGAACCAACTAAGAAGTATTTTATTGTTTTTAAGCACAATATGACTGCTCTAGAGGCAATTCAAACACTAGGAGGAAAGCAGTGTCTTAGGGTCAGTCCAAATAATCATAAACATAAATCAGTTTACAAAATGTGATAGTAAGCTGCATATCAGGAGTCAAGAATGCTAATATGTCTCTAAAATTATAGTAGAGATAATGTTCAAATCAGATTTGCTATTGTTAAATCTGTTTGCTAGAGGAGTGGAGTGATTCCATGTGATGCTTCTGTGGTAATAACAAGTTTGAAAGGGCTGCAAATGCACAAATTTGCTTACAATCAAAACTGGTAGCGGTCAGGTGACACACATTGCAGATATCTTAAAGTTGCTTATTAAATCATACCTAGATTTATTTTCTTGCTTTTCACTTTTTCAAGCTCCCGCTCCAAGTCTGCTGTCTGATACTCCACTGTGGAAGATATACCTGTCAGAAGCAAAGACAATTTGAATTTGCATGGTGCTAACTACACTACCATAAGACAGACGTAGTGGGAAAACTCAGATTTAGAGGACATTAATATTGCTGCCTCAAAACTGCAACTCACTGAGATCCTTTAATACCTTTCAAACAAGAGGCTTAGTCAAGAACCCTCTCTCATGGAGAGCGGAAGAGCTCTCCACATCAGCGGTTTCACTGTGTGATCTACTGGGATCCCTTCCTATTTTGCTAACCAGCCACAGTGCATTAGAGGAGAACAGATATCCGAGTTGCACAATTCCAAAATAAAACAGTTTTGGTGAGGCAGAACGGCTTGAAGGCCTCCCTCAGTTGCCTCCACCTCGTTTATATATTAAGATGGAGAGGACAGCACCTGTAGAGGGCGGCCACCAGGCGCCCACGCTGAGGTGCTCAGTCCGCGCAGGGCAGCGGCCTCCAAACGGCCTCCACCACCGCCCACCAGAGCCGCCATGGCTGCCGCCACCAGAGCCACTGTCCTCGCACGTACGTCACTAGGAACCGGCTCCTCAAACTCAGGTCCACACCAGCTGAAAAGGGACAAACGCAGTATTGGCTCCTCTCTCCCTTACTCATCTTCCCCTCCTTTTTCCCCCCCATAAAAAAAAAAAAAAAAGCTGATCAGTCAATCTCTTCCTCCAATCTCTCCACGTACCTCAGAACATCCAGCCTATTTCTCCTCTCTCTCTCTCCTTTCCTCTTCAACCTCCTATTCTGTCTTCCAACTGCCCACCTTTTGTCAATACAAGTACACAGTGGTTTCTTTTGACTCCACTCTCTCAGCAAACAGAGTTCAAGCAAGTGCTCAGGGCTCAAGCTTCAAGAAGTTGTCCAGACGTCCTCTCCTTCAGTTCTGATCCCATTACCTTTAGTTTAGCTCCTACTCTTCACAGTCACAAACTGCAAGTACTCTAAGATCTGCCAGAAAGTGGGTTCCACCCTCACCTTTGTCCCACTCACGTCCTGTTTATTTATGAATCCTGCCACCTGAGAATGAGTTCAGAGGATTTATATTTATATATATTTAATGCCTTCTCAAAGCCAGTCTCATCCTGCCAAAACACTTTGTGGTGGCATCAGCTCAAAGTCTCAGTAAACTCCAGGTCCTCTCTAACACCCTCTTTCTTGATCTACTTGGACACCCGGACACCCTTCTGCCTACTGGCCATTCCCATACTCTTGGCATCACCGTTGATTCCAGGCGGAAGGGAACAGTACAGTGTTCAGATACCGTTTCTCAAAGGATCTCTAATAAGTCTCCATGAAACTAACAGTTTTGTTTAGGCTTTTATCTCAGATCTTAATCACCTGCCTGCAAAAACTGAACAGCGCTCAGGTTGCTGGCATCCTAACCCTACCTCACGGCCCAGTCTCCCTTCCTTATTCTCGGCTCCCTGTTGATGCAGCAACCTCGGCCCGAGATGTGGGGACAAACTTCTCACCGCCAGCCCCGCTGCCTCCAGCCCAGCGAAGGCCTATCTGAACACCAAGATAAACCAGAGTCTTGGACAATTTGTGATGCTTTTGATTGTATTTATTTTTCAAGGCAATATCAATTTTCAAACAGGTGTCCAAATGCTTCCAAATTATTTCTGCAGTGTTTAATTGGACATGTACATTTGCATGTATGTTTTCACATACAACACGTCAGCTCTGTTGCACATAAACCAGTGACATAACCAGTCATAACCATAATTGTAACATGCACCAGTGACATAAAACATATTTTACCAATTACCAGGAATTACCAATAGCCAAGCAACTGAAGTCAGGATCAACCACCAGCTTTGTGACAGTATTTAATTGCTTCAACTCAAATATCTACAATACCAAAGTCAGTTGGATTTCTCAGAGTATTTTACTAAGGAAGCAAGCAAGTCTTTTTGTTTGTTTGTTTTTGAAAAGCTTTTTAAGCAGGTCTCTTCAGAATAAAGATAAGCTTTTGTACCGAGGTATTCCCTACACATTGATTTACAAAGTCCGAAACATTTGTTTTGTAGAATGACTAGTTGTTATTAGTCAAGTAAGGAGGCTAGCAGGCAGAAAAGTGTCATGAGCTTAACTGGAAACAATTGAAAATACAGTATTTATTTAAAAAGTTCATGTTGGATTTTTTTTTCTCTCCTCTAAAATTAATGCATGTGTCTCTGGGGAAAAGTCTTATTGACAGGAGATGTATTTTTTCCCTTTTAATATAAAAATTCAGAGCTCAAGACACCCATATCCATGGCACTCCTTCCGACTAAGGCAATGTAATTGAATTAGATCCCCCAAAAAATTTCAGTAGAAATTCTGCGTCAAATATAAGAGTTGCAGTTCCTCCTTAAAACTGGTAGCAAATAGCAGGCTGTTATGCAAAAGGATATTTTACGGAGGGGAAGGCAAAGTTTTAGATCAGTCAAAAGAGTATTTGAAAAGGATGCACCTCAATTCTTAAAGCTCTCTAACATTAGCTGTATTTCAAACATGCACAAAGTTCAATGTCAGCACTGTCTAGCCAATAAATCAAATTGGTAGACGAGACTTGTTTGGACTAGCAATGAAAAGTTAGAAGGGATTCTCCGAGAAAGCCACAAAGCAGCTCATTTAAGGTCAATTTAACGGTATTATTCTGTTTTTCTTCCAGCCCCGACATAAGATTTCAGTACCTCAAAGGAAATTGTAAAAGTATCTATTTGCATTCCCCCTAGGTGATTGGCAGTTCAACACCAATTAGTTCAAAATTACACTGTTACTAGCGTGCAATAAAAACAACACCTTTCATCTTTCTTACATAGGTAAGGATACCTTCAGAGCCAATAACTTTGATCAAGTAAGTATTTTTGATCCTACCCCACCCGTCTCTTTGGATTCAGGAAAACTAATAGCTGAAGGCAACTTTTTTCTTTTAATATTAAAAAAAAAGTCCCAGCTTTATTCTTCTACTGTAGAGGTGATGTGGGTACTGAAATATAATACACTGGAAACAAATGTTTTTCCCAAAGCCCAGTATCTCTTCAATAGATAGAAATACTAGGGTAGATAACATGATCAAACTTCCCCCTCCCTCCTCACTTTTCAGTTATGCATCAGAGATATCTGAGAAGGAAAAAAAATATATTGTTTCCACAAAGAAAACATGCTTCCCATAGTTAGATTTATTTTCAAATACAAGGAGGCTTGCAGAAAATGCTGTCAAAGGCTCCACAGCCATGACAGCTACATCGACACTAATAAAAGCCACATAGCTCATAGTTTCGCCCTTAAACTCTCCTCCTCCCAAACCAGAGGCTTTAACCCAGCCTAACCAGTGCAAACAGTGACTCAGGCTACTCCCTTGCTATGCCCAGATGTTGTCTGGAAAAGCATTAGGAGAGGCCCAAGCAGTGCCAGGAGTCTGACAGCAATTATTTACCGAGAATTAGTCAGCACTGACCATCACCAGGTACTGCTGGAGCCTGTGCTCTCGTCCTCTTTAATTTTAATAAAAAAAACTCTTTAGTTATTCATATAAGTGGAGTATATATTTCAGAACGCTTTGTTGCTAAACTGACCAGTAGCCTTAGTTGAATTAGAGCCCTTAATACCTGGAATATTTCATTGCCACTGTTAAAACTGTGGAAGAACTGCAGAGACAGCACAGAAGTCCTTAGCCTAATGCAGCGGCTCCAACAGAGCCACAGAAAGCACTGCACTTACACAGTCCTCACGGTGAATCACAGATTAGGGTCTCTAACACTGGAGCACTACACTTATTAATGTAATTAGCACCACACCTTAACCCGCACACCTTTCAACAAAATGCAGTAAACACTCTGAGCATGAGGTACTTAAGCCTCTGTACTTCCAGCAAATACTGTATTTGTTTTTCTGGTGTAATTTGTAGTAGAAAATTCTGGCAGAGGTGATGAAGGTTTCCATCCTTGCCACATAAATAAGAACCACACTTAAAATTACTTAAACAATTACTCATAAAAATCTTGCAGAATATCTCCTTGCACACACAATATATTCTCCTCCACCTACACGCTATTTTCAAGTTTAGATTTTTATCTAATTTTCAGTGAAAGCCCATTAATTTTCTCTGTATATCAAACTGCAGGTTTTCAATTATTCCTTTAGTTGGCGGTGCCAACATCATTCCCTCTATTTGTGACATGTGAAACAATTCAACTCCTTCTCCTGAAGCAACTTCAAGCCCTGTGTCTTCCACATCTCAGGAGCAGGAGGGCAAGAGCAAGGGCATGAACAGGAAAAAAGCAAACAAAATCTGAAATATAATCTCCATTCGAATGGCTGATACCACTCAGCACTACTTCTAATAGATACCTGAGTAACTACTGGGTCGTTTTTTGGTAAAGCTTTCCTTGTAGGTAAGCATCATCAGCATGACAATGCAACATATTCAGTAACAAATAATTTACAGTTGCTAGCTAACATCAAAAACACAGCAATAATAGTAATTACCCCAGCAAAGCTTCAAAGACATCTGCTGCACACACCACTGTTTGTGTGCACACACGTGCCTGTGTCCATGCAAAAACAGCTTCCAAACCCAAGGTGAATGTTACTTGCAAGGCATAATCTGGGACAAAAGTACAATGATAAATGCTATCAAGATGCTTATAACTTCAGAAACTTAAGTAAAAATGTTTCCAAAAAAGGGTGTTTGCCCTTTGTGAATGAAGAGCACTAAAAGCGTGGAAAAATTAGTCATTTTTCCCCAAGCTTTCAACACAGGAGTAAAGATAACTATTATGTTCTATATTGTTAAAGGCACTGAACACAATTATCCCCCATGAAATATTGATCCAGACGTACCCGAAGTGTCAAAACTAGCATGGAAACTGGAAGCTCAAAATTTGAGCCTAAATATTCTAACAGATTCCCTGACCAAGCTATATAGAAAAGACATACAGAGATTTATGAGAGAGAAAGACTGAGGTAGACGAAAAAGAAAGAATACGACAAGAAACATGGAGGAAATTAGGAAAATTAAGATAAAAACCTCATCTGCCTTTCAGAACAGCAATAACAATGTAAAAAAGTCATGACATGACTATGCCTCATTTGCCCAATTTGAGTGATTGTGTAGGCTGTGGATGCTTCATCGACCCACGCATTGAAAAGCAGTTTAGAAGAGAACTTTAATAACGTGGTCACCAGATTAGGAGAGTCAGAATCAATACAGCTGCTGTAAATGGTATCCACAGTGCTGTAATATTCTTTATCCTACAAAGTAAAACTTTTTATTGATATTAAACACTTCAAAAATATAAGAGCACAAAATTGTAAAACTAAACTTATGAAGCCTGTAACACTTATATAATCATTCACTGTAATGCATGCAAATAAATTACTACACTTACCATATAGCAACTAGAATATGAAGAATTATTATGCTATTTAGAATTTACACTAGTAATTCATTAAACAAAACAAACAAGTTCTCAGTGCTGTAAGTTGAGCCTCTTGCTAATATTTTCTTAGACTAAAATATGGTCATTTGCCAATCCAGACTAGTTTGCAGTAAGGGTGGTGGCTCTGCTAAGCTATTCCATTTAGGTTTTCTCAGTCTCAGTATATTCATGCACTAGAGCTGAGGAACATGCTAAAAATAGAAAAAAAATAAAACACAAAAAACTCTATTATAAGCACTAGATTTGAAGCAATTCCGGAACATGCATACCATTAAGCCTCCTTTGAATTGCTGCTTCCTCTAAAGTGATGATGTACATCTGCTCATCCAGGTCTTCAAGGATCTGTACGTGGAAACAGAAACATGAATTGATTATGAGCAGAAACATTCACCTGCAGTCAAGTAGCCAGGCTTGTTTCGTTTCAGCAGCATTTACACTGAATATATATAATGTACACACACACACGCATTCTATTGCTCTACAACACTGATATAAGAAAAGACTACCATAGAAATTCAGTTCTATTACAGAATTATTTTTTCACTGTAAACTTCAAGTGTTTAAAACTATAATAAAAAAAACTATACTTTTTTGCAAAAGTCATTTTTCATACAAGTCAATATTTCAAGTCATATCCATCTCTTCTGGAAGCTAAAAGTAAAATATAGTGAGACTGTTTATCTTAGCACGATCAAGTGCTCTGACTTTAAAGCTTATAGAGAGCAAAAAAGCTCTATATGTTTTCATATTCAGTTCAACCTTGAAACTACAAAGAAGAGGGATGTAAGCCCTAAACATGTCCAGATTTCAATAAACACAAGCTGGAAAACTTGACAACAAGGCCCCCCAGAGCATTTGTGCATGGTACAAACCTTCCCTGCCCTCACATGGAGTTCCCTAGAGGGACAGCCTGGTCTCTACTCTGAAGAGGTTCTTAGAGACATCAAGTACCTAAGGGTCTGGCTAATGCCTCTGAGGATGTAAGGAGCTCCCTTCTCCTTTGCCCTCTGGCTTTAGTTTGGTCTTAGCTCCATTAGCTCCTGAACTTGGAACAGAAACAAACTTTTCAGGCACTTGTAAGACCTGGACATAGCAGGCAATACTGGAAACAAGTGGTAATACTGACAACAGCTGAAATGTAAGAAACAAGGGAATGTCTGTACCAGCAAAAGCAGTGTTTTTTCTTACAGAGGCAGAAAAAAATCTATTAAAAATAGTATGCATATAAATACTAGCTCTAGAAACTCAGATGACCTCAAGAGAAGGTTATGTTTAAGTACATACACTGTGAAAGGGGAAGAAGAGGAGGGAAAGACAGCCCTTAACGTGCTGCTGCTGCTGCAGTACCTGCTAACGCACAGCACACGAGGGCACAATTAGGCAGCACTTACTGTTGGCTTCACCAGCAACTGGCCCATTACTGTAAACATCCGCGAAAGGCCCACGGGAGTGCACACTGCAGAGGGAACACAACGTGGGAAAGGGCAGTTAGGCTGCAAGTCCAAGAGCCTCTTCTTTTATTTTTGCATGTTGAATGTGCAATTCCAGAACAGCCAAGCACAGTTTTCAAGGGAGGTGTGATGGATGTGAACCTGCACTTTAAAGCTCGCTGCTGCTGTATGTGCTTTGAACAGGACGAGCAATTCCCAGAGGTGGTGAGTGATTTTTGCCATTGCAGCACGGCACATAATCTTATATCTGACCTTGCTCGGTAATTATTTATTCAAAGCACGTGGCACCAGAGGCTATGTCTACACCAGCGAACGGGGCAGTGCCAGGAAACATTCCTGAGGCTTGATCGTCTACTCCGGGAAACACAGCTATCCCTGGCAGGATTTTGCCCCGGGCCAGGCAGCACCTTCCCAAACAATTCCCAGGTGCAGCTCCCACAGCCCAGAACGGTTGGCACTGGGACACAGGCAGCACCTCCTCCTCCTGGGAATGGCAACGCAGGGATGGGGATGGATCCCTCTGTCGCTGCAGACGCAGCTACAGAGCTGAGAAAAGATTGCGATGTTTCTTCGCTGTGGAAGTTATGCAGCAAGTTCCATTGGTAGAAGGGAAGCTCTCAGTTAAGCCACTGATTTTCTTTAATGAAATAAAACCTGGCCCCTTTGGATAGCAGCATGCATGAATGAGAGCGTTTCCAGGCATAACTCATGCTGGGAGAAAGGCTCACGAATCATCATTTTTACTAATAACTCTCCAATATCAGCAGTTTAGGAAGAACAGCATTCAAATACTGAAGCCTGTAGGATAGGAATGGGATTTTTAACAGCAGAGATGAGTCCTTCTACTGCAAGTTAAGCTTAATGAAAAATAAATAGGTATTTTCCTCTAAAAATATATTTCAAAGTGAACAATAGTTTTCTTTACTCATAAAAGTAACAAATACTACTCTTTTGGAAGAATCAAGAGAATACTTACACAAAAGTAACAAGCATCCCATCAGCGATATACAGGAATATAAATACGGGAGGTAGAATTCCCAGAGATCTGTAAAGAAATATTGAGCACCACTTTGGCTTATTCAGAATAGGCTTCTGGTATCACAGACACAACTGCATTGACTTCTTTCCTCACACCTTCCTCTCCAAGGCCGCACAACTGTGTTCTTAGATTGACTCACTTTGCAAGGCTGCAGGCAACTAACCCCCTCCGAGTGCTGCTGCCACTTAAGTAACTTGTTTTTAGCATAAATATATAACAGCTTGTCCACAGAGCACCCAGTTTCTCAGCATGCTAAGAAGGGAGATTATAAACAAAAATCACTGCACAGAAGACAAACTACTGACCAAATTGATACACTTTCTCAACCTGTGCATGGAATTTACTAGAATTTTGAATTAAAAACATCCCTTTCATAATGAAACAAGCTCCAAATGCCATACCATACAAAGACTCCATACTGGCAGCATCATTGTCTATGAGAGCTGAAGCAACCCATACGATTCCAAGGATAAGCAGTGCAAGAAGAATGAGCATTACAAGAGTTTCCAAAATACGTGCTCTGATCCCCTGCAGGTACAAGAGGGGAGAGGGAGGAAACAGCACACACAACTTAGAAACCAAGTATTTTCATCCATAAGAAAAATACAAATAAATAACTACTCCTTATACTAACATATATATTCAGATATATACACATATATTCACATACAGAAAGCACAATACATAACACACACAAAATTCATTCCTCTACATGCCTAAGAAAAGGAAGTACTTAGGGCTTTATAGCACCCAGATTGTGTTATACTCTTAAAACCATAGAAAACTGTTTTAAATTACATATGCCTCACGGTCCTCATTAATCTCATTATTCCATAAAATATTCTTTATACTGTGCAATTTTGCTTGAGCATTTTTAAAAGATGGATTACTTTTCTAATACTTCCAGCAAAGAAAGTGGATTAGCAAATTTTTATCTATAATTCCAATCAAGGGAATGGAAAGCTAATTATGGCAAATAGCCAAATAGCCCAGCAAGCATTAAACCCTGCATAGGTACAATGCACCAATCTACTTAAACTACACTCTTCAAGTGCAGCAGCGTCGGCACCGCTCCTCACAGTCTGGAGAGCCCTCAAGTGTATGGCCAGAGTACTGCTCGCCCCATACAGCAGCCTAGAGGTGCCCATCTAGCAGGTCTCGTGTAGGGCACAGAAACTGCAGCTCTATACGGTTCCACTCCAGCATTTGCTCGTTAGTTTTAAAGTGTCACAGGCAGTACAATGTTATAATCACAGATTTAAATATATCAAGTGTCACACAAAAACATATTTTATTACTAACTAGGCTCCTAATATACTTGGGACTTAATAGCTCCATCAAGGCCCTCCAACAGCAAACTTCAAATTAAAGGTTACGTAGGTATCTATTTGTTCCTAGGATGTATTTCATATGCAATAAGCCTGGCTTAGAGGTCGCTATTTTCTTTTAATAGCACTTCAAGTGGGTTTCAGCCTTTCACGAGTTAATTTAAAGGCGAGCTAAGCCAAATATATATTTGAAGATTAAAGACATTACATAGTTGTATGTTAAGAGTTTTAAACTTGAGTAATAAGTTATAAGGAAACAAAGAGATTACCAACCCATCACACTGTTTAAAATCACAGATTTCTCGCTAATTTCAGTAAGAGCTATATGAAACTTGGTGATGTGGCTTTAAAAAGCATATACATGTAGCTTTAACAAATTTTACTCTATCAGGCATCTGTCCTTCTGTCCACATAAGCTGAATGAGCATTGCTACCCAGCCTTTGTCTCACGATGAATGAAACCCACAAGATTAAAAGAATATAAAATCATTCAAGGAGGCGCACGGAGTTCACAGAATGAAAGAATCCTTAAGGTTGGAAGGGACCTCTAGAGATCATCTAGTCCAACCCCCTGCACACTCAGGGTCACCTAGAGCACAGGGCGGCATCCAAGCAGGTTGTGAAGATCCCCAGAGAAGGAGACTCCACAAGCTCCCTGGGCAGCCGCTTCCAGGGCTCTGTCACCCCCACTGTTAAGAAATGTTTCCTTCAGTTCCTGTGGAACCTTTAGTGCTTCAGCTTGTGGCTGTTTCCTCTAGCTCTATCAGTGGCCACCACCAAAAAGAGGCCGGCCCCCTTATATACACTGGTCAGATCCCCCCTCAGCCTTCTCTTCTCCAGGCTGAACAGGCTCAGCTCTCTCAGTCTTTCCTCATAGGGCAGATGTTCCAGGCCCCTGATCATCCTTCCTGGCAAACCTGGAAGGAATTTCCTTTCACACAGAACTTGGAATATCAAATGTGCTTCCTCAATATGAACAGGAGAATAACTGTCATGAAGAAACTATCCTGCAACGAAGACTGCCAAACATAAGTAATTTTCTCCCCCAATGAACACTGTTCTCTGAAAACAGGTAAGACTAGTAAGAGTAAATAACACCTTTCCGGAAGAGTGAGACAATCACAGCAAGTCCTCTGAGGAAACCATCGCAGTGGTCTGGAAGGATTCCCCACTCAAGCTCTAGGAAAACCAACTCACCTGCCTCACTTCCCCAGACACAGCTTTGTTTGCAAACTACAGCAGTTAACCCAATCATCAGAAAGATGCATCAACCTTTTGTTCTCAAAGGGCTAAACTATCATCACACACAAGCCATCACGTTCGCACTGAAAGGCAAGACCGACTGCTCGCTCCAAGGGAAGGACCATTTTGTATTAACACAGACCTCCGAACACCCCACAAGTTCATTCAAACACTGATGAGCCTTTAAAGGACAGGATTTTTAAAACTTCACTGGAATGACCGATTGGAAACAGTCCGGGATAAGCACTAATGGTTATCTCATAATTGGCCAGGTACCTTTATTTAGAACACAAATAAGCAACTAATCTCAATTTGACATGCACGAGATTGTGTCCTGTTAAAACATTAGTCTTTCAGACGCCGTCCACGCTTACACACATTAGAATACCTGTCAAATAATGCTATCTGCAACCTCTAGTTCTTCCTCCTTCCAGGGGACTGCTGTGGAGGGAACTTCAGGACACCCTTCCTCAACGTTATTTGTTAAAGGTGGGATTTCATTTTTGTTTGGGTGCTTTCACGTGACTGTGTCTCCTAAGTTTTAAGCATTATGACCACAAGCACCACGAATTTGAGAATGGAGCAAAAACTGCATTCCTGGCTTTGGGAACAGAGAGAAATCATTTTAAGCGGGAGCTGCATAACACTGTATTCTATTTCAGTGAAGGCAAAGCTATGCAAACAAACCTCAAAACTCACCACTAAATTGTCTGTTTTCTGAGCAAAATCATCGGGGCCAGTTTTTGGCTTCCAAGTTCTTCCAGGTATTTCATTTTTCCTCTCTCCCACTGTCCTATTACGTTACTGAGACTTCTTAGGCAAACAAAATGTCATGGCCCATTTTCTGCTGAGGATATTGACACTTCTTTCACCCAATACCTGCTGCACTTTTTGAAGTCATTTAATCTTCACAGTGATTCAGGGTTAAGAGAACTAAAGCTGGGACTGTTGCTAGAGTGCTGACTATCTACAACAAGAGATTTCACATTCTTCTCTACCAAGAAGTGACCTTCTCACTGAGGCAACATTTAATTCACAGATAAAAATCATTAATCTCTTCAAAAGACAGCAAGAATCTAGTCTAAAACTGGACATTTCAAACCTGCTTGTAAGAGGACATTTATTCTTGATACTCGGTCTACACCCTGACTCAAGGACAGGGTTAACAAATGAGTCAAATATGGAAAAAAACGTGCAGCATAGATGGGACAAACCGCTTCAATTCAGCGCTTCAACTACATAAGGAAAACCAGTCACACAGCACCAAACCTTGAAGCCAAGAAGAGTGATTTCATTTGAATGCATTTCAAATTGTTTCATCAGCTCCCAGGCTGAGTCATAAGCTCCTGCTTAACATACCTATGGAAAATAAATGTATTACAAGGAAGAGGAATGTTAAGATGCATCAGATTTTTAGCTTTCTATATTGCTTTCAAAAAGCGAAAATAAAGTTGGCCAATTCTTTATTCATTTAGCCTTCCTTTCCTAGTGGTTCTGACCAGTAAGACCAAGGGAAATGAGCAGTACAAAACCAGCCAATTTACATCATGATTTTCCAGAAGCTTTTTCTAAGCTGCACCTTAAAAAATGTGCAACCAATAATAAAAAGACCAATTCACTCCTACGGTGTCCTTTGTTAAAAGCAAAATGATTAAATGATGTGAAAAACAAAACTAATTTATGAATTATTTAATGCAGTTCAACCTGCTGTGTTTTCAGAGGAAGAATTTATTGCCAAAGCAAGTGTCTATCACACAGTAAAGAGCTAAGAAGATATCTGCACAGTGAAAATAAAGGCTCTATTTTGTTTCTACTCTGTATCCTAGTATTTATAAAAGAAGTCAAAAGATGCACACTGAAACATGCTATAAATAACCTTATACAGCTCATGAAGAGATGTACAGACAGCAACCTTGACATTGCTATCAGTTCAAATAACCTCCTGCTTAGCACAGCATTAACTGCAGCACTAAGTACTGCTCC
Organism: Nothoprocta pentlandii; assembly: GCA_013398315.1. NCBI lineage: Eukaryota > Metazoa > Chordata > Aves > Tinamiformes > Tinamidae > Nothoprocta > Nothoprocta pentlandii. The sequence goes on along the minus strand of VZSG01000438.1, from coordinate 69,998 downwards.
CATGCTGTAAACTTCCTAGATGAGGCACCACCACTGCCGCTAATGAAACATGTCCCCTTTGATCTTCTTTTCAGCTTAAGTTCTGCTCAAGTATGGCGATGATTCCAAGAGAAAGAATGGGCAGGAAGGCTTTATTGCACTTGCTTTATTTTCAGCATGGTAACCTGCATCGCTGCACTACTTCTATTAGTGCACCAGGTCTAAGGATCAAGTCACTCGCCTCCTCAAGGTCAATTGGCTATGTTGGAGAAATAACAAAACGCCACACCACCATTTTAAATTTATTTAACCTTTTACAAGCACTAGATATCCTGAGAAAAAGAAATAAAATGAACAAAAACTATCAAAACATGGTGTAATTGCGCTTGAAGCTACTTATTTCCATTCCTCACTTCTTTTTATGTTAGGGTGGCACTTCATTATCTGTGGTGTTATATATATACGGCTGGCTGTGGCTTACATCTTACACCTTACATCTGTGTGTACAAGTGAAACACATGAGAAAAAGGAAGTAGAAGGACTCAAAAAAAATCCTTTTGAAAAAAAACCTCAATTGGAATAAATCCTGGGAGTGGAAAGCCCATTTGTAATTCAGGAAGACCAGAAACCACAGATGAGTAACTGGGACACACAGGCCTCAAAGAAAGTGGATGAAGAGAGTACGGACCCTGGTTGCTTCTTCAGGCACTCCAGGCAGGTCTCAAGAGGCAAGAGTGAGATGTACAGAGAAGAGGCAGTGCGGAGAATCACAGAATGGCTGAGATTGGAAGGGAGCTCTAGAGATCATCTAGTCCAACCCCTCTGCTCAAGCAGGGGCACCTAGAGCACGTTGCATGGGGTCATGCAAGAAACAAGAGCAATAATGTGAATTGAGAGAGGCTCGCAAGTGCTAAGAAGAGTCACCCCATCTTTGGTATTCCACAAAACATCAGAGGAATTTTGTTCATAGCCATACTTTGGGAACAGTGAAGCAAAATTTTAGTGAAGGAAGGTGGCATCTCTTGCTGGACTCCAATTTTAGCTGTAGTCGACTAATTTCAGAGGATAATTTCTTATCCATGAAGACAACTGACAAAACCCATGGCCATTTACAACACGGCAAGCACATAAAGTGATCTTTAGTAAGTGCTAAACAGGAAATCAAACTACCTCAAACAGCTTGTAATTTCCTGAAGTGCGTTTTGGATTATAGGAGAAGCAAAGCAGCCCGCGAGGCGGGAGCTGCCTGCGCCACCCTGGGCTGGCAGGGACGCAGCCGCGTGGCAGCGCCAGGGCGGCACCACCAGGCCTCTCGTGAGGGAAACACTGTGTGGTCAACAGACACTTGTAGAAATTACTATAGTCTGAGAGAAACTGCAAATAAACTGTATAAGAAAATGGGAAAAAATGGCATAACCCCCCCCACACACCAAAGAAAACCCTTTTTAAACTTCAAAGGAAGTTGCCCAACTCAGGCCCAGCAGCTCACCTGCATTTTTCCTCACAGCACATTCTCAAAACTCGCCTGGTTCTTTAAAGCCTGCGCTTAACTAAGTGAAAGGTTTTGTTAAAGAAAAGACACTTAAGGCATCAATCCCAGCAGCCTGGAACTTGCCAGAAGCCCGGGAAGATCTGTCATCTTCTGTGTACACTAATGAGGGAAGATATCAAAAACAAAAGCAGAACAAAAAGAGCATTTCAGGCTTTCAAGGCATGCCTGCAAATAAAAGCTCTCCGAAGGACACTTTGTAAGGATCTGGTTTGCAAAGCCTTGGAGATGCCTGATTCTAAAATCAATTGCTGAAGCATTCAGAATTTATAGTGCTTAATCCTGAGCTACTTACGCTGCTCACAGAGTGGGCCGAAGGGTTCCTGTTTCCAGAAATGCCAAGTTTTGGCAAAGAGATGTTTAAATTACTCTGCAAAGCGTTCTGACAAATTTTTAGTTGCAGTTCTGGAAGGCATCATCACGAGTTTACCACACTTGTTTTCAGTTTTAATCACAACAGGAAATAAGTCATCTTGGATAATAAGTATTCAAAATATACTATAAAACAGCAGTTGGCTAAAAAAAGTTCATTCTTCAGCTGAAAAACCCAAAGGAAATACAAACGGCAACCAAATTAATTGTCCTGAAGGGACGACATATCACACAAGAAAGCCAAGATATAATTATCAAGTAAACCATTTCTCCTCCCAAGTAAATTTGTGTTAGATAAGATTATTATGCCAACTGCAACATATTGGTTATGTTATATGCTTAACATTAAGCGTGCTCATGCTTAACACCTAGAGGTCGGTTTTTAGTTTGCTATGGGACGCGTCTGGTGGTCGCTTCTTCCAACTTTCAATAAGGGAGGTTTTCTGCTAACAGCAACACTAGTGCGTCAGCTCTAGCAAACCAGCGCTGTCTTTTTTTGCTAGCCTTTGCTCATCCAGTTATGTTTCTAAACACAAATATTATTTTCCAAAAGTTTAAGCATTGATCTACATCCACACGTTCTGCTAAGACACCTCAAGCCCTTAACAACAAACATCATGTTTTACGTTGTGCCCTGACCCATCAGAAAAGCCTGGGAAACATTTCTGCCATGATGGCACATTTAAAATAAATATGAAGCCTAATAGCTTTTCTGTGACAAAAAGGAGTCTTTGTAACTTCAAGATTTGTTCAACAAGGTAATTTGACTGAAAATACACATACTAAAATCCATAAAAGATAAGTAACAGCAATCAGGATAAAATTTCCTTGCTCATGCAAGAATCAAAGTTTACTGCATCTTTTCTTACACTTTCTTAAGCATAGAATCCTTTTTGGCCCGTGGAAATTTTAAGAATTAACAGCATCATCATGCTCTACAGAAGAAGATTTCAAAGTTTGTATCCATTTTCCACACAATGCAAATCTTAAGTCAAACTCACAAAGCTTTCTGAGGCAGCTGTGCAATACAACTCCCCTTTCTGTGCCAAGCCACTAGTGACTTTATTCTATTTTAGGCTTTAAAATCTCTAAATGCAAAGGAGCAGTCACTTATAAAAGATAGTGACAGGCTATCAGATCATCCCATGTCCTTTAGGATCATGTAACTAAGCACATAATCAGGGAGCAGGGTAGGTACAGCTGAATAGAATGAAGTCTTATAAATAGCATTTGATGTGAAACACTAAAAATAATTTGTATGTGGAATTTATTAACATGTAATCTAACTGAAATTATTTTGAGACTTGTAATTTGTCATGAACTTGGTTCAAATCAGCTGGTTTTCTGTAACAACTTTTCCCAAATCATTTCACACAACAGTTACCATTCTGTTAGTGGAATGGAGGTAGAAATCCCAGTAAGAGCCAATCAGCAGCAGAAAGAGGCAACTGAAATCATTTGTTGATACACTGTAATTAACTAAATCCAGAATTTCCAAAGAGAAACTGAGAATCAAGGGCAAAAAAGCAAAATAGGAAAAAAATGCTAAAAATAACAAAATCTTTCAGTATTGGTTAAGAACCACAAACCAGCAAGCATGAGAGCAACATGAATAACCCCATTTGTTAGTTTGTCCACCACACTGGAAAAACAGGTTTTGATCAAACCAAATTTAATTTTGGGAGGAGACCAAGCAAAGTTAACTTAATTTGCCATAGAGCCCTTGTTTTCAGGAATCTCCAAGATAAACAAATAGAGGCTATAACTGCATAACCTGAGTGCAGGACAAAAATATCATTTTTTAAGCAGACTGAAGAGGATGCCTATCCAAAAGGCAGGACGCCCACTGGAATTGTCCAATCTGCCAAACTGAAGCGCTCTCTGTGTCCCAGAGGAGCATCCCTACCATTGCAGTAGAGAGTATCCCGGGATGCAGATTTGTGAAGCTCTCCCCTTGACCCCGCTGAATGCAAGTGCCTCCCTGCATCAACACAAGCTGCATCCCGAGCAGATAAGCACCAAGCCAGCAGGAAAGTTCCCACTGCTCTTCCTTGCTTTTGTTCCGAGGATCTATCTACCCATGCAGGGAGATTCATCTCCTGCCTGGCTGCTAAGGCCTTTATTTTTATTTATTTATTTTTTTTTCCCTCCATCTATGGAGGTCAGAGCTCCTCTTAAAAGGGCAGCTGCTGATCTCCCATTGATACACAAGTGGAGTAACATGCAAGTCAAATCCTGGTGGGAGAGGGGAAGGAAAACAACACGAGGACACCCAGCAAGGTTACAGCTTTCCCAATGCTCCCTCTTTCCCAGCTTCCCATTAGCTCTTCCCACTCCTTCCACCTGCTTCCTGGGCTTCCCAAAGGCACCTCCTGCAGCACAGGAGCTGGGGGAATCCTCACACCACGAGTCTCCCTCTGACCATTCTCTTTTGGATCAGAAGGAATCCTTCCTTGTAGACTAGAGTCTACAAGGCCTGGAGTCTACAAGGAATAAGGGTGGAAACCCTTTGGAAAGCTATTTTGAAACAAGCAAAATGGCAGTAGTGGCTGGGGCTGTGAAACAAACTCATTTTATTATTATTATTATTTATTATTATTACTACTACAAAGTAACAGGCTGTCATGCAAATTCATGCTATGGACTTAGGAGCTCCTCCCTTGCCTTGCCCATTCGGAGAGAGCGAGTAGAAGACATTGCAAGCCACGTAACTGAGTAAAGGCATAAATACCAAACTTTTAAAACATTTCAATCAAGAGACTTGCACAAAAACTGGCTACTATCAATACTGAAATTTTCCCAATACAAAAAGTAGATAAGCTTACATAAAATTATTAAGAACAGCGTGGAAGAAATTCACAGGGTATTTAACACATCCGCAGGGTTATGGCTTCGGCAAAGCTTTTAGCAAGGAATCAGCAGAACTCCACAAGATACAAACAAGCCAAATGGAGCAGAGTTTTGTACTGCCCAAAACATGTGAGTTTGGAAATATGTAGGATGGGGGAAAGCATCAAAGTTGAGCCCCGTGATTCCCTCCTGGCTCAGGTGAAGAACTGATGCTCCAGGATCAGCTCCTGAAACAACTATCAGTTCTGCAGAGGACTCAGCCCACTCAAACACAGAAGTCTTCACACAATTTCTCACTATATGTTAGTGAGGGAATGACCAGAAAACCACATCATGAAATAACATTAAGTGTGTTGGGGACATTCTTTGCACAGTAATCTTGCTCCAATATTACTAACAACCCTTTTTTATTCTTGTAACTCTAATCATTTTTACAGCTCAAATGGATGAGCTCCACAAGAGCACAGACCAGCTGGACACGTTCTGCTTTCCTAGCCAAATGAAAGAAGTTGATCCCAACAAGGAGCCACCATCTCAACCACACGAGCCACATCAGGGGGCCGAATCCCTGCTCATCTACGGGACTGCGGAGGGGCAGCTACCCTGGGGAGGCCGCCAAGAGCTGCACAATCAGCCTGTCACCAACACCTACAGGCTACCCCAGTAGCTAACCGGGTCGTTTTAGGCATTTGGGGAACTGCAAAAAAAGACTCTGAAACTTTAAACTGTAATTTTAACACGTTTTCAGATAGGGTACATTTTACATGCTAACAAGTACGCAAAGTTTTCTCATCTTCCATTCATTCCATGAGTTTTTCATTTCTTCCCTGAGTTGTTCTTATATTTAATATTAGAGGTGCCTACTGTCATCTGTGTTACAAATTATAAAATATTCTGTATTTTGCTGCACAGACACTGTGCCAGAGTCTTCAGCAGAAGCAGAAAAACTACTAAGAGCCAATACATATGCTATTTTTAAATAAAAAACCACTGAATTTGTGGTATCTACCCTGGATTTACCTTTTGTGTTAGGGAATACGTTGCATTTTATATGTCTGTATAACTGTCAGTGAAATATGCTTTTATTTTAGTGGAGGTGGGGAGGGAGTGGGGAGACAAGACCCTCCTCAAGCTTCTTGCCACATCAGAAATCCATAATAATCAGAATCTGCTTCTAAACAACAAAGTCTAATAAATTTTAAGTAGTGTCATTTTAAATTACTCTGGTTTAAAAAACTGGACTTCGTATCTGAATTTAAGATAGCAGCTTATGTCCAAAAGCCAAAGCCAAACAGCTGCCTTTGATGTGACTGATTAAACAGCTTTTGTCTCTGGCATTACTAATGGAAGGAGCAAATAGGTTGTAATATAATGTACAACTCGGTTACATACCAGTAAACAGTTCACTGGGATCAGAGCTAAAGTTTTAGTTCATGCCGAATGATTTTATAGACAAATAAATATGAGCTTAAATACCAAATAAACATACCCTGTTAGCAGGGTACCTGGGGACTGCTTGAGCTGTTACTCACAGGGGCCTGTGGGTACCGTGGCCAAAGGTAGAGGCAGCACAAAACATGAAGCCAAATGCTGTTTCCACCCAAAGTTCAGGGTTCTTCGACTCTCCAAGTCATTTTTTTTCCAGAAAATATCAGGCAAGATAAATACATTTTTTTTAATTCAAGGAAGCTGATATTAGAAGTGATCTGTCCGCCCCCTTCCATGGTATCATACTTTTCCTGAATCATGAAAACACTTCCCATTAAATATATCTTGAGATTAACAAAGCGGTTCTTGAAACAAACTGTTTAAATTCAATTTGAAATGGATTTCCTGCATTGGCTTCAATACCTGCTGAAAACACTGTGTTTTATAACATTCTCCCCTTGCAACCAATCCAGAGCTCTACTGGCACTCACAGCAAAACCCCAGAAAACTCCCTTATTTCCCCACACATCTTGCATCTACAGGCGAACACAGCACGTCCACGTGGCCACTTTACTAAGTTTATTTATTTTTCTATGTTCATTGTGATGTTTAGTTACCTGGAGTGCAAGAACACTGCAAACCGCAACTAAGGCTGCATGTCTCTAACATGTTTTAAGTCCAGTCATCTTGACCGGGAAGAATCATCACTATTTTAAAACACTAAGACATTGAGTGGTGAAAGATCCATACCCTGTAGCTAAAGCATCAATTTACAATAGCTTAGATTTTAGAAGAGCATAATTAAATATATTTTAAAACACTAGTAATGGCATTTGGGCAAAGTTCTAACATTTCACTTCATCCCGAGCATTCCTTCGTAAGACATTTAAAAATAAGTCACCCCATAAGGAAGAGAGAAGAATACAAAAAAAAAAAAGGCTGCAGAAACTGCAATATTTCAATATTTGCAGGAGCAGCCAGTTTTGCTTGCAGGGCTGAGCTGCACGTGCTGACACAGGCAGGACCCTGCAGATGTGGCAGCCAAAACCTTTATACAGTAGCAAGCAGCAATAAACTGCTCTGAACGCTGGTCCATCTCACCTGCCTTAAGCGTATGGATAAACTGCTACATTTTTAGGGGTGTTTTTTATTAAAATAAGCCGCGCTGAGGATTTGGGGAGAAACATCACGACAAGGCAAGCAAAGGGAGAGCCTCGTGCCACGTAACAATAGCCAGTGAAATATTACTCTTATTTTCTGTAATAAACACTGAGATCAAAACATTATGCAAGTTAAATTTCCTTGAAAGGGTCCCAGCAGGAGGCTTCCTTTTGGCTTGGGCAGGACGCGATTTCCTCTCACCCACAAAAACCATACCAAGAATGTGCATGTGCCGCTAACACTAAGCAGCACTTCCTTAATCACTCATTTCCAACAATTTATGGATGATCAGTGGCAAAAACGAGCAAAAATAATGAAAGCATGCAATGAAAGCTCCTTGAGACAAAGCGGCTTGGACTTCCTACTCAGCCCTGTGTCTATTTAAGATGGGGGTCTGAGACAAATTAGCTACTGGGGGGAAAAAAAGTCATCTGGTCATAAAATACAGTACAGGGTCACTTTTATGTAAGTTTGCCAAAAGGGACATAAACCAGGACAATTTCAAACTGTGACACAGGATAGAAGTATATTAAAAAAATCTTTGTTCCTCCTCCATTGTGCTGTCATGTTGCTCGGCTTTATAGACATTCCAAGCACCAGCTCTGGCCTCTTCGCTTCCACCTGGTCCACCTAATTAATTAAGCAAGGAAGTTACCTCAAATTTTTGTACTATTTGTTTTTATTATCATGCGCTCCTTTTGATGTTCCAGGAGTTAACCTCTTAATGCACAGACTCTGTGTGTTGTGTTCTGAACGTTTTGGGATGTCTGGATAATTTGGATAATTGGTCAGGATGTTGCTGTCGCTCATGGTAAACTTTATGCCGTGACTTCAGGTTCAAAGATCAGTATTAAGGTAAAATACTCCATAAAGCCTTTTTAAAAAGCCAAACCTGCACTTCTGCAATACCTAGTTACACCAGTTTCTCATGGTGGTAAAACTCACTGCTTGTATTTCCTTACAGATCACTCCTGAACAGCTTCATTTCTGCGAGCTCCAAACAACTACAGCCTTGGGTCAAAGTTACATCCACAGAATGCAAGTTTAAGGCCAAGAAAAGGCAGAGCAACTATCTCCCCAAAGATCCTTGCCTCTTCACACTGCAGCATTGATGCTCTTTTCTGTGCAGTCACAGTACCAAACTGCAAATTCCACAGTTTTCCTTTAGAGAGCACAGCAAGAGCTGAGGCTAGCTCTGATATTAAGAGACATAACTGGCACCTTTGCTTCGTAATTACACCAGAGAATTTGTGAAGGGCAAAAATGCAGAACTGAATAGAGTATCCAAACAACAAATGTCTTCATGCACACACTCTTCAAAGGAAGAATTCAGAGAGATAAAAAAGGGCTTCAGCATCACTAAAGGAGATGGACATTATTCCAGGCTACTCCAACACCTCAGTTAGCAGCAACAGCCAAGGCATCACATACCATCATGATCTCCAACTGCTTCTATATTCATGGAAAACTCACCTATGCATGTAAGGATGTGTGCACATCTGTATAAACATGTGTGTGAATGCATTACCCGGGTATACCAACTTCACTGTCTCTTACACCTATTTTTCTGGTAACAGAAGTCTGCCACTGCCATCCAACAGGAACAAACTGTACCAAGGAGGAGCACTCGGGCTCTTGAAAAGGGCCTAGCAGACCCTTTAGGCTCAAAAAGCCCTTTTTGCACTAGCACGGTGAGTTTAATTAAAAACTGGACAGAGTCAGCTTGATTTTCAGGACAAGCTGCATCCATCCATGGCGAGCGCCTGATTTCCATGTTTCTCCCCTCTGCACAAGATTCAAGTCCTCGGCTGTTTTACACTGGTGCCCTGGGGAATCAAAAGGAGCCTGTAAGAGGGGCCATGTGCCACTTCCAAAGTGCACCAGCAACCAGGAAAAAGCCACAGGAAAATGGGAGATGGTTAATCAAACTCATTCAGATCCATGCAGCTTAAAAAGCAGGAGTAATACTTGTCCTAAAATGACAGGGAAAAAAAAAGGTTACACAAAGCTCATAAAGTCAACCTATAAATACCTCCAATATCAACAAGCTCATACAGTAGCAAAGGGATTGAAAACAATTCTGAGCATAACCTATGGTCAGTACTCACATAACTTGATTTTTAGCACATCCACAATAAAAACTGACATTACTGTCAGAGTTAAGCTTAGGGAAATCCAATTTTTTTTAAGTTGAATTCATTTTTAGAGTCAAATCTTTTATTCATTCTGTTTCAGAACTTAAAATTCAACTCTTATACGAGCACCTACAAATGAATAATGTGACTCCAGTCCTTATTTACTCACAACAAGGAAGGTCAATCTACAACAGATTGAGGATGACCTGAACAAGTACTTCCATTGAAATAGCCTTTTCATCCCCATTTTGAATCATATTAAGCATCAAGTCAACTGCTGTCCCTGCCCTGTGACAAACCTGTTCACTGAATGTCCTCACATTTACGGTGGATCCTCCGTTCACCAACTGCTGCAAGTTTGCCAAATGCATACATCCCTTTAAACTTGGATTGTCAGTCTCATTTTGCCAGCTAACAACAATAACTTGAATGTTCTACCTCTTGGGCCATGCAATGAATGGCAGTTCTGGTGGAATTTTTGTTTGTTCATTTTCAAGTTTACATGGGTATAATTTACAAAATTACCAGAATAAGTGGTAGTCACCGTCTTAATCATCTGTGAAGAGAAAAAGACAACCAAAGAGCCAAAAATCTGAGGGGAGGAAAAGAGATGGGAGCACTGCTCCAAGATGACAGAACTGAAAAGCTTACATCCATCCTCAGCTCAACTAAACAGGTTTTCCTAGAGTTGAATCATCCTATTAAGTGATTTATTTTATTTTTGTATTTATTGAAACAGAAATAAGAAATTTATCAAGTGGCCCTGCATGTGCAGAGGGTTGGACTTGATGATCTCTAAAGGTCCCTTCCAACCTTAACGATTCTACGATTCTATGAAACAAGGCATCTGCATCAGAATTTGACCAGAAAGACATAAGTAAGGTGTATAGGACTTCAGAGTCCCATCCCCGTCGGGTCTCGCCGGGCAGGGCAGTTCGGACACTGCTCAATTTGTATCACCCAAACAGGGGCTTCCACCATAGAAAAGAAATCTCTATTTCTTCACATTATTTTATCTCAGTTACAGGTTTTCTCATGCAGTACTTTAGGAATCTTATTTTCCTCTTATTTTCTTCTGTTCTCTAAAGCACCTACAACCAGCTTAAACCCCAAACTGGATGCCGTGCTCTTTGAGGCTTCCTCTCATCAACAAAGGGCAAGACCCTCCTCACGCCACATTCCCACCAATGCCACCAAACAGCTACATTTTCCTTCCCACACCAGTGAGGACCATCTTGATCTACATGTTATTTCTGATCCATCAAGGACTCGGTACAGTATTGCATTTGTCTTTAGGGCATTTTTCTAATTTCAGGCCATTTCTCAAGATCCTTTGCTTTCTAGTGCCATCACCCAGAAGACATGAAATTCTCTCAAATATCACATCATAAAATCCAAAGACATAACCACTGAGATTAGAAAAGTTGATGAAAACACTTAGAAGTATCAGTCCCCAAAGAGTCATTCCCACCTGAGTTTTGATATTCACCCTTTGAACTTTTTTGTTGTGTCCCCCATTATAATCATCTCTTTTTCACCACATTTCTTTATTTCAGATGTTAATATTATAGTAACCATCATATTCTTACATGGTAGAAAAACAATATTCTTGGCCATCTAGTTTTTAGACTGTTTAACCATTATCCTCAGGTATTTTCTTGTTAGCACAGCCAGGTAATTTAGAAATGTTTCCAAAGTAAAATGACAGACATTACTTCTTCCAGAAAGAGAAGTTAACGTGAATAATATTTTAGTTTCTTTGCTGTTCTTCTTTTGAAGACAACAAGCCAAACAAGTTACCTACAGATTCTTCTCCACAATATTACCTGATAAAATGGAACATTTCCTGCTCTGTATATTTTTTTTGTTTACAAGAGGTTCCTAAGCTTGTATCATCCATATTTCCCTTTGCTTTCATCTAGATATAGTCACACTTGCTTTTGTGCATTTTCTGTTCATCAAGACATTCATATTACGAAAACAATTTAAAAAAAAAAGCAAAGTCTTTAAAAAAGTTAAAGCATTTCATTTAAAAACAAATCCTTCTTGATCCCAGTATTAGTAGCTTTTCAAGGGCTTTTTCCCTTAAAGTTACTCACAGCCAGATGCTGTACATTCTCTTTACCTGCTTTTGTGAGAATGCATTTATGTTTACACACATTTAGATAGATCTATGTCAAAATTTATTCCAAGTCTGCAATATTAGTTTCATCAGAAAGGAGGACTGAAATAGGACTTTTAATTGTATATTCCTACCTTTTTTAAGCCAGCAAATCCTTCCGATTCCAGAAAGAAAAAGGCAAAGGGCATCAACACAAACAAACATAAATTGGAAAAAAGAGAAGCAAGATTCCACAGGCCTGCAACAAATCAGAAAGTGCACGTGAGTGTTTCAACTTTAAAAGATGCTACATGCTCATCTCTTACATAACAACAAAGCAGTACACATACAAGTAGTAACAGAATTCAGGATTTTAGGCATGCATAGGGGCCTCCACAAGTCATTGTTGCAAAATATCAATTTCTAAGTGTAATGCTCTTCGCTTTTAAAGAAAACTCAAATATTAAACAGCAGCAACACCCTGAAGCTTCAGTGCGAGTTTGCAGTGTGTCTTCTGACTATTTCCACAATGTCCTACTCTTTCTGAAAATAAAGAAAGATGCATCTGTTAAATAAGTATCTGTTGAAACTCCTCTCAGGACAATGCATTCTCCCCACCAGTGAATCTCAAGAAATTCAGATCCATGTATTTCCTACCATCTTGATTTTTCCTCATGAGGAATCAAGGCAAACCACGAATTTTAACCCAGCAATACACAAATCCTGTCATCACCTCCTCGTTAAGACAGGATATCCAGAGGATGATGGTTGGGCTTATTCAGAGGGATATCAACGGGAATCTCATGATGCTCAGAGGAAAATGCAGGTCCTGAGTACAGGAGGAACCACTCATGCACCAACACGCACTGGGGCTCAGCAAGCTGAGAAGCAGCTTTGCAAAAAATGTGCCAGTGGACACCAGGAGCAACCCAGTAATGGGACCTCTGGCAATGGGGACAATTCATCTCCATCAAGATCTTCCTGGGGATCCTCTGAGCCAAAAATTCCCTGGACAGCTCAATAGTTTCTGGTGGCTAAACACCCCCATTACCTCCAGATCAATAAAGGTGCAAGATGCTACAAGATGCTACATTCCTTCCTTATAATAGCATTAGCTTAGCCACAATTTAAGGTTATTGTAGGTACTTTCTGCATCTTGAAAACACTTTAAAAAACTACAAAATAAAATACAGAAATAGACAATAAAGGAATAAAAACAAGTCCCTAAGCTTCCCCCAGGCTAGGCATTTCCACGGTCCTACAGGTCTATGTAAACCTGAAATGCAAAAGAGCAATCCCAAACAACAAGATTAAAATTAAAACAGCTTTAATTGGGTAATTCCCTCGTCTGAAATGCAGGCCTGTCTTTTTAAATTAACTATTTTGGAAAGATAGTGTAAAGAAACAAGCATTTACTGTGCGCCTCGAAAAACTACTGAATTTTGTATGCAGTTCCAAAGGCAAAAATGGCCTAGCAGCCGTCCTCACCTCACCTCCTCTTACAGAAAATCTATACTTCTTTCACCATAAATACCTCCTTCTTCCTCAAATGAAGAGATTTAATTTGATGTCAAGTAGACAAGTTTGGGAAAGGAAAAACAATTCAACTTAAAAAAAAAAATCAACTTTATCAGGAATTGACAGTATATATGATTAACCAGTTAAGTTACACCAAACAAAAAAAGTCCAAAATATCCATGTGCAATATTCAAATGCTAAAGATTGCCTAAAGATATCTAAATTCAAGTTAACAACAAAAAAAAGACACAAAATCGCACACAAACACCCCACAAATGCAGCAACATGAGCGTAAACGTCACAGAGAAGACCTGTGCACAAAAATGGGCAGTAAAAGGGAGACCCAGAGCAGCCCCAGGTGCCACGGACACAGATGCACTTACAGGGGGACATGGTGCCTAGCTGGGCTCTGCTTTTAAAAAGCTGAAATGCTTTTTTAATCTCTGCCCATTAACATGGGCATTGGAATCATGTTTCTAGAATCTCAGAACGGGTGAGGCTGGACGGGACCCCTAGAGATCACCTAGTCCAACCCCCTGCTCCAGCAGGGACACCCAGAGCACGGGGCTGTGTCCAAGCGGGTTTTAAAGATCTCCAGAGAAGGAGACTCCACAACCTCCCTGGGTAGCCTGGTCCAGGGCTCTGTCACCCTCACAGTCTTCAAGTTCTTCACGAGTTCTTCTTAGAATCTTGAATGCAGAGCAGGAGTACACAGGAAAAATTACGTGAGGGGATGGCAGTGCTATAATGCTGATCTGGCAGCTTGAGGGAAAGGAAAGCGTAAGAGAACTCGGGATTGAGAGAAACATCAGCAAATTCCCATTGCTCTTCCTACCCACCACCTGGTTCTCTGAAGCCAGAGCTTCTGGATTCTCTTGTTCCCCTCTTGCATTTATTATCCTAATTTGTTTTTTTAA
>VZSG01000438.1:36592-52839 GCA_013398315.1 Nothoprocta pentlandii | reverse complement strand
AAAGGAGGTTTAAGTATTCTAAACCAGAATGTTAAAACCATGTTAAAGTGATTCAAGGTGTGACAGTTTGGCTGTTTTTACTACCATTAACCTCCCCTTTTTTTTCAAATTGTTATCACTGTTAAATGTCCTAACAACTACACTACATATAGCAGTGTCAACCTGCATGCACCTTTTTGAAAATCAATGTGCATAAGTGAGGAATGAGAAAGCATAAGTTGAAGGGGATGGAAGCTGTTTTAAAACTGAACAATTTTAATGGAAGTCTCTTACTCTGAAGCGTCAAAAGCTTCTGAGCGCAACAAAATGTGTATTTCTCTCTGCAGATCTCAAGTAGTTGATGAAAAATCAGTATTCCAAATTCATAAAAAAGAATGTTGTTCTCAAATACTATTGGGAGAAGTGCACACAAGCATTTCACAGAATCACAATCACAGAATATTCAAGGTTGGAAGGGACCTCTAGAGATCATCTAGTCCAACCTTCCTGCTCAAGCAGGCACACCTACAGCATGTGGCACAGGGCGGCATCCAGGCGGGTTTTGAAGACCTCCAGAGAAGGAGACTCCACAACCCCCCTGGGCAGCCTGTGCCAGGGCTCTGTCACCCTCACGGTAAAGAAGTTCCTCCTCACCTGGAGACGGAACTTCCTGTGCTCCAGCTTATGGCCATTACCCCTCATCCTATCGCTGGCCACCAATGAGAAGAGCTTGTCCCCTTCCTCCCCGCATTCTCCCTTCCTGAACTTATACATATTAATCAGATCCCCTCTCAACCTTCTCTTCTCCAGAGAAAACAGGCCCAGCTCACTGAGTCTCTCCTTGTACGAGAGATGTTCCATTCCCTTGTCCTCCATCTCCCTTTGAAGGTCTTCATGTGGGATGTTTTGAGCTTTCCAGGAAAGCCCAATGGAAAAGGAACAGTTTGCAATGTGCTCAGCACCTTCCCAGAGTACCAGGCAATGAGCAAAGAGCTCCCCTTCCAGTAGGGTGACAACCCCACTGGGAGAGCTGGGAACGCTGCACAAGGGGCAAGTCCCCCTAATTCAGCAAACTCAACTGTCCAAGTCAGTAACTGGAAGGTCAGTGACAGTTCACAAACGCTTGGCAAGTCTTCAGCTACTTATTTAAAACAGGAGAGATTAATATCTAGCTTTAAAGAGGAACAAAAAAAGGTGAGGCCCTGGCAGACCAGCAGGTCTGACAAGTAGTTAACTTCCTCTGCCCTCTCCTTTTATTTTAAAGCCCTGTTCAAGCACCCAAATGCAGATGTCTAAGTCGGGATGAGCTGACTTGTTCTCCAGGCTCCACTGCATCCTTTGACAAGATCTCCACTGACTGCAGCGAGACTTAAACACTCACCTCACATGTAAACATCTAGAGCTAGAAACTGGAAACTTGGGTGCAAGCCTTGAATTGAATTTCACCTCTAGCATCAGGTCCTCAAGCCTATGAAAAGCCCTAGATGAAATTGGCTTCCCTCTTGACATTCCTTTCATTATCCATATTGCCATTCGATCAGCTTTCTCCTCTTCCTTCCCCAACAGCACAATCTACATGCCATAATATTTAAAATGGACTATTTTTTTAATCTAAAAGCAAAGAGCACTCCATCTATAGTCACATATAAACAGGAAAAAGCAGTAGTGCACAAAGGAGTTATACATACGAAATTCTGTTAACAATGGCGTCTTCATCCTCTTGTTCATCTGGAAAAAACAAAATGCAAGTTACAACAGATTATATTCAATATATAGTTGTATTTCTTCAGGCCGAAGTGCATATATGAAGGACTAACTTTAGCTGAAATTTAAAATTTAGGATTACTAAAGCAAAAATAAATTACTAGCATGAATATTTTAGAAGACTGCTAATGAAAAAAATAATGATTTCATATTCTCTTGATAGTTTTAAGCACTTTTTAATCGATATAAATACAAAGTTATTTGACTTGGCTTGGATCTGTGTATTCAAATAAAATAAGGGGTCTTCCAGATCAAACAAGCTACAGGAAAAAGCTGCAGGGTACATACTAACTAATGCCCCTAGGTACATCTTTCATTTTTCAGCATTAATGATATAATTTTTTTCCCCCCAAACAAGGTAGCGTGGTCCAGAATAGTAATGACCATTTAGCTGCTGCTTCTTGTTCATTCCACCATCACTCCTAAAAAAGTGATACCCAGGCTTCCCTTCAGATACTTGGCATTTTAGACCATTTTCTCCACTTCTTAATTAACACTGACCTTTCAGAATATCAGCATTTAATTCAGAAACCAATGACAAATATATCTTTTGTATATCTTTTGTCTTTCTACATATATTTTTTTTTTCCAAATTTGAAATCATTTTCTAGTCAGCTTTTGAAGTCTCACAGCTTTTTCATGAAAGAAAACATAAAAGGCAAATCCTAAGAAAAAGCCAGGTGTTCCAGCTTTATGCAATAAATAATATGCAATAATCTTGAGGTAAACATGTAGTTTCCCAAATAATTTACTTTGAGAAACACTAAGGTATGGGGCTCTTGTTCCTGTTTCATGACAGGAATCTCATGGTGTTTTGAGAGGCCAAGTCCAGGTCAAGCTCTTCTGTGATTTACTTCTGCTAAAGAGCTTGTTGTGGGAACAGCAGCAATTCTTCCCAAAGGAATTCCAGAAGTGCTAATTTAAATTGTGTGTCACCAGGAAGATCCTAGCAGGCTATAAAGTCTATCTAGCTAAATGCTCAAAGCTTTCATAAAGTCATGACAGCATCAGAGCATTTCCTTTCCATTTCTTCCTTGTCCATGTGAACAACTGCCAAAAAGCATCTCTGCCACCAGTGTTTGCTGAGCCAGTTCCTCCCCTTCTTCCACACCTCCCAACAGCAGTAACTTTGTAGTATCCCAGATACATATCAAGATCAGCAGGTAGAAAATATCCTATTCATTAGTTTAGCCACTCATGTTTAAAAAGTCAGTTTTGAGAAGAGGTTTCAGTTTGAGGTCTTCACAGTTTTATTGATGAAGCCATTAAAGAAGGCAGCTCCATCACAACACAGGTGGCTACAGCTCAATGAGCATTTTCAGTCAGAGCTCGCAGCCCCAGGAGCTTCATGCACGGAGATGAAGCCCAGGAGGAGGATCAGTGAACACCAAAGCTGTCAGGGAGCCACAGTTGAGGGAAGAGACAAGTGCCCAAGCTGGCACAAGGGAGGGGACAAGTGGAGGGCAAGGCTGCAGGATACAGAGAGACATCTGCCCAGGCTGCTGTGGAGCTGCAGGCTGAGAAACAGGTTTGAGCTGAGCTCTGAGCAGGTGGTTCTGCTTTCCAGGGAGAGACAGAAGGGGCAGGAATCACCTGTTGCCTTGAAAAATAGAGTGCTATTTGAAGGTATTAAAAAAAAAAAAAAAAAAGACTCTGCTCACCTGCTTTTCTTTTGTATCTTGTGATTATGAAGTAGGAAACTATGTAGAGAACAGCAAACAGGAGAAAACAGATCTGGAAAGAAAAAGGTGCTTTGTTAGCTT
Organism: Nothoprocta pentlandii; assembly: GCA_013398315.1. Taxonomy (NCBI): domain Eukaryota; kingdom Metazoa; phylum Chordata; class Aves; order Tinamiformes; family Tinamidae; genus Nothoprocta; species Nothoprocta pentlandii. Next base: position 49,333 of record VZSG01000438.1, on the reverse strand, counting down.
GGGAGGAAAAACTTTGATTATAATAGGAATAAACAGAACATAATGTGTGAACAAACTCAAAGTGGTATTGTAGTATTTACTTAAGTCAACAAAATCATACTATAAAACAAGTGTTGACATTTACATGTTTTCTATATTAACATAGTTAAATGAGTATGAACCTCATAGTTTAAACAATATTTCTTGAAAAACAGCCAACTAGGTTACAGTTCTAGATCCAAACTGTTCAAGTATTTAGAGTTAGGACAGAGTTTTCAAAACAAGTTCTTGGCGTCTTTATTTCCCAGGCAAAAGCAACTTATCAGCAGAGGGAAAGAAAATGAACCGCACCAAAAGGCCAATTTGAAAAGAATCATGAAGGTCAACACTGCCCAGAGCTAAGGCAGCCACTGATCCTTCACTTGAAGTGTCAGCTCAGGGCTCAAGCCAGCTGCCTGGACCCAGCATGTAAATAACCCTTAAGTGAGTCCAGAAGATGTTATATCAACTCCAGCTGGAGAAAAATACACCTTGTTTCTGATTGTCTCATTTTTAAGCTGAAATCCTTTGAGTTGGGAAAGCTGTCACCCTTTATATTCCTTCTTATGCAACGTTTGTGTATTACAGATGAGCTCCTGTAATCCTGTTTTGAAGTAACCTATCAATTGGTGAAGAGAAAAGCAAGCAGCCGCACTTTATCTCTCCATTACAGCAAAGTTGTTTCCAAAATTAAGCACTGGAACAGAAAAACAACAAGGCAAGACCCAAACAGCTACAGAGACGGGCTGAGAGGAATCACACGGCCAACTAGCTTTAATCCTGCAAGACCTTGAGGAAAACAACCCCCCACTCCCCCCGGCACTGCTTCCTAATCTTGCTTGCTGATGTCTGGTAAAGACCTAGAGTCAGTCGGAAGCTGCACGGCCAAGCGGGGCACCCAGCAAGGCTGGCAGCTCTGACCTTCACCGCCACTTGAAGGGTAGCGGGGCTGCGTCTCAGCCTAGCTGCTCTTTTAATAAACCTGCAGGAAACACTATCCATGCTGCACAACCTGAGAAATTCCCTGTCTCTCATCTGTTAGGATTCTTTTGCTCACACACACAATGCTGGCAGTTTCTCAAGCTCAGAAGGCAGCACTTGCCTCCCAGTTGCGTTGTTTTTTACTACTGAAGTCATTTGCCATATTGCTAAAGGGTTAACAGCTCTGTGTCTATCTGCAAAAGGGAAGGCAATAAATCCCCTATAACATTCACCCCCGAGCAACTGCATTGCATCCAGACCAGTAGGACCGGAGGAGAAGAGCACATTGCCTCACCAGGTATTAGAGATATATTGCCACAGAAATAAGATTTAACAGAAACAGACTGGTGTATTTTCATATCTGAAAGAATAAAGGTAAACTGGGAGCCACCTCAGGTGTCCAGACTGCTGGGGCTGTCAGGAGCAGTTAATGCCAGTGCCAAAAGGGTCAGAGTTCCCGATTCTCTGAAAACCAGACCAAGCTAATAGACAGTAACATCTGAATTTAGGCATCCACCTTTGAAAACTGGGTATCACATACAGGGCCAGAAAAAGCCTTTGCAAGTTAAGAGCCCAAAAATCCAGTTCCTGTAAGAAATACGCTTTTTCTTGTAAAAATAGGATATGGTTAAGCTCTTTTGGTAATAATATGACAATCTTGTTTGTATTTTCACAGAAATGGCTGACTTATATCTGCAGTGCACTTTAAAAGGAAAAAAAAAAAAGGGGGGACGACGACGACTTTGTCCTTCGAAAGCACTGCTGAGATCCCTGTTCTGAGGGCACAGCATCGGAGAGCTGCCCAGTAACATGAACTGTCAAATACTGGATTTCTAGTTTGACATGACACCCACTCTGCAACTCAGCAATAAGGTGTAATTATATAGCTCGGTGTAATTAACCCTCTCCCCTTTGCTGGAGTTGATACATACAATTTTGAGACTAAATATTTGATAGAGGTTGTTTATTACAGAATACAAATAGTTTTTCCTGGATCAACACACAGAAATAAGTTCTAATGAATAAACATGTTAGGATATTAAGATGCAAGCTCAGTATTCAGAAGTCCCAAGTTCTTTATACCAACAAGCAAACTCAAATATTCTTTCAGCCCCCATTTATACTTCGAGAAACCCATGATCCTGAGATGTTCACAGCCACATGCTGAGCTTCCTGAAGCTGCAAACCCAGCATCCTAACACTTAATTTGCAGACAGGGAATGTGTTGCCCAGCATGGCAACAGAAGAGACTCCACATGCCAGTCCCACTGCAGTCCTCTGTTCCTACTCTTCAGATTTTTTTTGTTGTTTGTTTCAGGATATTGTGTACAGCAGAAAAGACAGTCCTTACTTGTACATGTTCTAGTTTCGGTGTGTGTTTCTTACACACGTCAGATTGTACACATTGCTCCAGGTAAGGTCCTGTGGCAACAGTACGAACCCTGCCTTTCTTTACTGACATTACTGCAATATGCTCACCTGGAAAAATCACATCAGCAATCTAAAATTGCACCCTGATTACACCAAATCCATCCACTCTGTAGCTGCTGAGCTCGCCAATTACAATGAAACCTCATTATTTGTATTCAAGGGTATCACATCTTTCCACCCCCCCAAAAAATATCCCCCACACCTGAGCTTCATGCTACACCTCTTATTTTGGGGTAACCCAGTCCTCTCTGGGCAATGTTCTAAGCCTCTTCTGCACTGACTACATCTTCTAGAAAGCTGATGGCCATCTAGAAGTCAGGGATTTTTACTTCATTTTCATGCAATTCAAGCAAATATAGCTTCTAATACTGATCTCCAAGGCTCTCCAGCAGCAGCTTGCTTCCAGGCCAGTACCTATTGCCACACACTATGGAGTTTATTTCCTTCACAGTAAGGAGTTTATTTCCCTCACAGCCTCTATTGAGGCACATCTCCTCCAGCTCAGCTAACAGCTGCCCACACATTTTCTGCACGCAGCCCTTCACACAGGCAAGAAAGGGACAACAGCCCTCCTGCACTTCACGGATCCCAAGCTTGACACTAGAAACACACACAGCTAGGGAGAAGTCCTGAAACAGGAGGCAATTCCAAGCACCTCATACGCAAAGCTTCACTCATCTTTTACCCAGAAAAAAAAATAACTAAGAAAGTTAAGAGCAATGTGAGATTTTTATACTGTTAGACCCAAAAAGCCAACCAGAACAGTTTTTATTATTTTTTTTAGGGTTGGTTTTACTCTTCACACACTACCCAGCAACTGAAAGCAGATGACAGGGATTCTGTGCCAGATCCATGGACGCCCTTTCAATCGGGGACACTAAATAACTGCGGACTTTGAGCACGTAATTCATTTGCATCTCTGAATGGAAGAAAACCATCTCCCTTCGAAGGTCTTCATGTGGGAAAGGACGGGCTTTATGCTTTGCTCTAGGGTACACAAAGGGATTGCCAAGCGATGCTGTGATTAGCAGTGCCCTGCACTGAACTCTGTATCCACCTCTTCCAAAGGCAGTGACACTTGGATCCACACCAGACAGTTCCAAGCTCTGGTGAGGATGGAGTTGCAGACAAACCACACGGACCCCAGAGTCCGTGTGTGCCACAGGGGCACGGGGATTCTGACATTAAAGCTCTTACCAACTCAAATTACCTGGTACTTATCCCACTGGCAGCTACTAAAGATCAAGTGACATTAATTTGTCTACATGGATGAACTTCAGCACCTCAGCACTCTAATTAATGGTCTGGATTGGTAAATCATTATATTCTGCTGCAAGTACTACAGCTCCACTTTCATTTTAAGTAAGAAAACCCTCAAAAAGCACAGGCTAACGTGAAAGAAATTGAGGAATAAGGTGCACTTTGGAGCACTTGCTCTGTGCTGAGAAGCTGAAGCACCTAGGCTGGCTCAACCTGAAGTTTGATGAGGTTTGGGGGAACCTGCCAGAACTGGCCAGGAGGCTGGGGCAGCCTCCCAGGACTTACAGGGAGGTCATTACGAAAACAGTGCCAGGCTCCTCAGAGTGGTACCTTCGAGGAGGATGAAGCACAATTTGAAAAGAGAATTTCAGAAATAAGAAACCCCCAGGAAGACAGTCAAGTAGTGGAACAGGTTGTTCCACTTGATTATTGTTGAATAATCTCCATTCCTCAAGATTTTCAAGGCGCAGCTGGATAAAGCCCCGAGCAGCTCGGCTTCCCCCCACACACCCCCTCCTTGCTTCAAGCAGGAGGAGTCAGCACTCACTTCTGCTACCCTCAGATCAACACAAAGTTGGACAGCTCATGACTGACACCCTTCTCCAGCTCATAAATTAATACGTTTAAAAGTACTAGTGTAAGCAATGATCTTTGTGACTAGGCTGGTAACACCCTTCTGGTATGAAAATGGGAGGTTTTTATTTCTGCCCTTTTGTTTCCTGCATTTAAAAGAACCTCTGCCTCAGCTCGTGGGTAACTCACACTGACAGAGCTGCGAACTGAGGGGATTACTGCCCATCTCACCCCTCACTCACACACACACGAGCACAGTGACTTTGCTCCAGCCTTCAGGGACTTCCTCACTGGTTCATGGGTCACAGGACAAAAGAAAGATCTATAAAAACACTCTAGAAAGCTCCTCTGCCAACAGTTTTAAGATTGATAAGCTTAATCTTATGGAAGTTAGATGCTTTTAACACTTTCAAGCATGAGAAAAAAAGTAGCCAAGTGATCCAACTAGGGAGAAAAAATGCAGAGGAGAGAAGCAGTCACGCAGTAGTCAACAGCATTTTTACTTTGCTATGCAGGAAACAAAAGAGCAAGGCAAGCCAGAGAACCAAGGAATAAAGGGAACCATTTTTATAGTACTATCTATGCTAGAATTAAAAGACTACTGCTATTGCATCCAGCCAGCAGTGCTGCTCAGAAGATATGGGAGAAGAAACACATACTGCAGAATTTCTCTCCTGCTTGCAGTTCTGCCTGCATGGGTCCTTTTCCCTAAATAGCAAAGAAGAAGCACAGAGGCAAGAGAAGGCAGAAGTTGATCTGTGTAGCAGCACCCTGCAGAACATCTGAGAACCAGAATCAGAACTGCAAATGCTGTGCTTGAATGATCGCTACCTACAGAGAAGCAGCACTGCTCTAAGGTTCAATTTCAATAACAACACAGCATTGCACACCCACCTATTACTGCTCCCAGGCTGCTACAGGATTTAAAACGTGCATTTAAATGACACACAGCAACCAGAAAGCTTCCTCCCACTGTCCTACTTGGCAGCAGCTTCTGTTTACATGCGGAACTGGCAGGAGGAAAGAGTGGGAAAGACACAGGTGGAGACAAACAGTTCTCAATCACATCTAGAAACTCCATTACCCTACGGACATCTAAGAAGGGACTGCAGCTCCACATGGTTGAAATGTTATCATTAGTACCTCATCTAGAATAAAAACAGCCATACACACAAATATTTATGTGTATGTACATGTACACAAACTCTCAACCTCTACTCTAAATCTGATCTTGGCACAATATCAGGTTATATGCAAATCAGGTGATGTCACTCCAGGTGAGACATAAATCACTTATTCTTCACAAGCTGCATGTCCAGTATTGCCCAGAAAGGAGAGAGTCCCTAGATCCATCAGAAAGTCAGGAAAAAAAAAAAAAAAAATGTAAAACACCCTCTAAAATTAACACCACTACTACTGACCTAGATGATAAATATTCTAGCATCAAATAATGGCATAATTCACTTTTTTTAAAACAAACCAAATAATTATATGATTATCAGAGGGAAGCCTCATCAATACAAAATTACAAAATTCTTCATCATTATATGTTTGCATTAACATAATTTCAGGCAATATTAGCTACCAGCACAACATACTGTATCTCAGAATCTAGGGTTTTTTTGTTGTTGCTGTTGTCCTAATACATCTAAAATCCTCTCCCTTTTCCTATGTGTATATATTTCCAAGTCTAAGCAGTACACCTCAATTCTTTCCCCACAAAAAAAGTTTAAGCTACAATGCATTTTTTATTTCAGCTACAATGCATTTTTTTTATTTACAATGATTTTGTAATTCCCCCATTATGCTGACTTCTATTCATAAAATCGAACATTTCTGCAAGTTCAAAATGTCAAAATTCAACAAATTTTAGATATATTGTTACTGTCAAATTTGATACAAACTCATTAGCATCAAGTCTCTATATCAGCTAAGTATGTCAAAAATAGCATAATTAGGTAATAAAAAACATGGGACAGACAAGGCAGAATGGGCCTTCAAGATGAACAAGAGAAGTGAAGCCGCCTGTTTGGGTGATGATCACAGAGCCTAAGGTTGAAAACCAGTGCCCTCTGAGCTGACGGCAGAGGGGCAGCCAGCCCAGCACCATATGCAAAATTCACCTCAATGTGCGGCCCTCAGCACTGCCTATACAACTACCATGGGGAAACACAGGAAATATGAGCACATCAACTGAAAAAAAGGACTCCAAAAGAGTATTTTCCAGCCAAGTAAAATATTTGGAAGCCCATTTACCATGGGCTTCAAGTATTATAATAGCACAATGCATCAGGGTTGTTCTTGCATCAATGTTGACTGAACTAAAAACAACTTCTGCCACCTTTGGTTAATCAAGACACGAGGAAGCTTTGTATGAGAAGCAGGTCAGCAGCATTACAGCACACACTCAACACTAGGCTGATGAAATGTCAACACGAGTTTTGCTACTACCCTCATGAGAATAAACTAGGCCTCAAAAGGCAACAGGAAAGCTACTGAAAGCAAGAAGCAATTTTAATTTTCACATGAACTAATAAGCAGGTACAGAAGCATCTTATTGCAGGCCATCTCTACCCTCCTGCACACTCAGATTTTACAGTGATGCAACAACCGAGGCTTCTAATAATTATATGTATAAAATCTATAATAGCAACTTCTCAAGTCTCTCCTGTTTCTGTGGTACAAGTCACATAAACCATTTAATATTCAAGAGTTAAAGTCTACGGAGAAGTCCGCATCCAGGTCATTTGATCTAAAAGAATACTACAGAAGTTAAGGCTTCCTCAGCAAGACTTAGCGCTGCCCTCCTAACGACAACAAATACCGAATACAAGGGGAAGTGAGAAAGAAAGGGCAGGAAAAGACGCTGCAGTTTAAAAGAAAACAATAACCTGTATAAGCTTAAAATAGTATTGGGAGGTTTCATTTAGACAGTCTGCTCAAGTGCAGCTGCCGCTGGATACAACACATTGACTTGGGCTCCTCACCTACCATGTCATTGACAACGTGCTTGATTCTCCCCCCACTCCAACCCTGCCACCACGTCCCCTGCCACTCTGCTGCATACTCCACTTGCCACTCGGCCCTCAACATCTCCAGAGACTCCTCTTGCCTTGGAGTCACTCACACAGAGCATCCCCGGAGCAAAGACTGAGATGTTCATTATAAACCCTACTACTTTCCACTTATATCCCTCCACATCTTGTTTAGATCCATCTAATACTGTTTTGTTCAGATGCGTTAGAGGGGCAGGGAGGAATTGGTCATAAGCTTGCTAAAAAGCTGGTTCTATACAGATTACAGTTATGGAAACTCATCTGGAAAACTCATCCATCACCCGGGAGGTCCCATCCCAAAATTATATTGACATTACTTTGTGTTGCACAGATCAGTCGCTACATGTGGTAAGTAGATAAGACCCCGATACTGGCTATATTCACCCAGTTAGGGCACCCCACATATAGCACCTGACACAAAAAAACAATTCCCCCTTAACAAAAAACAAGTGCAAGGCGACTTGTGCAGCATTTTCAGAAGACTTAACTCCAGCCTCACCCTATCTCCACATCGAGCTAAGCTTCCACATTCAAAATAAGTACAACTGAATTATCCTTCTCCAGCTTAATCCTGTCATTTATTTCCACTGCTTTTCTTTAATTAAAAAGAAGCACACAGCTAAAAATCTAACACAAACCAAAAAACAGTAATATTGTATTTAGTGCTGATGCAGAAACAACAGTTGGTTGGTTTTTTTTTTTTTTTTTGATGATTTGTCTCAGTTATTGAACTGGAAAGCGTCTTTAATCTAACCTGGATGCACTGGGTCAGCACCTCTCCCTGGCACAGTTTCTAACATTCCTTCCTGCTTCCTTCCTACCAAATAACCACAACTATAATACAGTAAAATAGCAAGTATGAGGCAGTACAGATGGCAAAGAACAGAGTGATACAACCTGTTCAGCCACTCAGATCAACACAAGTCATCCGGGACAGAAGGGCTGGGGTCTCGTACAATGACTTGACGTGTTTGCTGTCATTTCCTTCGCAGTCTCTTAACTCCTCACTGCACCTTGTCATTCTCAAGGCTAAGTTTTCCAGGACAGTAAGATCTTAAACATATGTCTGTACCTTGCATGAAATAGATCCTTCCTTTTGCCATCTGTTACTGCAAAATAAATGCACCAGTACTCAAAAGGAATTCTTCTGAACTGTAATAGAAACATTTTTTTATACTTCAGTCATCCACACTTTTACATAAATGGAAAACGTGAAACTCTCCAAACGTTGATTTGTTTGGGGAATAAGCATCTCTAGCCACTCGTCTCAGCCAAGTGTTTTGAGATTCCTGTTGATTTCAGCTGGCTGCACCAGGACTGACCTCGGCCTCTCGCAGCCACAAGACAACTCATCACTTTGAGCAGAGGTCGGCACCATGTTTACAAGTAAGAGAACATTCTGTAGATGACATCATGATGCCAATACTTTGTATATACGACTACATGTGCACCTACTTTCAGGTTTAGATTTTAAGCCACTGCCATAAATACTCCTTTACCCGCTGTTAGAAATCTTCTCCAAAACAAAGGGAAATAGAAGAATCTGAGAAATGCAGGAAAAAAAATACACATTAGATAAAATGCTCAAGATGCATGTCATTACTGAAGTTTTTAGTGCTTACATAAAAACTGAAAAGCATTAGTTTTACGGAGTAAGAGATAAACTTGTACAAATGTCCAAACAAAAATATTTTAGTGTTTGCTCTCAAAAATCACCAGCGCTTCTAATCAGCACTTCCTTTCTGGCCTAGCCCTTGAACAGCATCGCTTCTGGCACAAACACCGCTCTGGGAGGACTACAGCTTTTGTCCAGGGCATAAATTTAAGGAAGCAGGACCGGTCAGGAACAATACCACATTCCCAACAGGACATGGGACTCCATGGGCTCTCTCAGTTTACTGCTGGCATTTGTCCCATATATGGCTGTAACAGCCCTGCACTAGTTCATACAGAAGAATCCTGAATATCTCTGTGCCCTGAAAGAGGATAAAAAAAGCATGAAGTGCAGAGAAAACAGAAAGTAAACCTGGTGGTATTAGTGAGAACTTGCAATCAAAACATCTAAGACACACACACAATGGCAACTACCTAAAACAACCTTTTTAAGCTGTCTGAAATTATTTTTAGATATGGAATTTGTCACCCTATTAAATAACCATATCACCTGTAGAAGACAGACTTAGTACCTCTGAATGAAAAATAGGTTTAAGTAATAAGGTTTAATACAGTTTAAATGGGCTTTCTTGTAGAGGTAGCCACATTAGAGATTTTTTTTCCAAATATCTAGCAGCTGAAGTCTAACAAGCACCTCCTAAAACACTTAGTCCTTCATACAGAAGCATTAATCATTAAACTGTGTATTAAACCAATTTTAACATCTGCCTGGTCTTGCATGAAGTAATTATAATAGCTCTTTTGTATTTGAACCCATTCTGCCAGGACTGATTTTTCTCATATGTTCAGTATAATTAATTCATTTCCAAATATACTAGACTAGTTCTTAAGTTTTTTTAGCTAATAAGCTTATGACTATGAAATTGTTTTCTTCCGCACTTTCCCCACACTATAAATGCAAACATATTGCATTTATTTTGCCAAGGAAAACCTCATTATCAAGTGCATACCTCTACTAAGTTCAAAAAGTTTTGTTCTGTAAATGGTAGAATAAGAATAAAAAGTACATCTAAACTCAAAAAAAAAAATCAGAAAAAGCACTTAAACTAAAAAAAAAAAAAAAAGAGCTAGAATATTTTTTAAAAGCCAATAGAGGAGCACAAAGGCAGAAACAATCATTGCACTTGCATGGTTTAGAGTAAACAATGCGCGGCATCACCAGCGAAAACTGGAACACTTCATAATTAGGTTGTATAAACAGATGCAGCAACAACAACACATTTAGGAAAAGCAGTTCACCAAAAGTTTAAATATCTTCCACAGACGTGCAAGATCTCAGCAGGCTCTCAATGAATCCACAGGATCAAGATAAGCAAACCAATAACACAAAAATCACAGATAGTATCAGACTAACAAAACACTGCCTGGCCTGTGCCACCTGCTGCAGTTCTTTCGCGTAACTATTGCTCAAATACAGAGTGCTTAAATCTTCTTACATTTTGCAGCCAGCTAAAGCTGTTTCTCAGAAAGATGAGCCTTTCAGTTAGGACCAAGCACAAGTACAGCTGCACTAAAGTCCAAGCTCCCATTCACTTGGGGCAAAAGAAAACATGGTTCAGTTGTGTCTTTAGTCTCTAACATTGAGTTTTCACTTATTTCAATTCTTGAAGTGTTTGTTGGTTTTCTTTAAAGCAACTCTTCCAAACAAGGGGCCCTCAAAAACCAGCAGATAAATGTTTGAAGAGTGTTACTCCCATCAGTAACGCAGGGATAAAACACAAGGCAGAGGACTTTCTTGCAAAGAGAAACACTGCTGCATGAGCAGGTACCACACAGAGCCCCAATGACAGGTCAAAAAATTAAAAGGCCTCAGTTCAATTCTGCATTAGGTCACAGAGATGGTCACACCACTAGCAGGCTATGGGTTTATTAAAAACCTTGTACCATCCTTGCTCTATCCATAACCACATCAGAAACATTTCTCTTGCACAAGTGGAACTATCAGAATTTGGCACCTACAGAGAGACAGACACTGCCAGCAGAAGGATAACGAGCTTTTGATTTCTGTTATATAACAGAACTTTAGGGAGAAGTTTCTAGCGTGCCAGCTCAGAAAGCAGATAAAACAGAATTACAGTTCATTGCAGTGAAGTTCAGCATAACTTTGAAACCTCAAAAAGCAGAATCTATAAATTCTGCAGTCATTTGAAGAAGAATATTGAGAGAAAAAGAAGAGTTTGCATCAACTTGCTTTGACTCCTCTCATGAAGATACTGTTTTTATCTTTCAGCAAAGATTCCACAAAGATTGTGCCAGATGATAAAGGTCCCAAAGGCACCAAGATCCTGCCAGATTGCATAAACCTGACCTAATTGTATAAACAAGCAAACAGAAGTTCCTACACTCTTAGAGAACACAGAAAACTTCACATCCTTCTATTAGCAGCTCTGCTGTCCCCACTACGCCTGCAGATGGAATTAAAGTCCTGGGCTTGTGCAAGGAAGGGGCACATTTAGCAGGGGAATATGGAGAGGGGTTATTACACCCACTCCCCATTGCTCACAGCACAACTGTTTTGCACAGCACTGTTTATTTGCTTATTTTAAGGAAGGATATTCACTGTATAACCACAAGACCAGGAAGGCTGGAGGGAATGTTACCGTAACACTACATATAAGCCACGTACTTCATCTCCTTCTTGATGCTTAAACTGACCACACAGGAAAAAACAGCCCATACAGCAATCACACCTGCAATATCCTGCTGCGGCTGTTTAGGACCTACCAGAAGACGAGATCTTATTTAGCTGTAGATGACATCAATTTACACACTCAGAAAAGCCTACTGTCTTTTATATATAAACAAACACAAATGTAAGAACATGGTTTGGAAGGGATGTTCTTACTATTACCCTCACTGTCAAAACAGCAACAGAGAGGGACTGTCACTAAGCTAAAGGTCAAAGTACAGGCTCAAGAAGAAGAAACCTCTCACTGGATATTCTGTCTGTCCAAACAACGCATTCACTGTGCTTGAAAAATGTACGTTCATGATGCCACATGTGATTTTTCATAAGACTCCAATGGACGAAAGTTCACCAAGTTAGGTCAGGGGGCGTGGGGGGAATCTTCAAAGCAGTAGTCAGCAATACTTGGTAAGGCTGCACAGAGTCATTCCTGCAAACTCTCAACTTGTAAATGTTAACAAAGTGCAAAGCACAACACGTAGCACCCTATACACAGGACGGGTCTCTGTCAGACAAGAGACTAACAGAGGCATTTGGAGCGTAAAGAAATGTATATAGAGAAAAATGGACACCAAAGAACCAAGTGGATGCAGAAAAGAAGCATAATTTCTACAGAAAGGTATGTTTCCATATCACCAGTGAGGTAAAGACCTTGTTTAACGACTTCTTTGCCCAAAAGAAGACTATTCCTTCAGTTCCCCTCCCTTGGGCACTGCTCTCACAATGTACCCCACATTCACTCAGGAAAGGTCCAGAAAAACCTCTTTGAATAAGATGCCCCTTCATACAGGCTTGAGCCAAGAAAAACCAGAATATAACAACATTTTGTCACACCGAAGAGTTCTCCACATGGGGATCCTCAAGGCCCGCAGAAGGAATTACCCCACCAGGGGCCCGATTAAGCAATTCCGCTGCGCAGGACAACCTCTCCCCGGGCCCAGGGGTCCCTCAGCAGCGATTCCCGCGTGTCTGCTGACAGCGCTGCGAACAAACCCCAACTACGGCGCTCTTCTTTAATGGCGACACGCGCCCCTCCACGCCGCGAGGCGGCGGCGGCCGAGC
>VZSG01000438.1:19821-36245 GCA_013398315.1 Nothoprocta pentlandii | reverse complement strand
GGGGGGGAGGGCAGGAGGAAGAGCGGGCAGCGCTCGCCCCGCCCCCCTGCGTCACGGCGTAACGGCCGCCCGCGAGGGGGTGTGGCCAGCGAGGGCAGCGCCCCGCCCCCGAGGAGGCGTGGTCAAAGCGCCCCGGGGGCGGGGCTTAGATCCGGGAGGGAGGGGTCGGAGCGGGGAGGGAGGCCCTGAGGGGAAGGAGGCGGCCGCCCCGTTTTAACGGAACCGGGGCGATTTGTGGCCGTTTCGGAGAGGCTTCGAGCCTGTGGCCTGGCGGGGAGCCCTCCTCCAGATAGAGCAGTAACCGGGAGGTGCTGCATCCACCACTTTCCATCGAAAACCAGGATGCCCTTTGCAAGGAGCTGAGTAGTCCAGATGCACAAAACTGCCCATCCAGGACACGCTGCCACTTCTAGCTGGTGACTTACCAAGCCAAAAACCTTGCTGCTGTCCAAATACATAACTTTATTTCAAGGAACACTTAAATATGGATAAAATCACCTCATGCCTGCTCACCTCTATTGATCCATTAAACGCGCACATCTATAATGTTATAATTATTATCCATAATGTTATAGATGCCGGTTATAATTCCAGTTACATTTACCTGACAGCCTCTGATTCTGGAAGAGTGATGCCCCTGTTAGGACTTGATCTGGGTAGGCAAATACAACAGCAGACAAGGTAGAAGATGGAAGTAATACATTTTACTGTAATAAGAAATACAGCTGGAAGAACTAGACAAGTGTTTGTTAGCAAGATCCTGTCTGCAGAGAAGCCAAATCCTGCCTTTCTGAGTTGTCTGTGGAGATAATGCCGCTAGCTCAAGGACAAAGCCTCTTCTAAAGTATTACGAGCAGGATGTGAACCACATTTAAGCCCTCATTGGATTTGTGACAAAGACAAAAGTTGTAGTGCGAACAGAACAGGGACAAGCATTGGGAGAGCAAGAAGGTTACACTCAAAGCATGGGAACACTCGGAGATTAGGCGAGGAGTCACTCATAAAGCCAACACATACCTATACCAAGAGAAAGGAGGGACATGTTTGGAATTCAGGCCATAGTCATTGGATCTGGGAAACCAGGAGGACCTGCAGAAAGCAGTAGCAGAGCAGCAGTGTGGAGAAAAAGACCAAGGAGGTCCTGGTTTTGAGTCAGGAAAAGGAACTAGGTTCAGGACAATCCATAGACTCTTGGGGAGCCTCTGCCAGTAAACACAGATCCCTATTGCCAGTTGGTTATGAATCTGGGCTCCAGGTCATACTGAGTTTTTGCGCTACTAGGGAAATGATTCAGCCTCTTCTAAGGAGCAGCTCATTAAATCTGAAACTAAGTTCATTTCATTAATGAGGCCTGAGATTTGCACTGAGGTGCAAAGGATTTAATACATTTCCACCCTTATGTGCAGACATGCTAAACACACCTCTAAAACAAAAGGTTAAAAGGAGCAGTACTTTTAAAACTGCTAGGGAAATAAACTCTAAGACATAGCAGATGTCAGCAGAACTGAATCTTCCTCTTCCACTTGGGCTATGTGTTTCCTTTTTAATATATTGAATTTGAAATACACCTGAGAAGATACAGAAACATAATCAGCTTCATCCTATGGACTAGCAAGTTCTTCCTTTTATTTTTAGCAGGTGAATCATCAGATTCAAACACGTGTATCAAACACGATACACATTCATATTTCTACAAAGACAGAAATTTTTGAGTTTTACAGAAAAAAACAGCCATGTTCCTTTCCTGTGCAGAAGTTATTGCTCAGTTCCTTACATCTCTATATCAACAAGGAAGGTCACGGCAGCCACCTCAGCAAAATCTATTTATACCTGAGGATATGCAGTTTAGTGAAGACAGCTGTGGCAAACAAACTGACTGATGACCCTTTGGGCTTGAAAAAGCAGTATTTTGTAGCATACCAAAAGAAAAACAAAATCAATAATTAGGTCTGAGGTCTGTGCAGAAGGTGCTTAAATGCCATTTGTCTTTTCTTTCCTGCCTATTTCACACTTAGGGAATAATGAAGATGATGGAATGACTGTTCCCCTCAATTCTTATCCTAAAGGTTCTTGAATGGGATCTTCATTGCAAAGACATGGGATGTCATGGGGATGTTAAAGCCTTGTACCCAACAGCAAACATACCTATATACATGCAAAGAGAGAGAACCTAATGAAGCAAAGACATCTATTAAACCAAAATTTAGTGCTGGCTAATCCCTTGGTGTAAAAGCTGAGTAGATTTAAAAGACCTTTTTTAATTCATTTTCTTTTTCCAGTAAATACAGCCTAGTTTTAAAATAACAGTTTTTCAACCTCAGGATAACCCAATATGAATGTCTGGTATTCTGAACTCCCAAGGAAGATTTTATGTGCACTGATTAACTCTGAAAGACATCGGAATAGTCAAGCTACTGAAATTAATTGAATTGGCTAAAATTGAAGCTGCTAAAGTTAGAACTATATTATTGGGAAGGTTCCCAAAGAATTTGTAATGGATTTTAGATTACCATCTTTAGCTGTAAAAGTAAAGTTGGCACCGTGCCCTTTAAATCTAAGGTTATTCAGCATCATTTGAACAGATAATGCTTTCTTTTGCAGTCCTTATTCAGCCAAATGCACTTTGGGCTAAACAGAAAATAGGAAGCAGTTTACTTAGTTATTACAACTACTCCCTGATTACATTTACATCCTGCTTAAGATTTGGCCAGATGGAAGTTTAAAGCCCAAGCTAATAAGTTGCTGAGAGTGACCACTGTTTTTAAAGAGAACTAGGTATACAGAGTTGATACCCAGCACTTTACATACTCAAACCCCCATTATGCAAGACAAGACTGCAAAGTTTCATTTTATTTTATACCATGATTGAGCTATTCTACACTATCATTACTACGCACATTAAGATTATATATTGGGCAATCATTTCAAAGGCCCATATTTTGTAGGCTAAAGCACAGCAGTAATTGCATTATAACTTGAGAAAGCCAGATCAATCAATCTTGGTCTGGATTCAACTTGAAATATTGCTGACTGGCATTTAGTTTGTGTTCGTGCCCATATTCCTTCTTTCTTTTTGTTTCTTGTTATTTATTTTTTTACACGTGTGTTTTTTGTTTCAAGGATACTTCCAACCTGTGTCATTTCTTTGTGTCAACCCAGTAGCAGTAGCTCCCCAGCTAACAGCCATTACTGTACCATAAAATACATACATATTTGTATGTATATATGTATATTTATATATATAAATGTATAATGTATAAAATACATACATTTTTGAAAGAGCTAAGAGAAAGAAACTTAAATGAGAATGTTGGCACATGAACTGGTTCAGTATGGACATGTTTATGTACAGACCAGACTTTATCCATCAATAAATTCATCAATCTACAATACCCCAAAATAGAGGAAAAATGCAGCATTGAAGTAAGGTTTTGAACAAGCTTTTAAGAGGAAAAGTAGAATAAAATATATCCACTGGTTTTAACTTAAAGGTTGGTCTAATTGTTAAAATGTTAGTTAAGGTGGGATGACTTGTAATGAGGAACTAGATTCAGTGACTAAGAAAATAATTTCTTAAGTGCCTTCTATATGCCTTAAATTTGTAAAATTTACATTTGCTTCATTGGTGGGAAGCTAGAGTCTGAAGACTTCCAAGATGGACATTTAGTGTAGAAAAATGGCAATAGCAAAGGCTCGGCTCAGCTCCCGTCTTTGGCCACGGCACATGGCTGTGATGCCAGACCCACACAGGAGCTGCCAATGCCCAAAGAAAAGGCAGCGCAGGGCTTGCCTGATGCCCAACCTGCTCAGCATTGCCCCATTTCACTAGTGCTTAGTCACGTCCCCAAGAGAAAACAGCTTCAGCTGGATGTCTAGCAGGCTCTGAGGGACTGAAAGTTCACGTTGCTTCCATTCCCCTTGGCTGCTGCTTTTGTATTTCATAGTGCGGAATCAAAATAGAATAAAATAAACAGTGAGATAAAAGAAAATATTCAAGGACACTTGTATGCGTCCGAGTTTACCTTCTGTACATACACTTCAACCACACTCCTTGAGAAGGTCTTGTCAATATTTTATGCTATGAACAAACCCAGGGACTCTTCCCTTCTTGCTGTCCATGTCTGATTTGGTCTTTAGGGAGGTTTTTAAGGGCAGAACTCCTAAATTCCAGCCAGGAACAATACTTTTTACAGACCTGAAAGCCAAAAAGAACTATTAAAGGAGCCATGAAAGGCTCAGGTCAGAGTCTCATCCTCACCCTCCTCTGCCTATTTTGAGCCTAGAAACTAGTGTTTGATTAAAAGTAGCATCTGAAAGGGGTTCAGTTAGAGCAAATGGATCAAGAGAGAGAAAATTCACTACTTCTCTTTGCAGTGTATCAAACATTTAATTGCCACCCATATTAAAAAGTGCACTTTATTTATGAAAAGAATTTTACTGCCTTCAGCTTCTACATGTGGTTCTTGTTCTGTCCTTCCCCACTACAATAAAGAACCTTTTAATACTCAGTATTTCCTGGTAATCAGAGCAATTCACCTCAGAACCTTCTTTTCAGTCAGTTAAAAGGATTGACTCTAAGTTCTTTAATGATTTTCTTAACCACAAACACAAGCTTTCCTCTCCTTTCCCTGAATTCTCTCCAAACTTTTAACATAGTTTACAAAAATGCAGGCAGAAAAATAAAATGCAGTATTTGAGCAGTTCCAGGGACAGAGGTAAAATTGTCTCTTCATTCTTATTTTATGCTCCCTGTAACAAACCATTTTAGTCATTACCTTGGGAAACACCACCCAGCTTCTGAGAAGCAGGTGAGAAATATGATTCCCACTAGATATATAGTAAAGGAACCTATTCCAGAAGGAAATGGGATTTGCAACAGAAGAAACTTGTGTCTGTCCCTCTCTTTATGCTAACAAGTCTTGCTTATGCCTGATCTGAAGTAAGGTTAATTGTTTTTTATAACTGTTTTGGGTTGTCATGTCAGTTTGCTTCCTTATGTAGAGTAAAGCCAGCGTTAGGGTCATATTAATCCAAATTCTACAGCAATTGCTTGCTCGAGATGGAAAACAGTGGCTACCCCTGAACCCTGAGGCATGAGTTCTGGGGAGTTTCATACACTCTTAGGTCTCTTATCACAGAATCACAGAATGGTTGAGGTTGGAAGGGACCTCTAGAGATCGTCTAGTCCAACACCCTGCTCCAGCAGGGACACCCAGAGCACCGGGCCCAGGGGCGCGTACACGTGGGGGTTAGAAGATCTCCAGAGAAGGAGACTCCACAACCTCCCTGGGCAGCCTGTTCCAGGGCTCTGTCACCCTCACAGTCAAGAAGTTCTTCCTCACATGGAGATGGAACTTCCTGTGTTTCAGTTTGAACCCATTACCCCTTGTCCTGTCACTGGCCACCACCAAGAAGAGTTTGGCCCCTTCCTCCCTACATTCTCCCCTCAGGTATTTATACATATTGTTCAGATCCTCTCTCAACCTTCTCCTGGGCAAGCAACTTGCTGAAGGTCATCCTGGAAACTCCAGTAGAACCAGAGGAGAAGCATAGTTTGCTATGTCTCCAGGCTAAACAGGTCCAGCTCGCTTAGTCTTTCCTCATACGAGAGATACTCCAGTGCCTGAATCATCTTTGTCACTCCGTGCTCAACCCTCTCTACAAGCTCCATGTCCCTCTCGTGCTGGGGAGCCCAGAGCTGCACCCAACACTCTGCAGCCTCACCCTATAGCCAGGCTGGACGCCTACCCGTCCTATGGACCAACCAACCAAACCACACACACACTGTGGGGAAAAAAACGGTGGCCAGAGCTCTCTGATCTGGAAGGGGGGCACACTCGTACTGCGTAAATCCAGCCTATGTCTCCAATCTTCTCATGAGCGGTCCTCACCATTCCTCTTCTGAATGGTTTTCCAGATTCACTCCCTGTTCTGCAGAGAGAACTTTGCTTCCTTGCTCTTCACTTGCATGAGTCTCCAGCTGACTCAATTCAAGGGTATTTTGTTTGCTGCTTCCCAAGTACTCCAGACTGCTCTGAATAATCATTCAGCTTATCCTTGTAATTCACCATTCTGTTATTTATCTGTATTTGCCAACTTTTGCGCATCATCTGCCACTGTTGTTAGCAATAGTTTGTGGGCCTGAATAAATACATCCTTAAAAATAAATCTTTTCAATCTCTGTTTTTTTAATCCAAATTGATTTTCCTCATTTTTTTTTTTCTCATCTGTGGGTACTCCTTGAAGTGCCAAGCACACATACCACACACAATACCTATTTTACTGGTTGGGAGTGTTGTGTTTGCTCCTATGGAATATGATCTTGCCAGTATCATAGTTCCATGGCAACAACTTAATGGCATCTAAAACAGTTATCTGATTTGGAGATGACATATTTTGTGCTAACAAATAATCATAAGAAGCTTTAATGAGTTTTCAGCACTGGTTGACTGACAGCACCTGCATATGTCTCAAGCTGAAGTCTCACAAGTGTCTTTCTTAGAGGCCTATGTATTTCTTACAAAACTGTGAAGGCTCTTGCAGTTTCTGTGTTGAAGTTCCCATTCTTGAAGCGCCTTTCAAAACGACTGCAGCTCCAACCACATTGTTTGGTTCTATAGCACTGGAGCTTTACATGCATCCATGACGCTGCACGGGCTATAGGGCTCCATACAGCATTGTGGCTGTGCCTTCTCCGCAGGCTTTGCTCCTTGTTTACCTTTTATCATTTCCCTGCCCTTACTGAATATCCTCCTTTGATTTGTGGACCATTCAACATCATTCCCTAGCATCTTCCTGTGCCATTTTACTATTGATTATGAAGCACATGGCCATGCATTAGCTGTATTATAAAGGATGCAAATGCAAATATCCACCCCTATTATCAATTCTTGACTACTTAGCATTGTCCTTAAAAAAAACATCATTAATCAGCTGTGCCATCTGTGCTTATTCTGAACTACCCTCAATATACTTTTCATTAGTTCTATATTTTTGACAAATGAAATTTTACAGTAATTTCTGGATAAAACGGATTGCATTGCCAAATCTTTAAGCAATAATAAAAAATGGTATTAATTAAATTATTTTATTTTTACCTCTTTAAATGCAGTATCTGACTCATCATGACTAAGGTGACTGCACTGTTAAGTACCACAGAGAAGGCATTTCAAAAATCCATCTACTATTAAGCTACAACACTTTTTCAGTCAGATTCACAAAATTACATTGTATAAATTTTGTTTTTGACAGTAAGCCATGCACCTTTTATGAAGGACTTTTTTATCCAAAATGCTCGAATTTTTAAAGGAAATAAATCATCTTAATTCTTAAAATTAATAGGAGCAAGATTTATTCTTAAATCATGGATACTCCTTTCTAATTAAATACAAATGTGTTTAATGCATCTCAAGAGTGTTAAGATAATAAGTAGCCCTTTTCTGGAGCTTAACATCCTCGATCCCTGTCAATAATTATATTGGGTGACTAATAAAATACGATGCCAGGCATTTTTTAAAATCTTTATCTTCCTCCTCTGTCTCATTAATGAAATGGATAGGTTTGCTCCACCAGCACAACCTAATCTGGAGAATTCAATAGTGTTCAAGGACACCGCAAATAAATTTCCGCAGGTATTCCTTCATGCAATAATCATAGATAAAATTCAATTTATGGTGCATTTTTTAGCTGCCAGGCTAAGTTTCTCATTGCTCTGCCCATGATTCAGCCTATAAACTTACACTGAGCTGCAAAAGCTGGAAGGCCAAGAAGGACCAGTGTGGTTGTCCTCATCAGGAGCCCTGTCTGCTGTTACCCCTTCCAAAAACTAAGGTCCCTAACTTAGTTCTCAGAACTTCAGTTAACTCAGAACTAAGGTCTGAGAGGTCCCAGTGTATTTGGGCAGGAAATCAGAACAAAGAGTATTAACAAGATCTACCAACAGTCTATCAGAAAATGCTGACATGAAAATGAATTATAGCATAGGGCAATAATTCTTTTCACCAGCTGGACTCAGATATAGCTGAATTCTTACCCAAAAGAAGCTGGTGCTTGTTAAACTATCTAATACCTTGCGAGTGATTGCACTTGCAGAGCTCTTCCACACTGAATGTCCCACATGTGTCTAAGCTGCAAGGAACAGAGATGATGCTTGACCAGACTCTACCTGGAGCGCCCTCCATATGGCACCCTTTGAAAGTCACTATCCCACCATCCCACTTGGCCTTTTCCCTGTTTTACCCACAGCTTTCCCAGGTTTGGGCAAGAAGAAAGATCCTTCTACATAATGTACAGTGAAACAAACAGCTCTCCTGAAAATCCAAGGTCTGCCTGGATTGCTGTCCACCCATGGCTCATCTGAGTGCCCCAACAGGCTTTAATTAGCCTGACCAGCTTCATGTGGGACCTCCACCCATGTCCCATCTGTCCATTAACCCCCAGGTTGGTGACGAAAATTAGCCACATCTGACTGATAATGCCCTGGAACGGCTGAGGTTACCGGGGGGCTCAGGGACCTACAGGACCATGATCTGCCCCTGTGGCTGCACTTCGTATCTGCCAGGACTTGGAGATTGACCTGGAGCTGGGAGAAGCCAGCTCCTGTGACCTGGAGCTGGGGGAAAGCTCCTGTGTTTGCATCTCTAGATGTACAGAGTATTTAAATGACTCACACTGTGTTGGGTCTTGCCATAAGGATGTTAAGGCAGGGTCAGATGTTCTTCATGAAGGTATCACCGCTCTCTGCTGCTGCAGCATGTCCCTGTCTGCTCACCTCCCCTCAGGAATCCTCTTCCTTGGCTTGGGTGAAGTCATTCCAAGCACCTTCACCAGCAGCCAAGTCCTACACATAAGGAGGTGTTTCCCATTGCCTTGTTCTTCAGTGAAGGAGCAGGGAGGAGGCTCTGCCTGCACTGCTACTTTCAGCAGCATCTCGAGCTTGTTGAAACACGACAGGCTCTCCTTGCCTGACCAGGGGTGTCCTAATGCCCTACAGGCTGCTGGTGGACATGGCAAGAGTGGGACACCTCTCAGCCTTACCCCTGTAAAGTTGAAAATGTCCATATATCCATTTTTGGTACTGATAAGTTTACAAATACGTCACAAAGACAAAAGCAAAACTTAAGCATCTCTTCAAAATGCTAAAAAACAACATTCAAACTCACGATAAGAGCAGGATAAAAACTTGGAAGTACATCCCTGTGTCCACCTTGTTGCCCCATCACACCTTGATGCATGGCAGGTTTGAAAAAGCAACAACCTTCCTGGTAAACAGCTTCTGAGGGGAGCCTCAGGTTCCTTCTCCATGGCCTGAAGGACCTCAATGAATGACTGAATCGAGAACTATTTTGATCGTTCATGTTCTAAAATTTATGACATAATTTGGCACTTGCAAAGTAATTCTGCAGCACACTGTGCAATTCCAAGCTCTCCACATCTAATTTATCTTTATATTAGTGCAGGCTAATAATCTCCCAAGAACCCAGAAAGCGCAAGAGCTGCTTTCATTTTATCGCTTTGTGACAGCACCTAAGCAAGTATCTCTTGGGTCACAGGGCTGATCCTGCCCATCCGTGCTCTCTTCCAGTCGTTCCCACTACCCCTGCAGCAGTATTGACAGGACAGTATCTTGGCCAAACAGATTGGGAGAAAATAATCCAGCAAAAAACATTTTTTTGATATTGTATTCAGAATAAATTCTCAAGCCAGTCTATTATGTGAGGAATTAGAAGGGGAGATGTAACTGAGCGGGGGGAGCTGCTCCAGCCACCACTGTTACCCAGAAAGGCTTGTGAGATCTCTTATATTAAGTAATATAAACTGAAACGTTATGCTTATACAGACATCTGAAATTTGCATTAAATGATGCATTATCTTAATTATCTCTCTCTGTTATACGTATCACTGCATTCACACAGCCACGGACCCCAAATCAGTGTCTTTACAGAAGCCACACTCTGGAAACAAATGAACTTTGACTACATAGGAATATAATAAGGACTTCACAATGTGACCTACAGTTTTTACTGAACCAAAATAGATTAAGAGATAGCATGCGGATGCCAAGATTAAACAGACTGGTGACAAAACATTAGCAAGCACTTTTAATGTAATTAAGTTTTTGATGTATTACATTTTTAGCGTGTAATTATTTTTGAAGGAACTGCAGAGTAATACTGCATTATATGCTCTTTAACCCTAGTTACTGAAGAACAAAATGCCATAATGTTTTAAAAATCTATTTCAGAATAATGCTGTAGTGTCCATCACTGCTAATGAAGGCAACATGATGATAGTCACTTGTAGCGGTTATGTTGTAAAAGGACAGTTCTCGGTACCACAGCACCTCTGGTCAGTGTGGAGCTGAAGAAGCAGTGAAATGTGCTATATAAAGCACCCAGGCTCACAAGTGACCTTGAATCTGCTTCCTCACTGCTGGAGGCTGGGATTGCTCCATGGCTACATTCCCAGCCTGCATCAAGAGGCTGCTGGTAACATAAATCTTAAGCTGTGATCTTTAAAACAATGTTCGACATTGGCCTTGAAATAATTTTGCTTAATCACCTCTGTTTCTACACAAAAAGTGGAAACTGGGCTGACTTCTAATTTTTCATTCTTTTGAAATCCAGCCATAGCCTTTCTGTTTGCCAGCAAATATCTGGAATCACAAGTAGGTAAAATCTGCCGGACGCCCTGTGACATTCAGTCATCTCTGCTGTAGAAGTTCACTTTAAGCTTAGAGCAGAACAAATTCCATTTGACTTGGAGGTCAGCTCTCCTGAAGAAAAACTAGAAGCGAATGAACTTGCATATGCAGATATGCAAATGACACAACCAATTTGCATTATTTGTGTCCTAATGAGAATGGCCTGCTGCTGCAGGGAAAAAGAAATAGAACTCAGCAAGTGAAAGTTATAGTAGAATAAGGAATTCCAAATCTCTTAACAAAACAGGTCAAATTCTTGTATCTGAATAAAAATAAGGGAGGTGATATTGAACCCTAAATCTCAGTATTCCCTCATCTTTAGGGAAATCCAAATTAGGTTCAGTATCTGAGCTTGTGCTGCTCAGACCTGTCTCTAATAGCACCTTTCCTCTTCATCAAGCTTTAAAAACACATCTAAACAGTTTTTTTTTTCCCATGCTACCATGTGTTAACACTATAACGTATTTATATTTCTTTTACAAGCAAAACTCAAAGCAAAGGGTTTGAGTGATTTGCACAAGGCTATAAAGAGGCAGTTACTGTTTCAGGATGAGAACTCAGTTGTTCCTAGTCTGTGGTCCTGTGCTCAAGCATGTTAGATTAAGTCTCTTTCCTTTGGAAATGGAAAGAACATACGATCAACTTACAAACCAGCATGAGGATCATGTATCTTGTGTTGCTGCAGCTCTGTGAATGCCAGAGAAGGAATCAGTCCCACGTATGTGCAGTTCATCTGCAGGCAGCTAACAGCATCACTATGGCCATGCATACATACACGGGCTTTTCCTTTGTACTGAACACAGCACATGGTCACAATACCAATGTGCTTATCTCCCTCTAAAGCTTATTTTTTTAGAGCCACAGACTTCAAAAACAGGCAGAAATATTACACCAAGCAGGTAACTTTATCCTGTCTGAGAGCTGGAACCATTTATATGCAGGACTCTGGGTTAATTAAGGACTTGGGAATTCAAACATACTGCTCTGATGGTGGAATGGTTTACAAGTAAGGGCACAGTTATTTAGTCTTGTTTTTTTTATCATTATGGCACTGCAGAAGGACCCATCTTGAATCAGGTACTGATATTGCCAGGAATTATTTTAAGTTAATGAAAACAAGGCACTTGCAGTTAAGAATTTACAGCCGTAACTATAAGATGAAGAATAAAGTTGGGTCTCATAAATAGATCACTATAATGCTAAGATTCCAACCAATACTAACACACACCTCATTTAGGGCTTTGTTTTCCCATGATTACATAAGAAGATGAGCTGCACTGAGCTTCACACTGCCACTCTGAAACTGAAGCCAGATAAATATGGGTTGTCCTAAAAATAGACACCTTACCTTGGGCACCAGGAAGCAAGGTGCAAACTTCCACTGAGAAAGAGAAAAATTAGGCTGCACAGGACAAGTGCCCCAGACGCACACACTTTTGCAAGGCTTTGTTCTTAATGTAATTACTTGCAAGTATGCTGGGGTTTTAAAAAATACGTTATTTAAGAGTGAGGGAAGGCAAGAAAGAAAAATCCTTTTGAGATAAGCAAGGTAATTATAGAAAGAGGATTTTTGTACTTTCCTGTATTCACCTGTGTTTCAGAATCTACCTCATAATAGGCACAGGTTAATCTTGACACAAACAGGTGCTAATCTTTACACTTAGGAAAAAAAGACAGTTGGAATTGTTAGAGAAATTAATTCTTTTTAAAACAACATGGGAAAAATGTGTCTACTTGCTGGGCTACACGGAAACAGTGAGTTTTTGTCACCTAAAGCAAAGGTGAGAGAGTTGTGTTTGTTCAGCCTGGAGAAGAGAAGGCTGAGTGGGGATCTAATCCTTACCTGCCACTATTTAAACAGGCCTATAGAGAAGATGGAACCAGGCTCTTCTCAGAGGGGAGCACAAAAACAGCAAGCGGCAACAGGCACAACTTGCTGCATGAGACATTTCACCTGGATATAAGGAGTAAAATGTTCCCTGTGAGGGGGTCAAGCACCCTCGGGTTGCCCAGGCAGGTTGGGGAATCTCCCTCCTTAAAGATTAAACTCACCTGGACAGACCCCATGTAATGTGACCAAGCTTAGAAGTTAGACAGGCTTTGGGAGTGGGTTAGGCTAGGTCACCTCCAGAGGTTCCTTCAAACTGAAATTGCTGGAATGCTGGATGAAGGCTTTGCTGGAGGAGACCACTTACCAGGAAGCATTCCCATGGAACACCCTGGAGTAGGGAATTGACCAAAAGGACAATCCTGGAAGT
Source organism: Nothoprocta pentlandii (assembly GCA_013398315.1). Taxonomy (NCBI): domain Eukaryota; kingdom Metazoa; phylum Chordata; class Aves; order Tinamiformes; family Tinamidae; genus Nothoprocta; species Nothoprocta pentlandii. Next base: position 23,285 of record VZSG01000438.1, on the reverse strand, counting down.
TGCAAGCGAGAAAACAGACTCCGCTGCCCCCGTTTCTTTAGAATTGCCATGGAACCTGTCCCTTGTTAACTATTTGCCTCCTTTTGGGAATTAAGACTGCCCATGTAAATGACACAATACAAGTGTTCCTTAGCTAAGGACAACTTTCAACTTAGAATTAAGTCTCCTTCCATTTCTTGGCACAGAAACATTGATTATATAAATTTCATAACAGGAATGCAAAGGGCCTTAATGTGGGACTTTGATCAATGATATTATCCTGATTTATAACTGTGTATTTTTAAATGTGATATGCATAAAGCACTAACTTAAAAGCTCATTTTAATTGCAACTTACTTCTTCCTCTTAATATAGTCACCTGATTACATTTTTTTCAGCCATCCTTGTGTCACGTACTAGATAATCTCCTTATAGTTTAAAACTAAAAATACTAATGGATTGGGGAAATGGGTTTCTGCATTCACCCAGCATATATGTCTTTTTTATGCTTGTCTTTTGGATCATTTATCTAAATAATAACCTTTAGTACCAGCTCCTTCCTTCCAATGAACTGAAACACAGCAGTGATTAAAGTTGGTGAATACAGCCACTCCACTCCTGGCTGTATTTTTGCCAGCTGAGATGACAACATTCAGCAGCTCCCTTTTTTGGGGAATAAGCTACTCACATCCCAAGGCATCTACTGCAGATCTACTTGCATGGGTGCCTCCTAGCTCTTTCATTCAAAACAGCCTGAATTGGCTTAAATAAACCGTTAATCTCTATAAATGAACATTACCTGACAGTGTTGATTGAAAGGCTGTTGATTTCAGTGACTGAGTGGGAGCAATCACACAGGAAACTCAGCAACTTCCAGCCAGCAAATCTGTTGGAATGGACCCTAGGAAAGAGGTGGGTAAAGGTGGTAATTTCTGCAGCTGGCAGTTGTGGAGAAAAAGGAGGATATATATACATGGCCTTAGAATCAGAATGATAGAAGTTAATTCATTTTGAGCTAAGTTTAAAATTGCAGCACAGAGAAGGTAACTGATCAGCCCAAGGTCAGATATGAAGACTGTGGAAATTCTGGGAATTGTTCTGTGTTTGTTAGCACCAGTATTCATCTATAATGTTTCTATTATTTTGGTTTCCATTATGCCTGAAAAAAGCAAGGTATGGCTTTCAGAAATTTCTTTACACATAGACTTTAAAAAATAAAAAATTAGGTGGGAAAGAGGGATGTATCCTTACAATATGAGGCATGAGGAAATCCCTTTCCTCATCTACCAGTGCCTTCTGAAACAGATGGAACTGAAGCACATGTGAAGAGTTAGCAATTTCATACACTTGAGACTTGGGAAGAAACACTCAAAAAAAAGTCCTTTCACAAAAGGTCCCTCTCAGCAGCCGTTCCCTTTCACAGGGACCAAATTTTAGGTCTGCTGATCACAGTGCAGGCAGTATGACACAGGGGGAAAGAGCATCTCAAACAGGCACATATCAGAAAATCACAGAACAGATATTCTTTCAAGAATCAGGCTATTTTTTTTCCCCACAGATAAGAACAAAAAGTGATCCTATTAGATCAGTCTCTCTGGTACTTCTTTGACTTTTACTATGGTGAGAAATTGCAACATGTTCTCAGTACTAGCAAATTACAAAGCTGCCAGTATCTACCTATGTTAGCTATATTGTTATTAAAAATCATTTTCATGGCATCCAGGAGGTGACCAGGACCATCCAGCAGGCACCAGGATAAAAGAATAATATTCCATTCATTCTGCAGGGGAAAAAAAAAATCTATGAATATAATTTAATAGCAAAGGAAATCTGCTAACACAGATTATCTCAGCAGGAAGTGAAAATTTACTGGAGCAACAGCTTCATTTCCAGTGAATCATGCCATTATGTTCAATTGCACCCTAAATGAGAAAGCTGCCCTTGCTGCTTGTTCTCTGTAGCGGAATTACTGTCAAAAGAAAAGAGCAATTGCAAAATGTTCCCTCACTTCGGAATTCCTATTTGCTAAGTGGAACTGATATACACTGCAGAGACCTAAGTGTGAAATCCATAAAATATTTCTGGTACAGGTATGAGCAGGGAAATTGGATTTCTCCACTTTTTCGGTATTTAGGAAAATGCGAACAGTAGTTGATAGACATTTCTGATTACTCACATAATTCAGGCATTTCTGAAGTATTTGTAGCAATTTATTAATTTAAATATGGCATTGCTAGACTTGAAAGATGAATTAATCTATTAAGCAGATTGATATTCCTTTCAGTATTAGATTTTCCTGATGATGATATTTTGCCTGAAAATTTCCTTTGTTGTTGTTCTTAAAAAGTATTTTTACTTCATAAATGGGTGATGATAATTCTATTTATATTTATTCTCAAAAGTTACTTGGCCATTTTCACCCAAATTTGTGGTTACATAGTTCATCAAAATAGACACTTCCCATATTTTCTGGTAAAATGTCGAGTTTTGAAGAAGGCTAGTATTAAAGCTTTCTTTCTCTGTGGATGTATTAAATTTCCTATTATTGGAAGCATTGTTATGAATGACAAATTGCCTGGTGAGACAGAAGGAAGATGAAAATCTTCTAGGTTTTGGAAGCATCTAATAGTTAATCATTTTATATTCAGCTGTATTTATCTAGCATTCCAGCATGCTGCCGGGGCAGAGTTATCAATAAATCTATAAATAGGATGCAAAACGGCCGTGAGCTGTCTGTGCATGAATAAAAGTCTGCTTGGCAATAAATTACCCCATAATATATAGTTTAAGGCCTCACAAACCCATGAAACGCATCGTTTCAGGGCTTTGAAAGATTCACTGTGCGTCAGCCTGCAGAAAGCTCCATTTCTGAGGCGAAGGGCACCCAGGACGCGTGATGTAATGAGGGCGCATGGAAAGATGCACAGAAAGCACAGAACAATCTTCCGAACGAGAGTGACATGTTTTGGGGTGAGTCGCCTCCCCTGCGGGGCTGCGCTGTTCACACGGGCTCAGGAAGCCCGCGCCCGCCGGGAAGGGCCCGAATGCAGGGCCAGGGCCAGCTGGCTGCACGAGCCACGGGCGCTTTGTGGGGAAATAAATAAATAAATAAATTTGAGGGGGGAAGGTGGACGCTGTAAACCCGCCGGAGCTGCCAGCGCGTTTCCCGCCCGCAGCAGCCGGGCGGTTGATTCCGGCGCCCCCACAGGCGCCCGGCAGGCGGCGCTGCCGCACGAAATGGCGGCCGCGCGGCGGAAGTGGAAGGGAAGGGCAGGCTCTTCCCCAAGATGGCGGCGCCCAAGCGCAGCGTGGCCGGGGGCAGCATGAAGCGGCCGGGCCGGGCTCGCCGCGGCGGCGGCGGCGGCCGCGGGAAGCTGGAGCGGCTGCGCCAGGCCGTGCAGGACTTCGTGCAGGCGGCTGGAGAGCGGGCGCCGCCGCCGCCGGGGTCGGCCAAGCAGAGCCGACGGAACCGCCGCGACGCGAGG
>VZSG01000438.1:0-19425 GCA_013398315.1 Nothoprocta pentlandii | reverse complement strand
CCCAGCGCGGCGGCCGCCGCCTCGGCGCGCAAGCGGGCGCTGCTGGAGGCCAACGCGGCGGAGGATGAGGAGATTCGGCGGCTGGAGCGGCGCCTGGGGCTCAGCAAGCGCCGCAGGAAGGCGGCGGGAGCCGCGGCGGACGAGCTGCCGCCGAGCTTCGTGCGCGACGGGCTGGGCTACGTGCTGGGCGCCCTGGGCTCCGGCGGCAGCCTTGCCGGCCTGTACGGCAGCAGCGACGAGGAGGAGGCGCCGCGGGCGCAGCGCCGGGAGCCGCGGGAGGAAGAGGAGCGGCTCGAGGATGAGGATGACGTGACGGGGGAGGAAGGCGAGGGGCTGGAGGAGGAAGAGCCAGAGGAGGAAGATGAGGGGCTGGAGGAGGAAGAGCCAGAGGAGGAAGATGAGGGGCTGGAGGAGGAAGAGGAGCTGGAGGAGACCGAGGACGACGCGTCCGAGGCGGGCGGGCACCAGGAGAGCGGGGGCAGCGGGAGCTCCCCGGCCCCTGCACGGGAGCAGGTAGGGGCTGGACACGGAGCAGGCCCTAATGCGGAGCGGGATGAGCTGCCAGGCCCCGCGGGCTGCTGTGGTGCTGAGAGCTGCCGCCGCTGGGGATTTCCAAGTCCCAGCAACAAGTATTGAGTGTTAGCAGGAGTGTTTCTACCTTCCAGTAGAGTGGAGGGTCATACCCCAAAGCAGGAGGTCTGTGGCCTTGTCTGTGTGTACAAGATCAGCAAATAACAAACGAAGAAAGTTGTGATCTCCCCAGCCTGAAATTTAGGAGCTGGGACACAACAGGGTGAAACACTGCTACTAAGATCGTAAAGAGTTATCTTAAAACAGGTATCAGCTGCAAAGCAAAGATCGTTGAGGGTGTCCCAGCAGTTCTGCACAATGTGGGTTTGATAGCAGTGAGGAAGGTGGAGAGCTCTCCCCACGAGCTGGGCCATGTGGAGAGCTCTCCCCACGAACTGGGCCATGTGGAGAGCTCTCCCCACCAGCTAATCCACGTGGGGCCCTCAGCCCATCTGCAGCTTTCCACTCTGGAGGCATCCGTTGTTCAGCTGCATGGTGATGGGGAGCTGAGATGTCAGCTCGAAGAAGAATAAATAGCCACGTAAAGAGAAAAGGGTTTTGCTGCCATCAGCAGCAAACGTGTTCCTTTGGCGTTAGTTATTGCCTGGCAGGGTGCACGTTTAGCTGAAAGTTTGGTATGTTAAATGAAAACGTGTACCTGTGCTCAAGTATTTCAAATGCTCTTCTCATCGGCTGTCTTTCTGTTTTCTTGTTAAGGGTCTGGGTCACAGTGCTACGAAGTATGTGCCCCCTCAAGTGAGAAGAGCTCAGGAGGCACTAGATGACAAAAAAAGGGAAGAGTTGGGAAGGCTGAAGAAAATGGTGAATGGTCTCATTAACAGGTAATGTAATAAGGGCAAGTCATTAATCTTTCTTGTTCTATGTGACAGTGCTCATCAGTCAAAATAAGAAGTGACACCCATGTGACTTTTCTCTTTGGAAACTGATTTTAAGTTGGCAATCATGTCTGCCATCCTTAATAATAATTATCTTTGGTAGAAATTCATCAAAGTTGGTAGTTATAGAAGTTGAAGATGTCAAAAATAAATTTAAATTTGGGCTCAATTCCATGCATTTGTTGCCTGTAAAGTGCTAGATATAATTCTCAACATGTCAGCAAAAATGTGCTCATTAAATGTTAGATTCCTGTTGAATCCTTACTACATACGGACAAAAACATGATTTTTTTTAAATAGGATTAAAATCCCTAGATTACTATCTACAATATATTGTTTAAACAACCGAATAACTGAAAAGTTATTACACTTCATGTGTTTTAAGATGTTCCTAAAATATAAAAATCTATTGGCCTTTACTTTGGTCTGCGTTATAAATTCCACTTAAAACATCCTGCTGTAAAAGGAACATTATAGTATGCAGTTTGTCCAGTTACTTAGAATTTGCCATACCTGTGTTTGATACGTTAGAAAAGCATCAAGTTTTTTCATGCTTGTTTCTTCTGAAGAACAAAATTTACCACAGTTAGACCTGCTGGTGTAGAACCAGTTTTCACAAAGCTGCTCAGTTTAACAGGAACCCCATTGACAGTACATGGGCAAATACTGCAGCTATTATATTTTCACATGTAAATATTTTCTGAAGAGAACAATTAAATATTTGCTGCAGTTTTCAAATAAGTTAACAAGGAAAAATACAGAAGGTCATTTTTTCAGGCATCTTTTCACTCTTTAGAGAAACTAGGGGAGCTTAAGAAAGAAGAATTGGATGGAAATTCTGTACAGCTCTACAGAGAGAAGAATAAACTTTGGATTTTGTTTCTTACTAGGTTGAGTGAACCGAATTTGTCCTCCATCAGTGGCCAGATGGAAGAGCTCTACATGGCCAACAGTAGAAGGGACATGAATGCAACTCTAACAGATATTCTCCTGAGTGCCTGTGTCACTGCAGTTGCAATGCCTGCTAGGCTGGTGATGGAGCATGTGCTTTTGGTCAGCATCCTTCATCATACAGTAGGAATTGAGGTAATTCTTGTGGCTGGGACTCAGTTCATTTTGCAACGCGTATCGTGCAATCCATATTCCTTGGTGTTTTGTTTAGATTGTCCTAGTAGAGCCATATAGTGACATTGTTACAGAAGCATCACTTATGTTATTTAAATCATAAATACTTCTTTCTGCATCCATTTATAGCATTCAGTTTCTTTAAGCTTCATGTTTTCTTGAGTTTAATTGCACTAATCCATTCCTATTCTCTCATGTATAGTAGAACATCCTTCTTAAATAAAATGTATCCAAATATGGAAAGCTTTGCAGTTAAAGAAATCCCCTTACATCCTTAGAGATTCTTTAAAGCCCGGTCTTGTATATTGTCAAACTGTGGGGAGGGTTTTTATACTTCTAAGCCAGACAAATGATTGAGATGTCTTGCTTACTAATAGAAGATGCAACCAACAGTGTCAAAAGCAAGATTTTAGCTAATTCCAATGAAATCTCTCTCAAGAGATTTGAGGTGTTTCAACATCGTGTTCCCATCAAGTTCTGTTGTTCCACTTAGCTTTAGAATTAACTTTATGTTGAAATTTAGAAATATTTAATAATAGATAGCTGAGATACAGACCGTCTTCTATAGCAGTAAGACAGCTATACAGTTGCTGAGTCTGCACTTTTTGAATAAAGACCTTTTGTTAATAAACCTAGAATATGAACTGCACAAAGCTGTGGTAATGTAACACAGGTGCATTTAAAATTAGCTCAAGTACTGGAGAAGTTGGGGTCCCAAGAGTTCTGCTTTTACAGTTGTACAGTGTGACTGTTGGATAAAGCTTAAGCCTGAACAATTCAAGACTTAGTCAATACAAGTCCGTGTATGACAAGGACATCAGGTTTACATAAGATCAGTCAGTAGATGTTAGCACAGCAATAGTGGGTGTGTTTCTGCTTCTTTGTGCCTTAGCAATAATGGGCTGGTTATCTATCTCCATCTATTTTGTTAGGCTTTTCTGTTTCATTCTTTATCATCAGTTTTCTCCTTGTAAATACAAAGGTGAAGGTTCCAAAATTATCCCCACTGCAAAATCAGTCCCAATCATGCTCTGGGAGAACTTGGTATGTTAGGGGCTGTGTTACATTTTGGGTCTTGTTTTATTTTTCCATCTTCTTTATTAAATATTTTATCCTGGAACGCTAAACTCCGATGCAGTTGATTTTTGGACTTGCAGATTTTAAGGAAGAATGACATGCAGTAGCTGACCAGGTAGCTGAGAAGATGCTAGTTTGTATTAGTGAAAATTGTGTGTATTTGGAGATATGTGCCTTGACTTCATAACATCTGCTTTTCTTGCACAGATTTTAAAAGGCAGCTGGGTGACATGTTTGAGGTATAAGATAAAGTTTTGGAAAATGTCTATCTAAACTTAGAGTTTAGATAATGTGTGTTTACTTAAATGTGTAGCATCCATTTTGGTTAAGAGGAGCAATAGTATTGCTTTAAAAGCTTCTTATATTGGTTTTGTTCCTAAAATTATTGTTTTTGAGGTGTTTTTAAAATCTACTAATGTTTAATTGCATGATTTTTTTTCCCCTCTTACTGGAACTATCGATAGGTTGGTGCTCACTTTTTGGAAACTGTGGTGAAGAAATTTGATGAACTCTATAAAAGTGATGCTGAAGGAAAAGAATGCGAAAATCTGTTTGCTTTGATAGCCCATCTGTATAACTTCCATGTGGTTCATTCCCTCCTGATCTTTGATCTTCTGAAGAGGCTTGTTAGCACGTTCACAGAGAAGGATATTGAGCTGATTTTGTTTCTTCTGAAAAATGTGGGCTTTTCTTTGAGAAAAGATGATCCACTGGCTTTGAAGGAACTGATCAGTGAAGCACAAAGCAAAGCAAACACAGTGGAGAAGAAACTTCAGGATCAGACTAGGGTATGCACCAGGTGAAAGATTTTCTGTTCTGAATAGACTTTAACAAGTGCTTAGCTAAGTGTGTTAATTTAATAGCTATTTTCATGCAATATTCTGATTATATTCTAAGTTACCATTAGTGCCAGCTGTTGTGCTCATTTACTTTGTTGTGAAGTTTTTCTCCCTTGTTTCTCTGAACACAGACACATGCTTCTAATGGGAGTGCCTCGGTGGGTATTATACAATGACCAGTTCTTCTGTGTCATGATACTTTGTACACCTCAAAACACGATGGCTGAGGCCATTCATTTATTTATTTAGCAGATTAAGTCTTGAACTGATGCTTGAGCACAAACAAAGATAATGGCAGTTAAAGTAAACATCATTCTCTGAAATTTAGATCCCTTGAACACAAACACAATGTACATTGCCAGCTGAGCTGCGTACTCTCACATAGTAGTAATTTCAAAACACCTTTTCTATTTTAAGTCAATTTCTTCAACATACAGTCCCCAACGGCACTTCTTGTCCCCCTAGGTTCGCTTTATGCTGGAGACTATGTTGGCACTGAGGAATAATGACATGCGTAAGATCCCTGGTTATGATCCTGAACCAGTTGAAAAACTCCGTAAATTGCAAAGAACCCTGGTAAGAGCCTTCTGCATGTGCGGAGTACAGCTGCTCTTCAACTGTGTGTTCAGAAGCTGAAAAAAAAAAAAAAGCAGTGTATGGAGACTTGATGAGCAAGAAATAGCACTTGGGAATTCATTTATTACTCTAAAACAACTTCAGAGAGAAAAAAAATTATTTCACCTAGTTGGGGATTTTAAGATGTTTACAAGAGCCCATTATAAAGTGCATGAAGTAATTGTCCCGTTGGATTGAGGACTAATTGTTTTTCAGTAGAGTTGAATCTAATTCTAGACTCTGTGTATTTCCAACCCCAAAATTAACACTGCTTTTTTCCACCAGATGTAGAAAATTGTAGTTTTGTGACATTCAGAGTAAGTAGAGGATGAGCAGGTTGACAATAATAGACCACGCAAAAATAAGCTAAGTAACCTATTTCTGTAGTTTGTTTTTTTTTTTTTAAACAACTCTTAGGCTGTCTTGCTGATACTACAAAATCAATCAGGGTTTTATTATTTTATTTGATCAGAATTTTTTACTAGGAAAATCCATCTTCATTGTTAACAAAATTTGAATTCTAATCAGATTTTAGGATTAGAAGATGGTTGCTTCTTAACTGATGATCATTTTAAACTTCAGTAGCTTCTGAGTATAGATTTAAGTACCTTTTTGCATTTGAGGAATTGGATTCTGTGGAAAACTTACACGTTCTTTTCAGTCTATTACTGAGAAGAAGAGATTGTGAGAAGCAACATGTGAAGACCTTGATGCAGATTGTGAAGTCATGCTGTTATCTTGAAGTATTTGGTTTTGGGGGGGGAAAAAGGTGTTTCAGCTAAAAGCTTCTGGGTTTTTGATTTTGCTATTCCAGATTCACAACAGTGGCTCTGGGAAAGACACTCAGCTCCGTGTCTCCCTGGAGTCTCTGCTCAACGCTGATAAGGTCGGTCGCTGGTGGATCGTAGGCTCAGCGTGGAGTGGAGCACCAATGATAGATGACACAAGCAACAAGACTCAGCCAAAACTGCATGTAGGGAAGGTAAATCCAAGCAATGCCAGGCTTAGTGTTGTCAGAAATGTTTTTAATATTGTTCATTCAGGTGGACAAGCTCCTTTCAGAGCCCACCAAAACCAACTTGGTGACTCTTCTAAGACAGAGCCTTTAGTTTGTAAAACCTGCTCTTAGAATTTTTAAAAAACTGCACATGTCCTTTCTGACATCTGTTATTACAAGTATTGAGATACTGTTTCTTTCTAATCTTATAGAATTGCCAAAGTAATTTCTTAGATGAAGTGAAAGAGTGGCATATATCTGAGCAGATGCTAAAAGCAGTGCCCTGAAATAGTCACTTGCCTTTAGAGAAGCTCTTCAAAATAATTGACCCAATTATACTAGGTCACCTTAGTTGAAAGCAAGCTCCTGAGCATTTGCATCCCTCTTCCGAGTGAAAGCTCAGGAATTTTTGATTAATGCTTCACAATTCCCTGGAGTTCTTCATCAAAAGTCATGTTAGAAGTTGTGTTGAAATTGCTTTCTTAAAGCAAGCGTAAATAAAATGACATTAAAAATATTTTTTGTTTTTCAGGTGAGCTCAAAAATAATGGCACTTGCTCGTAAGCAGAGGATGAACACTGATATCAGACGAGGTATTTTTTGTGTCTTGATGACAAGTGAAGACTTCCTGGATGCCTTTGAAAAGCTTCTGAAGTAAGTGCAGAGATGACAGAGCAAAGACTAGGTTTTAAAAGCATTCTTTGGGTTGGAAAAATAACATAATGTTGGTCTGGAGCAGAGGGAATTTTTGCAGCTGCAGTTACAGGCGTTGAACTGCTAGTGCAGTCGAAGGAGCACGTAGCTTGGCATTCACATGAGGATGATGGGGTAAAAGGATTAAGGGAGGGGGATCAAAATCCTGGTGTGAGTATGGGCTGCCTAGGGAGCAAGAGGTGACTGGCAGTGATGAGAGGAAAGGAGTAGCTCTCGTTACTGTCGTGTGTGTGTGTTTAGAACTGCGACTTGCAACATCTTCCGAGCCTGTGTGTTTTTGCAGTGGACATGGGGGTCCCAGTGCAACACAGGGAAGTTTGTTGCAGATTTACTTCTTCACAGAAACAGTCCCCAGGCCCTTTTGAACATCTCTTGATTTTGTGGATTCCATTCCTGCTGCCTCTTCTTTGCTGCTTGCCCCCTCTTGCTGCCATGTTCAGCCCCTTTGTGCACCTCTGTCCCAACTTGCATGACCTGATAATGTTTTAGCACCTCTTCTTCTACTCCGCAGAGTTTATTAACTTTGGATTTGCTCCAGAGTCACCTCATGTTAAGACTTGTTCCCCAACCTTTTTAGAAGCTGATGTGATCAGCAAAGAGCTCAAACTAAACTGGTCTTCGTGCCTGTCAGATACTAATTTTACATTTGTAGTAACTGGGAGGGATCAGGTCTGGACACTTCTGTTCCAGTTTTGTAATCCAAGGGAGTTGTCCTATCAAGATGGCATGCAATTATTTAATTTGCTAACCAAACCAACCCTGGCTTTGTAATAAACTCAACTAATATTTGATTAAATGCCACTTCTGCAAAACACAGCTTGGATTTAAGACTGATGGAGTCGTTCCAATATCTTAATATGGCCTGTTCAATTAAAAGAAATTAGCTGCTGCTGCAGTTCTTGCCAAGGCCTGGTTGTTCAATTTGCAAATTGATCCTTGACTCTTCTCCTTGCGATTTAAACCAGTATACAAATACACAGAGACTTGGCAGAAGACCTGTGGCTGCAGTGTGTTGAAGCTGATATTTATACAGCAAACGCTCAGAGGGAGGAATTCTCAAATCCTCCTGCATCTGGCAGGGAGTAAAGCAAAGTACGCAGAATCGTCAGTAAAAACATCAAAAATTTAATGTGAAAATGTTTGCCAAAGGGCACAGGAATTTATATTCATATGTTTGGTGTCAGATTCCCGAAGTACAAAAGAAGTACTTGTGTTTTTTATCTGTGCTTGTTGATGCATCTGCTGTTAGGTCTCTGATGGACTTGAGCTGTGCTTACAGCCCTCTAAAGCCAGGCTGGTTTTTCTGCCTTTCTCCTCCTCCCAGCAAATGAGAGGGTCAGTTTATAGCTGGAGCAGCCCTGTGAAGTGACTCAACCCGTCCTTGCAGGAGGGACAGTGAAGAAGGGAGGCTGGGGCTATGTTCTAGAAGGCAGATGAGAGTGGGACTTGATCCGTTTAAGCAGCTGAAAGTCTCTTCACTTGGTCACAGCCACCTGCTCTGTAACAAAATCAGGTAGAATTTGGCTGAGGGGAGGGAGAGCTGATGGGGGCAAGAGGACAGCACAGGCCCGCCAGAGTGAGACTGGGGGGGAACAAAACCTGTGGGAGAACAAAACCTGAAGTCATCACTGCTCATTAGCAGTCAACCTGGAAATTATCCCACATTTTCGTGATTTTTTTTTCCCTCTTTTTATGACTTTTTTTTTTTCCTAAATGATGGTATTTTCTCCATAAATTTGGTCTGTATCTGTGATCAAAAGCAGCGACAGACGTGTGGGATTAGATACAACAGGGAACAGCCACAAGCTCAGACCGTCTGTGCTCTGCAGGTCGAGTTCCAGTGGAGTCTAATTTCCTTCAAAAATACACTTGCATTTATGAAGGCCACATGAAACCTGAGCCTGAAGCAAAGAGAATCACCTTCCTTGCCGTTTTTCAGATTATAATATTAAGCATTTTTCATGTTAATTGGTTTTAATGCTGCCAAGCCTTCGACAGCCCTGGAAATGAATCCGTGTTATTCACAGAGCAGGTGCCTTGCGAGGTGGATGCCGTTTCCCAGCCGCTTCCAGAGCGGTCGTGTTTGTGTGAAGGCCCTGGAGTCCTTGGCCTTTATGCAGAGGGAGCCAGCAGAGGTAGCCAGTGATCCCTATTATTTTCTTTTAAAATTCCATTATTTTCTAAAGCAGCTTGAAATCACTGTTGCATCTCCTTAGGCTGCTGCATACGATGATTAATTTTAAGAATTGTCTAACACAGAGTTAGGTTGATGGATACTGATTTACTAATTAAATTAGAAAAGAAAAAATTTTTTCCAATCGCTAGTAAGTACCACAGAAGTGAAGAGTTCTGGACTTAATTTCTCAACAGGTTTATACTAATTCGAAGGCTTTTTTCTTTCCTGTGACCATAGGTGCAAGTGTAAAGCAACCAAAATAGCATCCTACGGTTTTTATAACATGAAGTGGGCTGTGTTTCCCCGATTATACTTGTTTTATTCTGCTCCTGACCTTGCAGTCTCAGTTTAGCACTGGTTCTACTGTAGCATTGCCAGGCAGGGTGTTGGGTTTGCCTGCAGTTTGCTTCCATTTTGTGTTTTAAGGGCTTTGTGGAAAAAATGTCACACTCAGTTCTGGTTATTTCTCCCTCTTATTAGTTTATTAACTGGAGCTCCTGTTTTGTGGCAGTTGCTTTTCTTACTAAACTGCTTTTATTCTCTTACTAAATTTTAGGCTTGGGCTGAAGGATCAGCAGGAGAGAGAAATTGTTCACATTACCCTTCACTGCTGCCTGCAGGAGAAAATGTATAACCCCTTCTATGCATTTCTGGCCAGCAAGTTTTGTGAATATGAAAGACGATTCCAGGTGAGGAAAGATCATTTTATGCTTTGTCGAGATGCTGTTATTGTGGTTAGAAAGATGGTCATTAAAAAACAATGTGTAGATAAATACATATTAAGATCTTGATCCTGGAAAATTATGCTGGTGGACGGCACATCAATAGTCACCTCTAAGCAGGAGACAAAAGAACTGCTGCACCAGGTTTGCTTCTTTCTATTTTACACGTTTTGAAAAGAATTTAACAGTCTTGCTGAACATCTGTTAATCAAGGGATGTTCATAAAGAATAGAAGGCAAAAAGATTTTGTTTGTGGTATTACTTGTTTAAATGGTTGCTTGATGTGTCCTGTTTCCTGTCATGCTGCCTAGATGACATTCCAGTTTAGTATTTGGGACAAAATCCGGGACTTGGGAAACCTGTCAGCCACTGCTGTCTCCAACCTGGTTTCCCTCTTAGTTCACTTGTTGAGGACAAAGTCGTTGCCACTCTCCGTTCTGAAGGTTGGTGTGTTTCTCATCAACACGTTTCTGTGCTCTCCTGGTTATGTGGAAAATGTATGTGCTGTGTGAGCTCGCTACTAGTTTAGCTGCTTGTGTGCGTAAGGGAAGGCAAAAGCTATCCAGAAATGTAGAGAGTTTATTTCAAAACAGTAATTGAAACATATCAAGCAGGCAGTGTTCTATGTTGACATCAATTTTCAAGTCTTTATTTTCTTGGAAAAAATAATCCTGCTGTTTGGTTCCTAGTGGACAGGTTCTTGGTAGCTTCACTACTTCCTCATTATTTGACTTTGAGACCAAGTTCTCACCTTCCTGTCAAACTTCAGGCTCTGTGGGTTTCGGAGAGCAATCAATGAGCTAAAAGCTGATTATTGCAAAGAGAGTTTACTTATTTGAAATACTGGCATTGTTTTCTCTATATATTGTCCTCTAGGTAATCGAATTCAGCGAACTCGATAAACCCAACGTCCATTTCTTGCGCCAAGTCTTAAGCATGCTGTTAATCAAAGCAGATGCTGAAGATCTTCAAGACATTTTTGGGAGGTAAGTGATCAGAGAGATATCCAGGGAACCATTGGTGCTGAGCAGTGATTATACAGCTAAAAGATTTGCCTGTTTTATTCTCCAAATACCACCTTCTGTCCCCTGTAAGTAAGGGGCTGGGGAAAAATATATAATTTATGTGTTAATGTAGAATCTGTTATAGATACAGCTGTGTAATATCTTAAAATAACTAAGGGTTTCAGATACTCAGTGTATTATTTTGGTTGTTGGATTCTTAGGAACAGAACTCTGTACCTTCCTCCTTTCCTTACTGCTTTACCATATGTGTGTTATGAGGTTCATTCTCAGCAGTTTTTCTGACTAACAAGTTTCTTTTGTGTAAGGAGAAAAATAAATGCTGATGAAGGAGAGATTGAGCGGTTGGAGAATTGTCAATTTTTCAGGTGGCAGAATTTTTATCACTGCATAAACATGTAGTGTGTAAGCTGTAAGAGTGAATTTTACTCTCTGGAAACAGTTCCACCAAATAAAGTAACTTTTTACTAGTTGTAAATAAACTCAAATTGGGGGGGTGCAGTTGATAAGCTGGAGAAGCAGCTACTGGTCAGTTGTGAGTGGGTGCAGCGGGGATCTGATCTGACAAACCCTTCTGGGATTATACAATTTTGCTGTATTAAACTTGTGTTTGCCTCAGGCTTGGCTGTAATGTAGTTGTTTACATAAAGCAGTTCAAACACTAATATTACATTTTATTGGTAAGGACCAATTGCAGGTTGAGTGTGTTGGGCCATTTGCCCAACAGCTAACTGTTAGTTGAACTTACTGTTAGTTTGAAAGCTTCTTCAGAAAAGCTCCTTTTTTTAATAGCTGATTTTTTTTCCTATGACTCTATTTGAAGAATAAATTAAAAAAAAAAAAAAAAAACTTGGCAATAGAAAGCTAATTCTGTTTTTCATCTATATCTTTACAGGGTATCTGAGAATCCCAAATTGGGAATGCTGCGGGAAGGCTTGAAGCTTTTCCTCACCCACTTCCTGCTGAAAAATGTAGAAGCCCACAGAGGTGGTGAGGAGGCTGCCTTGTTAAAAGAGAGAGTGGAACTAGCAAGCAAAGCTTTGCAATCCAAAGAACCTAAATTGAAACTATAATTCTGTTTTTCCAATAAAACACGGATGTGAAAAACTAGGTCTACCTGAAGACACAGAGGTTTGTGTTAGCCTTTCAGATAAGTGAGAATGAGGGGAACAGAATTGCTGTGGAGGATCTCGTGTTTGATGTAAACAGTTGCTTTGCGCTACATGCTAGTTACAAGTCTGAAGGTGATACAGGGCCTTTCTGAAAAAAGGGGGAAATGTGTTTTTTGGTAACATGCCTTTTCTGTACCTGTACTTCGTGACAATAGCTCACATCTAGAGAAGAGGCCAAATTTCTCTTCAACTGTACTCCCAGTCAGCAGCAGTGTTTAGCATTGGATATTTTAACCTTTCTTTGAAGAAGAGAAATATATACATATCTATCTGTGTGTTTTTTATACAGATATTTTTATATATATATACAGATATTTTATTATATATAAAAAAAAAAAACACATAGCCACACATAGTGGTCAGTATTCTACAGTTTTAACCAGAGCTTTTAATAACTGGTCATTGTATTTTGAACTAAGAAGAGGCCACTAGATGGCAGCACCACTGGTGCGTTTTTTAGTGTCGAATATGTCAATTCTAATTCTGTGAATTGTTTGCATGATTGTGGGTCGGGAGGGGATCTGCAGCTGAATTCATAAAGTAAAAAGACCTGAAGATCTGGCTTTGCCCAATTATACTGGGTTTAAAGATCACAGCCTAACTTTATGCTATTTTAACCTGCTTTTCTCAGCTTCAAAGTTGGGAGTTATCAGTCTTGTTGCTTGTGGTTATCAGGTTTTACTAGACATAAAGACTAAGATTATTATCAGTCTTTTGATAAGAAAATCCTTTCTCTTGCTTTCACTTTCAACTCAGGTGTTTAACTAATGTACTTTTCTTTGTGCAACAGTTATTGAGCGGTCTATGTCTTTTGGTGCTTACAACTAGATATTAAACTACTGTCTCCTGGGGGCGTTGCTGTTTGTGTCACCTTTATTCCAGGGGCCAGTCAGGAGGGAATGACTTTAAAAGAGAAGGAAAATACCTGGTTCCCAGGTGACAGTGTGTAGTGCACCTGCACTAAAAGCCTATTTCTGCAGGCAAGTTTGTTCTCTGCTCAAGAGTCCAGTCGCCTCTGGGGCCTCTGGTTCTATTTGATACCAGGTGAGCGATTCTGCTCCTTAGAACTTTCCCCTCTTGCACCTCAATTCTGCAGCAAAAGAGCTGGTCAAGACATTGAATCAGAGAGTTGGTTTGGGAATAGTTCTGCTTACTCAGTTGACAAAGTAGTTGACAAAGTAGCATTTTTAGGAAGTAAAGCATCTCCCCAGCATCCATGGAGATGTTTTTATGGCCTTTGCTTTTCCTGTGGGGAGGACAGGTTGTAGGGAGTGTATCCTGCCCTCAGCAAGGCTCACTTTCAAAGCACAAGGTTACAGCGGTGTGGCAACCACTAACCTAGAAGAGATCCCTAGCAAGAGAGCAGCCCGAGATGCTTCCTTCAGCCAATTCCAGGCAGTTTTTAGGTGCTGAAACAGAACAGCTGCTTGGTCTCAGTTGGATCTCACCTGCAATGGGCAGAACAGAGAAAAAATAATAATAAAAATATCTCTAAGAAGACCAATTAATAGAGCAGTATGGGCAGCAGAGGCACTGACACGGTGTTTTGCCTGCATTTGTCTGGTGCATCAGTCACAGCGTTGTGTGTATGAGCAGTTCCTTTGCAAGCAGCTGTGCCAAACCTCGTATTTTAGCTTTTGAAGCTGAACGTGGGTGAAGAAAATGTGTGCAAGCAGCTGGAGATCATGGCTGCAGTGCAACACGGGACCGTGGTCAGTAAAGATGAATCCCGCTGGACTGCAGCAACCACCTAATTAATTGCGTGTATTTTTGCAGGGATTGGGGGAGAACTTGGTGCTTCAACATGCATGTGGTTTAATAACGTCCAAAGTGAAGCACATTGCTCCAGCAGGGAGGTGGGGGTAGCTCTGGTGTTGAAGATCTGAAGTGGTGGTTGCAGCGTGGCCGTTCCTTGCTCAATTCCTTTGCTTGGTGGTCAGACCTGACCACCCTTTGCTGCCCATGGAAATGGGGTTTTATGGGTCTGAATCTGCTCACTCTAGTGGAGATGGTTTCCACCTTAAAGCCTGAGATTGCAATCGCTGGGTTTTTTAAACTGAAAATAAATTAGTATTCCCAACAACTCATACAGTCTGTTTTAACTTAGTAAATTGCTTCAGCCACTCCTTTGTTTCTGTGGAAAACAGGTTTTAACCTTCCTGCAGCTCTTAGTTTTGTCCTGTTTATGTACAATCAGGAATCTTACTGAAAACCCAGTTTTGCAGGGAAGCAAGTTTTGCAAGTGGTGCCAGCACACGGAGAAGCAGCCGTGGAACAAGGACAGTGGTGGCTTTGGGTGGCACAAACCAACTGGGAAAAACCTTGTCAAACAGAAGTGCGACGGTTCTTGGATAAACAGGAGCTGAGGAGAGAAAAGGTGAGATAATATTACATAATTTTTTTCCCCACGTGGAAAAAAACTTGTCACTGGCAAAGGCAGCAGTACCGGAGCATCTCCCCCATGTAGCAGGGTGCTCGGTACCCGGAGGCCTCCCCCAGCAGCAGCGAGTGCTGAGCATGGGCAGAGGCTGCTGGAGAAGCTGCCAAGAGCTCGGGCACCTTCTGTGCTACAGACAAATTACTGCAGTGCTGAGGGGTTTCCTCCTGATGGGTGCTGGTTGCTCAGCCAAATGGCAGAAGGAATGAGCGGGAAATGACTTTGAAGTGATAAAAATAAGCTAAACTGGGAAAACAAAAAGCTATGGTTGAAACATTCATTTTTATATCTGATAAATCGGTGGAAAACACAATGTGATCTGCTGTAGAGTCATTTAAAGATGAATTTAGGTTATTTTTCAGCAGACTGTTTCAGTCTTTCTTTAAACCAAGCGTAGCATCCACTTGCAGTTCTTATCGCCGCTTCACTTCTTGTTTGCTTTTGAGCCAGACTCATCATATTTTAGACCTTCTCTGGTTTTTGTATCAGAGCTATCAGGGCAGCGTAGTCTGGTTTTCAGCTTTGGCCGGCGCGCGAGGGGGATAAATCATGGTGGAGCCCTCGCGCCACGGCCGCGACGTGCAGGGAAAACGCTGCGTGGCGCGAGCGTGATCTTCTGGTGGATGGGAGGGAGCAACCCTAAGCCTCCGTGTCAACAAGACGGTTTGATCCACGGGGTCGCTTTTCCAAAGGGGTCATTTCATCTAGGGTTTTTGGGACGGCTCCAAGCTCAGGAAATGGTAGATAAAGCCCTATGACTCTTTTACCATCTGCTGGTGATTTCATCTGCAGGAGCTGTGGGGTTTAGTGGGAGGCCGGTGGGCGCTGCGGCTCCCGCCCAGCGCCGCCACGATCCGCGTTCCTGCTTTAATGCCGGTGAATTACAGTAGCTCTCCCTCCTGCGGCTGCACGCGCGGGGCCGGGCGGATATCACGTGCCCCCCTAACAACTCCTGGAGGAAATGGAAGAAACATCTAGCGCGAGTCCCCCTGGAAGGAGCCAGCTGGCACCAAGGGCTCTGTGCAACTCCTGTCGTCGGACAAAACACTTTGCGCGTGAGAAACGGCTCACGTCTCATGTGCGGATGGCTCTAAAGCAAAATCCAGAGTCCCTGAGGAACGTGATGCAGCTGGGCCGGGGGAGATGCAGGAAAGCTGCACCCAGAGCCCACGGAGGAGCCTTTTTCCATGCGTGTGTCTTCACCGTGGTGTCACCCCTCGGCCAGCGCTGCCTTCGGAGCTGGAGGGATTTTTTTCCTCTTACACTGTGATTCAGTTCTATCTCAAAAAAAAAAAAAAAAAAAAAAAAAAAAAAAAAAAAAAAAGTTGGCCAGGTGATTTCTGATATTCAGATTTTCCGAGCAGTGTGTTTTGCTGTAGATGGGGGTAGAAGGGAGCCCGTTTCCCTGCAAAGTTTTCCAGCAGGCCCAGGACTGTGCAGGTACCACACAAGGAGGAGGCAGTAGATGAAGGCGTAAAAAGCTCCTGCGAAGCAGAAACGCGGCCACAAGCAGCTCCCTCAATGCCTGGGAAAGCCGGAGTCTTGGTGCTGCCTGCTCGTGCAGCCCCAAAGATGAAGCCCTGGAAGAAACTGGGATGGGGAAGGCGAGCGCCAGCAAGGGGGAAGGCGGCAGCGGCGACGGCAGCGCCGCCGGCTGGAGCCCTTGGATGGCCGTGGCCGCCGCCGCCAGGCCTGGCAGGAGCGCCGTGATTAACAGCGCTGGCTGCGGGCGCCCTTGCTGTAATTACTCATTAACGCTGCTGAAATCGCCCCTCGCTGCGGCAGCCACACAGGCTTTATTGCTGCGGCGCGCACGGGGCCAGCGGCACCGGCTGCAGCCTCCACAGGCCGGAGCCTCCACAGGCTCCAGTGTCCACAGGCTGGAGCTCTTGGGAAAGGCTCCCGGGATCCCCTGTGAGGCTGGAGATGCCCCCGGCCAAGGGAGCTGCTCCAGCTCCCACCTCCCTGCGCTCCCCACGGCTGCTCCTGGGACATGGTGGTGGTGCTGCTCATACGGGCCATCCCACAGGGAGCCGCTCCAGGGGATGGGCCCACATGGTCCCTGCTCCTGCAGGCACAAAAATGGGCCAAACCTCCCAGATAAGACAAAACTGCCACATCTGCTCGGGGACATCCTGGGCCCACCTTAGATGTGATCCCACAACATCCAGAGGGCCCAAGCCCTGGGATGTTCATCCCTTCCATCCTTTGCTCTATGCTGCAGCCAGGGAGATCCCAGCAGCCCACCAAGAAACACCTCCAGCACCCAGAAAAGAGCTCAACAGCAAAAAAGGAGCATTTAGAAAATGAGCATTTCAAAAAATGAGCTTGAAGTGCGATGCCGGATTCTCCTGCAGCCTGGAGAGAAATTAGGCATGAATCCCTGGGCTTCGGATGAGTCTAACGTTTTGGGCTTCAGAAAAAATCAAGGCACCTTCTCCCGAGGAAGCATTCCCAGAAGTTCTATGGAGAATTGGAGGGGGATTATATATTTATGGCGTCCCATTTGAAAGACTTTTAGCAGGTTTACCTCAGACATATGGATCCTATTTTGCTCCTTTTGTTTTAGCACTTAATGCTTATGAAATTGTCAGTTAATGACATCCATGCCTAAACCCCATGGCTTTGTAAAGGAAAGTTTCCACCGCAGGCCCGTGTTTGTGCCCACCGCTTCCCAGGCTGGCCCAGGACGGTTTTAAGAGGCTTCTTACCCAGGAGCCCATCGGATAAGGAAATTGGAAACAGGGGGAGCTGGGATGGGTGCAGGGACCGCCAGGGTTGGGTGCTGGGGTGGACAGGACTGAGCTACAGGACCTGGACCAGAACATCCCTGCATAGGGACCAGGTCTGTGGATCCCATTCCCGGGTCCTCTTCATCCTCTCATAGTGCTCATTATGAGCCTCCCCACTTCAAAAGAACGTGGGAAACCCCATTTAAAGGCTTTTCTCCCACCATTGGGATCAACACCTCCTTTGAAGCTCTTCCAAACAACAGCGCTTGTGCATCTACCACTAAACGGCTCTATCTATATTTTAAATGAGTTTAATTCCTTTCTCTCACCCTCTCTCTCTCTCTTTTCCCCCTCCACCTCTCTCCTTTCAGTTTTGGAAACACCTGGTAAGCTGTAAAATGATTTACGAAGTGAAAGTGTTAAATGAGGCCACCAGCTGTAAGACTGACAGAGCTTTATGAGTTTTATTAGGTGCCCTATTATGGAAAATAAACTTTAATCCGTCCATAAAAAAACAGAATCTGAAAACCATATTTGCCCTCGCAGCCGGAACACTGGCGGGATTCTTGTGCGAGGCCGGGCTCTAAAGAGATTAATTTTATTGAGACAGACACAATACAGCGAGGGGACTTTGATACGGGCCTGAATAGCTGCCTGTGCCGGCCGGGGTGTTTTTCACGGGGCCGGGGACACGTTTGGACGCAAACCTGGGGTCCCCCCCGGCCACCTCCTCCTGCTGCATCAGCGGCCACGGGGCCGGGGGGGCCGGGGGGGCCGGGGCTCCCTCCCCGTTTGCTTCGGATCCTCGAGGAGGAGCTGCAACGGAAGGGAAGCGATTAGCGCCTTTCCATCCCGCCCCTTATTAGCGATCGATTATCGATCAAGCTAAACGGGGTGCATCCCGATTTTTCGATTTATTCCCCCCGTCGACCTTCAGGAGGTGGCAGGATTTATGGTGCGCGCCGCGAGCAGCCCCGATCCGCGGCACCGGGAAAATACCCGCGGCCTCTGCGGCGCTGGCCGCGTTTCGGGGGCTGCGTGTAGGGGCCGCGCTGCTCTCGACTGCGAGGCTAACGCGGGTCTGATAAAATAAAATAAAATAAAATAAAATAAAATAAAATAAAATAAAATAAAATAAAATAAAATAAAATAAAATAAAATAAAATAAAATAAAATAGCATAGCGTGGGAACTTGCGTGTTCTGAGCAGTTTCTGCTCCGCGGAGCTGCGCGGGCTCTGCACGCGGTAACGCAGCAGCGGGACTGGGGCACGAGCCACGGGTGGCACCGAAACCCACGGAAATGGATGGTCCCCCGCCCCGCAGCCTCCCCTGCCTCTGCTCCGTTGCAAACCTCGATTTTAGGCTCCTGCCAGCGAGGTCCTCCCGGCGCCCCCCCGACCCCCGACAAAGCGCCCACACGTCTCAAGTACAAAACGCTCTTTATTCGCCCTCCCACCGCGCGGGTGGGCGGGCTGAGTAATAATTTAGCATGCATAAGTAGAAGTATTTTTTTTTATAAATACGATATACAAAAATAAAGACAGTATTGAGATTTCCAGCAGTTTTAACGTTCATGACATAAACATTTTTTTTCTTCCCTACCCCCACCCCGATATATAGTAAGGACAAAACATTTCCAATACTCAGCGAGAAGGGAGCGAGTCCACGGGTCAGGGGTGGGGGGGAAATAGTGGTGCGGGGCTCAGGTTTGGGCTGATCTCAGTCCCTAATAACACTGTGTTCCCTGCAGGCGCCCTGCGTGGGCACGAGCGTCCCCTGCTCCATCCCCCCCCCGGCCGGGCAGGGGGGACAAAACGGCCCCGGGGCGGCAGGGGGGGGACACGCGGCCCCGACGGGGCGCGCAGCGCGGGGGCCGGCGCTCACTGGGGCTGCGCAGGCGGCGGGGCCCGGGGCTGCGTGTCCTCCTCGTCCGCCTCGGAGCACTCGGAGGAGTGGTAGGGGCAGCAGCGGGCGGCCTCGTCTTCCTCCTCCTCGTCCTCCTCCTCGTCCTCCTCGTCGTCGGGCTCGCTGTCGGGCAGCTCCCGCAGCCGCCGCGCGCCGCCCTTCTCTGGCGCCGCCAGCAGCAGCCCCTCGGCCGCCTGCTCCTCGCCGCCCTTCGGCTGCTTCTCGGCCTCCTGCGCCGCCTGCTCCTTGGCCTTCTTGCTGCGCTTCCACTTCATGCGCCGGTTCTGGAACCAGATCTTCACCTGGGGCAGAGAGGGACGCACAGAGGGGGGGTGCGGGGGTCCGGACCACCCCCGGGCCAAGAGGGGCCGCGCGTGACCCGGTCTCACCTGCGTCTCCGTGAGCATGAGCGACGTGGCCACCTC
>VZSG01000437.1:646830-670387 GCA_013398315.1 Nothoprocta pentlandii | reverse complement strand
CTAACAGAGAAAAGCCAATATAAGTCCTGTGCAATTCTCAAGAGTTAACAGAGAACATTTCACAGTTTACAGTGCAAATCATCCAAAACAGCCTAACTGAATTACTAAGTCCATAGAGTGCTGGAAAGAAACTCCAACAGAACTATGAATCCTGCACGCAGGAAAGCTTAGAGTTTAAGGAGACAAAAAATATTTTAAAATATTTAAGTTACCTCTGCTTCTACATCCACGTTCTGTTTCAGAAGCAACTTTAAAATGTCCACATGGCCATTCTGACTCGCTGCTTGCATAGCTGTGTGTCCAGCACACTGACCATTCACCTGGAAGTAGAGCAATGATGTGAGACAACTTGCAACAAATACACATACATGAGAGACACGATAGCAGGTTGAATTTAAGAGCGGCATGCCTTTGAAAATATGAAATGAACAACTACATAGTTGCCTTTTTGACACAGAGATGATCTATGAGGTCTGCACTATTTAATTTCTACACTATCAACTAGATTAAAGGAAAGAAGCAAAAAAAATACCATTCTGAGCCATAAATTAACCCACAAAACTATTGAAACTGTTATCTGCAAGAATTACTGCTGTAGTAAGAAAGTACTTTTGCAAGAAAAACATTTGATTATGATTCTAATACACTTTCCCCAAATCAAATTCTAGATTTTTTAACATCTCCTTCAGACTTCTCACTAAGTGAAGAGGCAATCAGGAGAGGGATCCAACAAAAAACACACTAGAAAGATCTACTACCTAGCTAAATTCTCAAGCAAAAGAACTGCTTTCCTTCCTCATATTCCCTCAGAATAAAAAATGTTGAAGATCCCTCACTCATCGTGGGTATTCCCTGCTCCAACTCTAGCAGAGATAAACCTGGTATTTTAATTCATGTCACATAACAGTGTACACAAATTGCCCAATGAAAATGGGTGTATAACTCTTTTCAGACATCCCCTGTCATGTTTAATAGAACAAGAAATGGAAGATGAGATACTGGGACCAGCTGTAATTACTTCTGAGCAGACACACTGCTGACTGCTAGGAGATGCTACAACAGCTTCAGTTTCCTTAGTGTTACTAGTATCCCAAATAGCACACTCACATCCACATCTGGTCTCTTCAGCAGGTCTTCCACTTTAGCAACATCTCCATTGGCAGCAGCTTTAACCAGTTCTTCATTAAGATCTCCAGATTCCTGGGTTTCAAATAACTTCTTCAATAGCTGGGACAGTCTCTCTACAATTATTAAACAAATGACAAGTCAGAGTGCAATTCTAATCAAAACAGCAAAATAACAGCTAATCTGCCACATTTCTACAGGATGTAATAACCACATAATAATAAACACCATAAAATGGCACCTTTAAGTTACCATTCAGTTCTAAGTGCTTTACCTCTCTAACCCTGAAATCGTTCAGACTGTCACATCAAATGCTTCACAACAAAGATTTAACTACAAATAGGTTGTCTATGACAAAATATAGAAGAACAAAAATTAAAAATAGTTTACATGTATATCAGATATCTTACAGGTTAACTTAAGGTATATCCCCTTCTCTGTGACTTGAAACATCAACTCACACTAGCCTTCTAGATAGTTTTATAGACACTGCAATTTCATCTCTTTTACAGAAAACTCTCTGCCTAACTTCTTTAGACACAGAATCCCTAAGAAAAGGTCTGATCAGTCACGCAGAGAAAGCATGTGCTACTGGTTTAACTAACTTACAAAATAGCCAAAAGACCATAAAATAAACTCAGAATAGTCTTTCTGTCTCATAAAAGATGAATTAGAGCAGGTTCGACAAAACAGATTAGACATACTGACATATATTTTTTAAAGCCTATTGTAAATAGCCAAAGAATGTTTAATTAAATTAAGACAAAGAAAAAAAAAGCTTGAACAATAATTTGAAATAGATCCCTCGCTTGAGCTTGCAATCAACACTACCTTTAAAACAAGGAATGTTTTAAACATTGAAATAAGGAATGAAACTTGCTTGCTAAGCTCTTTTCATGTCTTGGTCCTTCTTCCAATCCAATATCTCTTTTAATAATTTAAATTTTAAAGCCCTTAGAGCAGACCTTCACAGACATATTTGTATTCTGTAGCCAAGCAGAAGCCTCTATTCTATTTGGAGCTTTTATGTTAATACACATACTACACACTGTCTGCAAGTCTTCTTTTAAGTGTAATATTGGATTAGACAGACCCCAAGTCTGACTATTATTCCTATATACGAACTGCATACAAGCAGTTATCAGTTATTACTGATTATTCTTCAAACTTACCCCCAGATGCATTGCTTATAGCAGATCCTGCTGATGCAACTTTTGAGACAGCTGCAGGGTTGTATGTCCAGGATGTCCCACAAACCTCTACCTTTAGGTCACTGTCTGAATAGATCTGCTGGACCCGACCAACTTTACCTAAAGTCTGCATGGAAGAGTCAAATGAAAATAATACTAAAATTAGATACTTACAAATCAGAACATTATAATAAGAATCCTGTTTTATTATCTCAGTTTTAAAACAGTACAATCAATAACACTTTTGGCTACATTTCATCACGTTGAGCAAATTACAACATCTGAACAAGTTTTACATGGTGTTTAGTGAAACACATTACCTGTAATTTAGGAAGTATCACCTCAACTCCTACAGCTTACAGGTATTTCTAAAAGCCATATTGAGAAACACTATGCAAGTTTTACTGTCACCCAAACACGTAACTACTTACGGGAAGCATTGCTTCAGCCCACTCGCCGTGGCCTCTCTGAAGAAGCTTGATCCGCTCCAAGTCGTAACACACCTGGACAAGGTCACCCACTTGAAACTGAGAGGTTCCTCCTTCTGCACCTTGAGCAGCGTCTCCACTTCGCACTACATTGGCTTTGGTGAGAACAGCTGGGTTAAACGTCCACCTAAAATAATGAGGCATTTAAAATGTATTTTAAATGTGCAATATGCTTAAAGGTCATCTGTATAATCATCTTCCATGATTAGATACTAGGGCATATTTGTTGTTAATTGTTTTTTGCCCATAAACTTTTTTGGGAGTCATTAGTTGTGCTGTATAAGGGCAGGGCAAAGGATATCAGCCCATCCCCTCACAAAGTAGAAGCTGTTGTACCCAACCATTAAATTCTTCAGTGTAATGCATGGCATAGATAGGACTCATCTTTTAACCAAACAATCCTCATTTGTACTAGAGATTTTAATCATTTGCAGGTACTTAGCTGTTTTTATGTTGGGTTATATTCTAACATATTGCAAGGTGGTCTGGCCTTTACATGCCAGTGGGTCTAAGGTTGACTACACCCAACTAATCACATTAGCTCACTGAGCTTCAAACCTTCACTCACTTGCAGGGAGTAGTTTTGACACCATCTTCCCCAGTATTTCCCATAGTTGCAGAAACTAACATTCCTCTAAGGAACAAAATGCTGGGTGTGCATCAAACCAAGGGCTATATATGCACATAGCACATCTTAGGTCACTTTCCTGAATGTCCCACTTGCATTGATGCTTCTATTCCCCTTGGAATCAGGAGATTGTAGTTACAAAGAAAAATTCTATTTAAAACATTATTTTTTGGAAGTTGAATATTCCACATTTCTTTTGAGATTCAATTTTTCACTGTGAGAAGCAGCAAAATTCTTTTCACACTAAGGTGTTTTCAAAAGTACAGAATTTTTCTAACAGGTAAGTCCTCATTACACAGTGCAGAAGGAAGGAAATTCAAGGAAATTTTGACAGATCCAAATAGGACAAGAGAAAGTTTCTGGAGCCAAGTCACCATAAGCGTTGAAGAATGTTGGTGTGAAGGAATGATGATGAACAGTGCCTAACAAACCTGTTGCCACTTGGATACTGCACGACTATGTCGTGATCCTCATCAATGCCACACACTGTTCCAGTTGTTGTTAAGGTTTCGAACATGCCGTCTGTCCATCCTCCGTGACCATGCTGCAAAGACTGCACAATTTCTAGATCAAGGTCAATGTTGACAAGGTCACCAATTTGCAGCCCACCTGGATTCCTGTTACCATTTTGCTCACCTAAAAGCAAGCAGATAGAACATGTCTGTAAGACCATAGCAAAAATCCCAGTCATCTAAAGAATAAAAATTATTTTCCTAAGCAGAACTAATAGCCACAAGACCTCTTAAAAACCTGCGCTGACCGAGAACAGAGAAAGGCAACACGTGAAAAGGAATTTGCCACCCTTAGTATGGAATTTACTTCTTCTATGGAATTTACTAATTCTATGGAATTTACAATTTTATATAGTAAACAGCTATTCTGTTTTAATCTGGTCCTTGCTACAACTTTATTTGCACTCTACTTTCAATATTGTCAAGCTTTAAAAATAATTCTTGAGTTTTGAATGACAGTCACAAACAAACTCACAGCCTGAACACATCTCCGACCTGTCCTTAGAAGGCAAATAACAGGGAGAGAGGTTATAACATAGTGAGAAGGGGGAAGATGCAGGATAACTTGATAAGAATGAAACAAAACTTCTGAGACAAGAGTTTTCACCATCATCTCAGGGCAACTTAACATAACTGAAGGAGAAGAATTTATAGTACAGTCCCCAGCTATCTTTACTGGCTATTTTTTATACTTCCAAACACTGGATCACCCTAAATGCAAGCTACACGTACAACACACATATCTAATTTTAAAGCAACATTTGAGTTTAGTGGGAAAAAAAATTCCCAGCTGATGTTAAAGCTAAGATGATGAACAATATGCAAGCTTGCCCTGACGGAGAAAGGCCAGAAGAACCTAAATTTACCTGCACAGTAAGGCATCAGTATATGCTCATTTATGGCAGATTAATATGACAAAATTAATTTTAAATATAGAAAACACAAAGATCAAAGTGTCTCAACTTCTTATTTCTGAACAATTAGTCTATTTTGACAGTACAGCACCAGGTGATTGCATGTATGAAATTTTCTCCCTCTTTTGCTCCTGTATTTTAAATAATTTTTTTTCCTTTTTTTTTTTCCAATCTATTCACCTATCCTATGAAAAGAAATAAAACTTTCAGGCCACATTTGACATATATGTGCAAGAGATTAGAACAGACCAAAGAGAGAAGGCCCACAACTTTAGAAAAGGCCGTATCATCAGCTAACTTTTAGAGCATCTAAACATAATAGGAAACTCGAGAAGAAAAATTCATAGTGTCCTGTTTTATGACCAGGTCTTTTGCCAAGGCAATATAGATAATTATCAAGAACTTTGCTTCTGTTTTTCTTTGGTTTTTTGTTTTTTATTTTTAATTATTCCTACCTGATTCATAACATACACCATTATTATTATAATAAATTAACAGATTAAGTAGATGTTCAAATATTTTCTGTTTATGGTCATGTACACAACACTTTCTTGAGCGTGTCTGAATATTTTAACAATCTCATCAGAATGTGTTTGGCTGCTTGGAAGAAATAGGCTGCACAAGGCACGTGTGAAATGCAAGTTATTACTTAGTACTTAAGAACTCTCCTGCTGTCCACTTGGCACACTGACAACACACACATTTAGATAAGACTTAAAATGTATTACTAAGATACAAAGCACCGCAATGGACAGAAGTGCTACCATTTGTATTGCACCATAAAAGAGATCCCTCTAAAGGCAGTTTAAAAAGGAGACAGAAATCCAGGCTAAGTATAATTAAAGAAAATCTGTCTTGGTTTGTGTTATCTGCAACTCACCTAACACAGGACAATGGTCCCTGTAGAAAGAGCCTCCTTTTGCATCTTGGACACATTTCAGGTCAGACTAGGGAAAGAGAGTAAAACAACTTTAGTCCTCACTGGCTGAAACTCCAGGTTACAGAGTTTGGTGAAATCAGAACTGAAATAAGCTCAAATAAGAAAGACTGAAAACAATACACACACAAGACATGTCCTATAAAAAGGCAAACAATCTCTAATACATTTACAAGCTGTCAGCCTTGGCATTCACAAGATTTAATAACCCTTTGCAATACAAAAGGCTTTACATTGATGTTTCATAAAGTATAAAATGTTTTTAACTCAAAATGATTACTAGAATAAGGCGAAGCTTTTCTGCATTGGTCTGTCAGCATCGCTCCCTTCAACAACAGAAAAGCACATGAATGCAAATAAAGCGAGAATTTAAAAATGGGTGCAGTGTTTGATGCCCCAGCCTTTCGTGTACAGTAGTATTTAAGTCCTGGCAATGCTGTCCTTCTATCCTACATCTTTTCTAAGCAGAAATTGAAATTTTAACTTAGAGAATAACATTTGGCATCCACAGTCCAAAATCTGAAGAGTTTCCTAGAAAATACACAGAATACAACACCACAATTAAATAATAATAATGAAGACTTAATACAGCTCTTTAAGGAAAACAGTTGTAAAGACCAGGCTCCCGGGAAGCCTCTGCTCTGCATTACACAAGCAGCAGCAGCTTCAAGCACGACAACCAGCCATAAACCCCACAGAGTTCCTATAGATCCTCCTTCCTATAGCTTCCTCACACAAGCTTTTAAGCAGAGCAGCTGCCAGCTGGCACTGCCCTCCAGGGAACAAACTTCCCCGAACAAAGGGCAGCTTGTGCACACGGGGGCTTGGGAACGGGTAGGAAACTTTGCTGGACATGACAGGACCCTGGCAGGAGGCGAGGAAGGAAAAAGGGCACAAGTGATGGGTGTGATAAAAACTGTTTGGCTTTTTTTTTTTTTTTTAATCATTTCTTATTTTTCTGCACCTAATATTTATTAGGACGCTGTCTTCCTGCAAAAGGATAAAAACAAAACCTCTCAAGCCTTCCCAGGCTCCAAGACACTGCTGAACACAACGCTACTTTACCTACAGGGGCCTCTCACTCCTATGTGGAGCACAGCCTGAGCTGGGAAGAACACTGGAAGAACACTTTCTAAGATACCAGTTAACACGGCCCGATCAAAACAAGGAGATTTAGCCGCTCTCCAAGCTTGGCACTGTTCAGCACCCGACCAGAAGGGCTGCAACAAAATGCTGCCACCCTGTGGGCAGGTGCCAGGCCCCACTGGGCCAAGGACCAAGCTCTACTGAAAGCCCTAGAGGGCAGCTCGATCCATTAGCTTGGACTAAAAGCAGGATTTCATTTCCCTGGTGCCCCCAAGTACAAACTCTTCACACTATGCCTCAACCAGCTGTCTGAGCAAGAGTCAAGAAGGGCTACAGATGCAAAAGGTATTTTTACAGACAGAGAGCAGGAAATGCTCAGCAGCTCTCCTTGAAAACATGCAAAACTTGGACACAAGATCAACAGGGGTTACAGCAAGTGGAGATGCACAGAGTAGACTGATGTCTAAATCAGATAGCAGCAGGAAGTAAAAAAAAAAATCAGTAACAATATGATGGCTTTTAAGTTAAAAGTCCATTAATATTCTGGAGTAGAAACGGCCAGAAAGCAGATTAAAGCAGATTAAACTTCACAAAGACAGAACCCTCCAGATCCATGCAGCCAAGTCTGCTCTTTCTTTTCACCCTGCTGCACTAGGCACTAGGTGCAGCTTATTTCTGCAGCATGATGCAGCTGGCTGTAAAACAAGGCAGTAGCTTGATTCCACCCTCAGCTTCCTATCCATCTTCCTTTCACGCGTCAGGCAAACATCACTTCGGCAGAGAAGAGCCTGATCCGAGCACTGATGCAAGGCAAAGTGGTTTTGGGGGGCACCTGGGGGGACATGGGGTTAGAGGCCATTGGGAGAGCGAGGCCACGCAGGTCGAGAGCAGCGTGGCCCCACACGGCCATCCCCAGCGCCCCCTCCCTCAGCAGGTCGCACCACGCTGCTCCTCATGTCACACAACTTCTCTTTGCTGCTTTAAGAGGCTCCCCGAATCTCCTGACAGGATGGAAGTGCCAGATCGTTTGGAAACCAGGTGTACAAGCACAGAAGGAAGCATCCCAGAAGGCAGACGTTAGATGGCAAGTTTTAGACTCACAGTGGTGCTGTACAGAGCAGAAAAGAAAACGCTAACAACTATGAGGCCCAATCTAAATACAGGAAGGTGAAAACAAAACTTAGGCTCTTATCTGCTAACTCAGTGGGGCTATCTTTCATTCAGTTCACTTCATTCAGCGAGTCCAGAAGAAGATGCTTTCCAGAAGCAGGGCAAGCTGTAGAGTTTGCGGACTCTGGGCATACTTAAAAAGACAGAAATTCCCCTTAGGCAGGAAGCATAACCTCAAAGCTCAAGAAAAAGCGTGAGCACAAACACTCCACAGCAAAAACTGCAAGCCAGTAGCTGATACATATGAAGAGCAGATCATAGGGTTGTTTGTTTTGGCATACAGCAATTGCTCTGCATCTACCCTGGGACCTCCCTGAAAAACTCACGGCACCAGCAGGAGCTGGTCAGATTGCGCAAGCACCTCGAGCGGCTGAGCCCAATGGGATCCAGGGGAGATGCCAGTTTACTTGGGACACGCCAGCCAGTTACACCATTGGAGAAACAGGTGCAGTTTCATCATCACCAAAGTTCCTTTTCTCCTTCCCTGAAGCATTACAGTAATGTCAGCAGGGCTGGCAGACGGCACAGGATGACACCATCAAGCAATACATGACCTTGAAAAGTAAGACTATACCAAAGTAGCAGCTGCCTCCTGGATTAACTAGTAAGTTATTGCTATCAATATGGAATACCATCCACCAAAACCAGGGATGAAAGTCTGCAGACTCAGTCAGGAGGCTATTAAGAAGAAAGTTTGTGTTAGATGCATTGAATTGTCATCTGTCACAAGCAATAAAGGATACTGGGGGGAAATAAAATAACAGGCACAATATGCAAAAACAACATCTGATGATAAAGCTTCGGAGGAGAGCGAGACTTCAGGCAACTCAAGACTGAACAGCTTTTAACATTATTGTCTACTAGAGAAGACAAGTTAGACTAAGGAAACAAGAGGCAAAACAAGGCGCAAACGATCACGTAGGGACACCTCATTTCTTCCTGGATTCAAAACCAGCTACCTGTGTCTGGCTTTGCTGCTAACCATGTAATGCAAACATCTGCCTCATATGTAAAGATGGCCAAAATACGTATTCTCACGTCAGTTTTGATCAACTCCTAAAAGACAACAAGACAGTGAATTAAAAAAATAGTAGCAAGTAAAGTTCTTTTTATTTAAGGAGAAGAAAGAAAAAACCTTGTTTACAGAAGGGTACATCATGAGAGGATACTAAACAATGACTTGTTTGAAAAAGCAGTGACAGATGCATTTACCATCATTTATAACAGTAACGGGGGATTATTTGCCTATATGAACAATCAGCATGATGGAATGAAACAATATGTCATTCTTACCATAAAGAGCTCACAATTTTCTAAATAACACTCAAGTCACAGTTTGCTGGTATGGAAAAAAAAGTCATTTGTATGAAAAATAAAATCAACAGCTTTTCTGCTTTCAGCCATGTTCTGGTCAAGCTCATGGGCTGAGACGAATCTGCCTCTCGAGACAACTACACAAGTGTTTACAAACTGGATTCCTGCTGCTCTTTCTTAAACTCCTCAGTTTGGAAGTATTGGGGACAAGACACAGAACTGGACAGCTAAGATCTGACTCTCATTCTACACTAACTGCAGCAGAAGGTGTGTTTCTATGCAACTAGGTAAGTGTGTTTCTATTGCAAGAGGCTTCCCATTTCTATTTTTAATTCTCATTTTTAAAAATGAATTATGTGTTAATAAATGACTTTTAAAAATCCTCTGAAATAAATTCAAGGTCCATCTTCAAAGATAACCCAAGTAATTGCTGATGAACAAACTTTAACCTTTTTTTTAAATCCTGACTGATGCCTAAAAAAAACACATCAAAAACATAAGGGCCAGGAATCTTCTCAATCTCTACGGCGCTCTCAACTATTCAGACTTGTGTGGCAAAAGTACACAGCCACAGATGGCTTACAGATTACTCTGACAATGATGGATGATAACTACAGTTACTTCTTTCAGATTCTATGCAGATGAAAGTAAGATCCCCCATAATGAAGAACAAGAGGAGGGGGTTAATCACCACAGAAAAGGCAAGTGGCATAAGAAACTCCGAGCAAAGAAAGTCTGTAGCACTGAAATGATTCCCGAATAATGAAACAGACATTAGATTTAGGGCGTTCCTGCTAGCAGAAGGCCCTAGCATTTAACCCATTGTTGTAAGTTTTTATAGCACCCTGTATTATCTACTTTAGTAGTGAAAAACAATGCTTTTTAAAAAACAAAGCATGTTACAACTTTATATCTGTGTTTGATATGAAGCATGAAAATCTAGAAACAAGTGCAAAAAAATAGTTCTCAAGCTTCCAAAGAACTCTCTAATTCCATATATTATATTTTTCACTACAAAACGCTATGTTCACACATTTTTAAAGAAGCACATAATGTTAGGATAAGCAACGAAGGTTAGCAACTTAAGTTAATTGAATATGATCTGAATATATATATGGATAGGAATTGAGGGTGCTGTCATTCATCGTGTTAGACAACTGCACTTTATTCCTCCTAGGGATGCAAGCGAGGTTTTATCCAGCCCGACAGACATGCAGATTCCCATGTGGGGATTTGGGGGCTCTATCAGCGTGACAGCAGAGCCTCCCGGATAGACACGACAGACGGCACAAAGCCAGCACGCACCCCTCTCAACCTCTTCCCATGCAAACATGGCAACAACAGACTCCAAAATATCTGAGCAGAAGTAAATGAAAGTTTTCAGCCAGCAGCACCTGCTGCCCCAACAGCCAATCCTTGTCTTTTCCAAGGAAAAGCTGGTAGGCTGGATAAACTCATTCCGAGGACCAGATGCAGCCTGTCAATTATCAAATAAGCAACCCTGACTTAAGATAATAAGCTGTGTTTCCTTAATCAGCTCCATTTGTGTCCAAGCCAAGTGTTACTCATTTGTAAGTACAGGTTTCCTCCAGCTGTATTTACTTGGGCACACACTGCGTGCTGTTGATCCCACATTTTCTGTACATTCTTAATCAATTCCTAAGTCCCAAGAGAAGTTTGCCCAGACTTTGACAGTCTATTAGCCAGATACACGTAACAGCACTTAACTATTAGCAGAGAATCATAATAGAACACACACATTCCCAGCAACTAATCTGTTATCAAATTCAGCTTTACATTTAAATGACCGTGTCAAAGATGCCAAAGAACTGATTCTGTCTGAAGCAATGATTTTGATGAAATTAATGCAGAAGTATATTACAACCAGCAAAGCACCACATACGTTACTATTAATTTTATTTTATTAGTCCTATATCCAGAATCTTGACATTCCAATGTTAAGCTGACATGCTTCTCCCTCTGCAGGATCAAACAGAAATGATGCAAAGACAATACTAATTAAGATGTTATAGCAACTGCAAATCCAAGTAACCTTTCCTTGACCCACATTCGGGTAAGAAAAAACAGCAACAGAAGGCGCTTCTGCTAGAGTTTGACCCATTTCCTCTCTACAGCTGTAACAGCAGCTTTAGAAGCTACAAAATGAAAAAGAAAAGCGTCATGCTAGAGTAAATTAAGGTTGTAAAATAATTCATCACTCTCTCATTGAGAAGAAAAAAAAATCGTGAGACTTGTAAGTGTTTCTCACAGTTCAAAATCCGCAAATCTTGCTGCAATTACGCCAACAAAAGTTGTGATGAACTTCCCAGTTCAGGAGTTAAAAATATAGGGTGCTATTTTTTCCTCTGGTGAATTTCAAGATGGGCACAATATTAGCACAGAATGACTATTACAAATGTAAATCATAAATATTCACTATACTCAGCCAGAAAGCAGTTCTAAAGTTTAAATTATTTGCAATAAAATCTCAGATTAGACTTTCTACCTAATACATATGCATGCTCCATACAGCTGTACTCACAAAGGCCCGACTAATAGCATGCAAACGGCTGGAGAACATCACAAAAGGGAGAGAAGAAAGCACAAGAAGTTATTCTTACCACCCTTCCCCCAGCAAGCGTTTTTACCCTTTGTGGTCTTTTATACTCACCATGCCCTCAAAGCCAACTCTGTAGAGGTTTTTAGCACCATTGTCCCAAAGAACATATGCTGCACTATGCGGGCTCGATGCACTCCAGTCCTGGATTTCAGTTACCTATTTAATCAAAACAGAACAAAACAAAGACAGAAAATTTATTCTATAACAGAGATTTAAAAGCACATTTCAACTTCCCTTTGGAGAAAATGTGGGATCTCGTTTTACTGAATTTCAAGAATTTATTCTGAAGATGTTTTCTGTGATAAGCATTCCCCACTTGTCTTAATGGCTGCAATCTGAATGTTTACTTTATGGGCCTATTTTTCTTTCATGCTTTGGCAACTAACCTAATTACATAAATACAGAACAAAATCTGTATTGTAAATATTTATTTTGTTTTGACATGTTCTTACTAGAAAAAAAGCACTCTAAAAAAATGGAAGTATAAAAACTATTTTAATCACTCCCTTTTGTCTGGTTTAACCTGCCTCGTGGCAAAAAAATCTATTTCTAGTGCCAATCTGTTTAACAACGGCGCAAAAGAAAGTGAAAAGAATTATTCCTGACACTCCTGAAGTCAGGAGGCTGCACATCAAGTTATGAAAATGTATCCATTACTTGAAGAATCAATCGCATTTGTCTTCATTCTTATCTTTCTTCGTGTACTTATTTAAAAGCTTTCTGCTATCTCAGAGTTTATACACATCTTGAAAATCATTTCTACACATTTTTGGCTTGCAAATGATCCCACTAATTCTATGTACTAAATTTAATACATAAAGTAGATAATGTAGGATAATGTTCGTATTTTGCAAGGTTTCAGAGGTTTCAAAATAAGCTGTGAAATTCACAGCAAGAGGTAAATAAGATCTGGGGGACTTTTTGCTGTTGTTTTAAGAGATTTAAACTCGTAATTTCCTTTCAATAAAACCCAAAAGGAAATCCTCAAAGGCCTAAAGCCTATCAAGAGAATAAAATAGCCTAAAATATTATAAAATTCTTACTCAGAAACTTTGTTTCATTTTAAATGCTGTTTCAATATACTAAAGATAACTAAAACATCAATTCCCCTAGATGGAAGGGCATTCAATTCTTACTGTGCAATCTCCCTTGCATGGTGATAAGAGTCACAGTGCATCTTACACTCCCCGCTATACCTTTATACTTGTAACAATCCTCTACTAATTCTCCAATGAGATGAACGCCATGGAAAACACACAAGAGTTATGATTAGCAACACACCTTTCCAAGCCATTCAGTTTTCCTCAAACCCAATTCCTTTTCTAGACACCTATCAAAAACACTTATAGGAGGTCCTAAATTAGCTAACATAATACTTGCAACTAACTCTTGCAGAGTTCTTGTTTTTAAAATGTAAAGATGAAATTAGATGAAAATTATTAGATGAAAATAAAAATCTTAGAAGCTAAGAGGCAGGTATAGACAAAAGCGGGGAGCCAGAACACGCTCATGACCGATTGGAAAGGGCTGTGCTTGAGAAACATTTCAGTTGAAATGTTGCATCAGCTCTCCAGCAATGCTGAAGTACACCAGATCTTAAGCAGAACAACCAGAACAAAAGCTTGTCCATTTCAAACGCATTACATTGAAACTGTAAACATGCAAATTCAAAATTAATCGGTCAAGATATATATTAATTGGTCATAATATAACAGCTCCTTTTTCTAAATGCTTTATCATTAAAAAACGCAACTCAGAAATGCCTAGAAAACATTTTACATTTATGAGGGTATTTTTCCTCTCTAAAGGCCCCTGAGGGCATTCCATGACCTTCCAGACATGCATTATCTTATTCAAGCCAGTTTTCCTTTTACCTTTCCCCTACGCCCGTTGCCACCATCTTGATCTTCCCATTGCCAGTCAACTCCTCGCACCACCCTGGCACCTGCAAAGATTCCTCTTGCTGTGATTTTCTTGGATTTACGGCGAGACTCTAACAATACCCTAAAGTTCCAAGGGGGAAAAAAAAGTATCATGAAAAGCTCCATACCAAAAAAGCCCAAAATGATTCTTTGAAAGTGGGAGAGCAGGAGAACATCTTGAAAGCAAAAATAACCCCACAAACACAGATTTTGGTGCATGGATCACCTCCACTCTATTCTCAACTCAAACAGCAGCCTGCCAGATTGAAATAAAAAGTCCTTCCTAAATCTGAGTTATGTGCTTAAAACTGAAGTTTTTAATCCTAATGAAAATCTCCTCAAACTTCTACTAATCCTACTGGCAACTTATGAATAGATCTGTACCCATATTAAAAATCAGTAAAGGAACAGAAAATTTGTACAAAAAAATCTGCCTCTCAAATCATTTCTAGGTTAATCTACGTTCCTGTTTCTATATTTTCATATTTTACTTCATAACATGTTTTTGAATAAAGAGCTGCCTCCTCCCCACGCTGTGTAACAGGGTTTACTTTTGCATGTAGGTTTACTACATACTTTATTACCTATCTTGGCCTATTTCATTCAATATAATCAGAACCCACTTTCTCAGTCTTATTTTTAAAACCCTATGCTGTTTTCCTAAGACTCTTTCCAAATTCTGAAGAGACTAGCACATATAAAGTGCCCACACTGCAGTTCTTTATGAATATTGACCTGCCAATGGAAAGAAATAAACATTTTCCTGCCTTTTCAGTCATCTCCAAAACCACCACTCCACATGCAAGGAGCTTCCTTACTTCACGAGGTAAGAATGTTGCCAGACAAAAGTATTTTTCAGCTGAAACTCTGAACGCTTCCTGACCTCTTCAGGAAGTTAACACCCTCCTGCTCAAATTTAAACATCCAGCAGATGGCAGACAAGGAAAAAGTTAACAACTTGTTCAACTCAATAAGAACAGCACCAAAATATATCAAAATATTAGCAAGTTTGATCTAATACAAAAGGGAGGCAGGAAATGCAATGAGATAGCTTGTTTAGAGCAGTATTTCAGACATATCTCAACATCTACAAGCCTGAGACAAAAAAAGCACTTTTACTTTGTATGCAGCCTATACGATATCGCAGTCTTGAAAACAAAATATGGCCAACTTTTGCTTTCCTTCATCTAAATGTCATTAGATGCTTTGGAGCATTTTTCTAATAAGCTACTCTGAAATTCCATTGCTTTGCTTTTGCCCTTTCTCCTCCCTCAGACAACTAAATTTAATCATGTTTCCTCAGCTAAGTTGGATCCAAAAGAAACAGCTCCTTGGCAGATGAAGCATCTAAGTCAGAGCTGCAAGACAGGAATCAGCTGGGGCAAATGGAGAGAGGGGGGGAAAG
Source organism: Nothoprocta pentlandii (assembly GCA_013398315.1). Taxonomy (NCBI): domain Eukaryota; kingdom Metazoa; phylum Chordata; class Aves; order Tinamiformes; family Tinamidae; genus Nothoprocta; species Nothoprocta pentlandii. The sequence goes on along the minus strand of VZSG01000437.1, from coordinate 655,076 downwards.
AGACAAGATGCAAAAGATCTCCTGCAGGTCTCTATTTTGCCCAAGTTTTTAGCTGTGGAGGTAAATTCTATCTTATGCCACCAATAGAGATCATTTTAAATTATACAGAAACTGTCAGCTAAAGAGAAAATGAAAAAAAGATAAGTATTCTCAAAGGCTATGACAGTTTTAGAAAGATAGCAAACTGCAAAATAGTTTTGAATTGTTATTTATTTCCTAATAAATACTCTAAGCACTTTCTACTCAACATCTAAGTTTTGCTCTGCATTACAACATTGCAGTTCAGACACTAAACTCGTGATCCTGTTTGACAACTAGACCTACCGATACAAAGCTCAAAAAAAGAGAAGTTATTTTTTCCATCAGGCCATTAACCTGGGTGCTTTAGCCACAGTCAGATGTGCTCCAACTGTTTACCTCACCTATAAAAGCACAGCTACAAGCACATGACTAAATTATGACCCTTGCAAACCTTACTTCTCTGAGAAGAGGAAATAAATCCTCAGTCATACACATGCCACATTTAAAGAACTCTCATGTCCAAATACAATTGCAATGACTTTGTGTCATTCAGGAGAATTAGCACAGAGCTGATACCACAAGTGTCACCTTACACACCTCTAAAAGTATTTGTTAATGGGCAAATATCACCATTCTCACCTTACAGGTGGATAGATCACGACAGAGAGGGGACTCTGCATACAAAGCAGTCATTCAAAGCCAAAGAACACAAGAAGAGCTACTCAAAAACAACCTAAAGGCTCCTGTTGTTCCCAGTTATTCTCCAGGAGACTTAGTAAGACGAGTAAGAAAATAACAAGAAAAACATGGACAGAGTGACTCTACACAGCATCTTTACTCTGTAATCAACAGTTTAAGGAATTTGAGTTAGAGCTTTTGCAACCAGATCATTATGTTGATAGCCCACAAGGGGCACATTATCCATCAAATTTGCCCATACCATTTTTTGAACATATTTAAACTTTAAAATTTAGAAACTCATTGACAAGTGATGTTGTGATCCTGCACTGTCTAAAGACAATTGCCTTCCTCTAAAACCTACCATCAGATAACACGAGAACTAGGAAGCACCCAGTGAAGTTAAGTAACCTCATAATCACATTCTAATTTCTTTGCGCTTTCTAAATCTCCACATTTAAAACATTTTCCAGGTGCAAATATTTTAGTCTGTTTATCCTCTCTCACAAAGAGACAGCACCAAGAACAGAATCTACACCTGAATCCACTATATTCCCACCTAAATTTCATCTGTAGTAATAGAAGTTAACCTCAGTGAACTGCTCCTCTTCAACTTCACGGGAGAAAAGCTGCATTTTACCTTTCACTTCCCGGTGTGGTAATTCTATAAAAGCGATGCCTCAAGTGATGCTTGTCCCCATGATAGCAAACTGTGCACAAGTCATAATTGGTGCATTCAGCACATTTCCATCGTATACCAATGATCGGTTGCTGTCGACACGTATCACACATAGTCCCATCGTGCTTGATACCTGAAGGAAAAAAAAATAAAGAATTTAACTATACATATACTCAGAGATTACTCTAGGAGAAATAACATGAGGGCTCCTGTAACTTACAATTAAACACGTAGCAATCTGCATGCTAAAGGAATCCGGAAAATCTGGAATTCCGTCTCTGGATAAGTGTCTCAACAGATCACACACCACAAGGAAACAGTGATCAACCAGGCATGAGTGTTTGAGAACTATTTTTTCCTACCCATTTTGTACAACAGAAAGATATAGGAGTTTAAACTCTATTCACTTAAACATAAGCAGAAACTGAGCTCTGACAGAGACCATTAAGTTCATGAAAATCCGTGTTACTGTCCTGAAGCATTTAACTACTTTATGTTGCCCATATCAAAAAGAATCTGCTAATAACAAATCAAATGCAACCCACCAGCATTTGTCCTTCCCAACTCTGAAGAAAACAAAAAAATCAAAGTTCTCACATCTGTTCATTCTAGCAGCTTTGCCAAGCCACAGCTGAGTAACAGTGATCAGCCAGAGAAATTTTTACTCGATGCATTTTGAATACAATGAACAGCAGCAAGGTTCAAAAAAAAAAAAAAGGCAGATTCCGCTGCTGTTTGGACTGTTTGGAAATATTTGGGCAACAGAAGAGATTAGTAGGACCCTAGCACTCAGTACGTAGCACAAGACAAAAAAGGGCACTAGAAACCTGGAGTTACACAGAACTCTCCCACTCACTCATCCTAAACACACACACAGAGGCCTTTGGAAATAGAAAGGAAAGAAAATGCTTCTCCTTCCCTCCAAAGGGCTTCTATTTTGGATGAGAGCAAAATTCATTATGAATTTCTTATCTGTGTTCAATAGCTAAGCCACTTAGAAAAAAACAGGAGTTGGAAGGCAAAACTGAAGGCAACAGAAAACTGAACCCTGTCTGAGCACAGCACAGAATAGCTGAGGTTGGAAGGCACCTCAGGAGGTCACTAGTAGATCACCAGTCCATTCAAACGCTGCTCAGAGCCACATCCAATGGGGTTTTGAACATCTCCGGGGATGGAGACTCCTCTAGCGCTCTGGATTTGCTGCTTCAGTGTTCAGCCACCCTGTATTTCAGCTTGTGCCCACGGCCTCCTGTCCCATCCCTGGTCACCACCAAGAAGAATCTGCAAGTAAGAAGAATCCATCTTCCTTACAGCTCCCTCAAGCAAATGCATCAAGACGACCCTTCAGGGCCTCCTCTTCCCCGGGCTAAACAGTCTCGGCTCTTTCAGTCTCTTCTTGCACATCAGATGCTCCAAGCCTTTAACTACCTATGCAGCCCTCCAGTATGTTCGTGTCTTTCTTGCACTGGGGAGCCCAGCACAGCACACAGCACTGCAGCGGAGCCCCTCACCACTGCTGAGCAGTGGGGAAGGGCCAACCTGCTGACAATCCTCTGCCTAGCAGGGCCCACAATGCTGGTGGCCGCCTGTGCCACGAGGGCACGTTGCTGGCTCACATTCCAGGCTCACATTCCACTCTGGTGACCACTGAGACCCTATGTCCTTACCAGGAAAGCCACCCTGCAGCTGGTCAGCCTCCAGCTTTCACTGGTGTGTGGTGTTATTGCCCCCTGCTTGCAGGGCTTGGTGTTTTCTTCTGCTGGACTTCACAAGACACCTGTGAGCTCCTTTCTCCAGCCTGCTGAGATCCTTCTAAACGGCAGCGCAAGCACCTGGTGCTCCCTGTGCGTCATTTCTCCTAACCACAAGAGTTTCTCTCTCCAGTCTTGACTATAAACGTGTTCAGGAAGATTTCCAGGCTCATGATTAAACATTTCCCTGATATGTGAACACCAGAATAGAATTGTATCCAGGTGAGACTAGAGAAGGTAACACATTTGGAGCAAAGACTGAATGCATCACTACGCTAATGGAACTGAGCAGCATTTCGGGGCAACCAAGGACCGCCTTTGGTGATGCTGAAAACCCCAAAGCTTCAGACATTATGTTAATAATCACTAATTCTTGGAGCACCTTATGGCTAAGGTGGCATTTATATATTGACTACAAACTCCATGCTGACATTTTGAAGGCATAGCACAGACAGTTGCTTAGCTGTAAGCTAAACAAGTAGTTTATCAGCTCCAACTGCTGGTTAATGCACCTCATATAGCTTAAAACAAATCAATAAAGAGCTAAATTAACCAGCGTTGGCTGGTAACAATGACAACCAAACCCACTATTTGTCCACAAAACAAGAACTTGTAGATCTCCCATGTAAGGTTTTCCTCCCACATACAACTCCGTAACTCCAGCAAGGATCTTGCTCCCAAAAGGTAGGAGTAACATCCGAGGGGGAACAATCCTCCTCCTTCTGTACACTGAGACTTTGATATCTGCTATTGGTTCATATCTGCTACACCCCAAAAGACAGTGATAATTATGATCTGAAAGTGGCTGACTCAGTGCTGTGAATAGTATGGGATGATTACAAATATCATATGATAGTCTTCAAGAGCAGATGCTTTTAAAGGACTCAGACAACTAGTCACTACTTCGGTTGCTCTGATTCAAATTTCTACTTGGCTGCAATGTTTGGGTTGGAATTTTTTTTGCGGGGGCCACATAGGGGGTGGCTAAAAAATGGATCAGTAAATGTGGTGTTTCGCATAGCAGCAGAGAAGTTTTGGACACCTTTGGAATCATTCAAATGGTTACTAACTTTATGGATGACTTTGTTATCTGAGCTGACTGTTCACTATCATTTTACTCTGAATGTAAAATGGCTATGGCATTAGCAGCCTGAAGGATCTCTGAATTTGTGCAGGTGGTGAGGAAAGGGGCAAAAGCCTAAGCAGGAGTTATATAATACAAAATTAGGTCGTTTCATGGTAGACCTAAATCAAAACTAAACATTTCAACTCAGCCGGGCAGAAGCTGCTGTGGAAAATCCAGTTGGGTGAAGTGGATCAAGAAATATACCATGCTGAAAGACAGTCAGAGGGAAAAACATCCACCTGGACCACTTTCCCAATCCAGCTCTTGGCAGCACTGCATTTAATGCTGGTGGCCGAACAAGGAATGTGGCCCTCAGTGTGACTCTAGTTCACACTGGACACGTTTTGGGGAAGGAGGGAGACAGGAGAGGATTTCAAACCAGCTCTGGTCTAGTGGTTTGAATGCTCATCAGCAACCGGATCACATCAGTCAGGTTTTTGTTTTGTTTTATATCAAAATGGAATCCAGTTTGTGCTCTCTGAAACCACACTGTGATGCAAACCAAAGCGCTGTAAGCAGGAACAAGCAGGGGAGAGGATCAAGGGCAGGCTCTGGGCTCAAACTAAAGGGCTATTCTAAACGCCACCTGCATCTATCATGAACTGCTCCTGCTCCTTGAAACAGCTAATTTGAAAAGAAAACACAAACTTTATACAATTGGGTTTAGGAAAGAGTGCTTTCATTAAACCTGTAGAACATATTAAAGCACCATCAAAACTCCAGAATTCCAGTATAAGCACTGCAACTGGTCAACTTTGAAGGAGGAGAACACCTCAGACTCCTAAACTAACGTGATGCAAAAATTCAACCTCCAATCACCTTCCATACTGGACTTAAGAGCGCTAGGTGGTAAGACTGACTCTTCTGCCATGCACAGCTGCCTTTAAACAGCTTCCCCCCAACACGAGTACACCAGCGAGTCCAGTATTGCTAAGCCAGCATTACTACTTTCACTATTTGCTTATCCTGCTCTTCTCCTACCTTTATCGCTCTACCTCAGAGATTTTCGTTTTCATCATCTATTCTCTTATCTTCCCTGCATTACTGAGGCCGCAATCCCTCTGACACTGCTTATTTATAAACCAATTACAGTTTTGAAATTAGGGCCTGACCCCAACAAAACAAGAAATCTCGGAGGTAAGCCCAGTTTGGGGAAAGCAAGAAAGGAAAACTCAAACCAGTGTCCCAGTAAAGGCAATTCATCCATTGAACACTGCCGTGGTGGCAGCTAGGTCCTTGCACAGGAGACTCCAGGCTCAGCAAAGTGTGTGCCCCATCTCACCTGGTGACGGTGACACACAGCAGGAAAAGGGTTATTGGGTAGGAGGAGGTTAGAGAGCAAAGGACATGTCCATCAAAAAACAAAAAGTGTGTTTCACAAGTACCACTGCTCACAACACTATCAGATTTCTAGCTATAAGGGGCTTTACTAGTAATTACAAGTAACCACTGGTGGGAAAAAAAATGCTTACTAATTGTCTTAATTAGATTTGAGGCAAAGCAAGAGTAAATAAACAAACAAACAGAATCAGACAAGGTTCAGTACTTTTAAAACGTTTTGACATTTTTGATTTTGTGATGATTTATGCAACTTCTCAGATTACAGTGACGGATCAATACCAGCAGAGAAATGGAATCAGATCTCCAGGAGACACAGCCTAAGTTTTCACTTAGCAGAAAACAGCACGTAGAGCTGCTCAGGCCAGAGGCAGGCTCACTTTAACCAGGGGGTAGGGATCGGGATGGGACCCCAGCAAGGTCCCACTTCCTGACACCAGCTCCTGCTCCAGCCCCTCGCACACGCAAGCGTAAGTAGGTAAATAATTCAAGCAGGAAAGCAACAGTGCTATTTTGAACCAAGGATCCGAAGGAGAAAATGGATAGCAGAGTAAACTTTGTAAGCTTTTTTTAAGCTTTGTAGAAAACATCTTCAGAGGGAATAAACAGAGAATTTTTATGCAATGATCACAAGTATTACGTGAACACTACTGTACAGTCTGCACCTCCCACAGGAGGCTGCCTCCCTTTTAGATACAAACCTCAGTTTGCTGTGCTCTGGCATAGAGCTGCAGATTCTGTTCAGCTACCCAGAAACTACTCCTTTCCGTATCCTTTTCTCAACACCATCAGAAAATATTTATTCTCAAGATCCACTCAGTTCTCTTTTTAGTTCTTTAAAAAATAAAGCTGTTTTGCAAAAGGCACTGGATTTCCTTGTGAGCAATCTGGCCACTGCTGGCCACGCAATGCACCCCATCTAACCACACACTCCTGGTTTAGTAACTCCTCTCTCATGAAGGCCATCCTATAATGCTGGTACCAACATTTTTTTTTTTTAAATAAAAAGTCTGCATAATATTGCAATTGTGATTATAACTTATAATTATTAAAATACAAGAACAATGTTTTATCGACTAAAAAAGGTCTTTTACATCAAGCAAAATGCACTTTTTTTACAAACAAAATGATTAAGAGCTCGTAACCATAGCTAGGCTTGCATAGCTAATAAAAAAACTCCCAGTAATTAATAATTGTTTTCTACTGCTTTTTTTTATATTTATTTTCATTATAAATTTTCAGTCATGTTCTACTGTAAATTTATTGGCCAAAGAAAAATTTTGTTTTGTTTTGTTTTTTTCCAGTCTGTAAGATCCAGATAACTGTGCTAATTACCAGCAAACAAACCCAGAGGAGAGAACACAACCCACCTCCCCTATTTTATAACACATTTTTGTTTAATATGATTATTACTGATATCAGCGATAGAAACTCCCGTCACTAGATTCCACTTTTCCTATAATTACTTAGAGTAAAATTCTCTAGGGGCCCCAGAGAGAGTATTAAAATCCCCATCCAACCTCAGGTCAACTTTCCACTTGACTACGGTGCTTCTCTTTGGCTACTGCTTCCTTATGGATTTCTACTCTTCCCATCTCCAGGCAACCGTGACCTCAAAAATAAACTCCTGCTGGCCAAAGGCAACTCCGGGTTGCTTCTTATAGCAGTTCTGCACATCCACCGGCCAGAAAAACCTCAAAAACAGAAACGCCACTTGCAAAGCCCAAAAAGGAACTTTTTGTGTGTTCATATATGAATTTCCCAAGAGCAATGTACATTGTCCTATCTGAAGCAGCAATTAAAATGATAACACACACAAACAAAGTTATAACAAAAAGTATAGCTATAAGCATTGTAGGAATCATAAGAACTATAGAAAAAAAGAAATAAGTACTAAGGAACTCTAGAGCATAAAAAAAAAATCAGGACTTAAAGCTAAGTATCCAGTATAGGTCTGCAGATGCAGTTAACAGGATGCTGTCAGCCTGCAAGCAAGTCAAGCAGAGCAAGAACAATGAGCATTCAAGGCCCATATTCAACATTTATGCATATGTTTATTTGCAAGCAGAAGCAGTCCCACTGGTTTCTACAGGATATTAAACACAAGTTAAGTTTCAAAGCCTACGCATCTGCAACACAAGGACCCACAACTTTCAAGTCTACTCTTGATTTGTTGTTCCAAGGGCCATTTCAAAAAGATTTTCAGCTGAAGTTTCATTAACATCTACTTCCCAAACCAAAGCACAAAAACAGGGGAGAGGAGGACACTGACATAGGAGGAAAAAAGAAAAAGAAAAGAAAAGAAAAGAAAAGGAGAAAAAAATCCATCTCAAAGGTCGACAAAGACCAAAATAGTTTTCCCCCTCCTTAGCTACATTGTGGTAATTAACTAGAATAAGTTCCAGATTTTCAAGGTGTTAACTTCACCCTAATTCACCTTATTTTCCCTCTCAGTTTTACTCTACATAGTTGGCTGAAAAAAAACACCTCTCCTCTCCACCATATTCCAAATAAAAAACAGGTTATGAAAACAGCACATATCCAAGCAGCGTCCAACAAATCCATCCAATCGCCTCCCTATTAAGGTAATCCTGCCAGGTCCTGAACCAAGTATTTTCCCCACAAAACTCAGCAACTTTTTTTTTTTTTTTTT
>VZSG01000437.1:609452-636597 GCA_013398315.1 Nothoprocta pentlandii | reverse complement strand
GCGCCGAGGCGGCTCCGCGCAGCAGCCAGGGCCGCCGCCGGCTCCTTCCCTCGGCGGGGAGGCAAGGGAAGGGAAGGGAAGGGCAGGGGAGGGGACCCCCCGCCGGCGCCTCCGGCTCCGCCGCTGGGCCATGGACTGGCAGGTGCTGACCAGGGAGCTCTCCCTCTACCTGGAGAGCCAGGTGCGCGTGGGGCTCCTGGGCTCCGGCGTGGGCTTGTCCTTGGTGCTGGGCTTCGGCGTCGCCTACGCCTGCTACTACCTCAGCAGCATCGCCAAGGTGAGCGGGAGGGCGCAGCGCCAAGGTCACCCGAGCCCCCGAGCCCGCGCGCACCCGCGGAGAGCAGCGGGGACCCCCCGGGGGACACGGCGGGACACGCTCGTGGGGCGGCAGCGCGGCCGCGCCGCTCCTCCGCGCAGCCCCGGCCCTTGGCGGCCCCGCCGCGCCGGGAGCCTCCCGAAACGCGGCTGCCGCAGCGCGGCTGCGAGTGGGCAGCGGGGCCGGGGGCTCCCGCGGCCGGCCCGCCCGCGGGACGGGCAGAAGAGCTCCCTCCTCTTCCTCCTCTCCGCCTGCGCGACCTGCTCTGCCACCTTTATCCCCGTGTTTCTGTTTTGTTACGGGGCTCGGGCACTTCCCTGTGTCCTCCAGCTGGTGCCGTCTTTGCGAATAAGCCCAGCATCCGCGGATAATTTGGGTAGCAGGGAGCCAGACTCCTAATCTGACGGAGAGCAGCCCCGTGGAGCAATGCTGGCAGTGCCTCAGCTAATGCTCAATCAAACTGAAATATGCATATCCAAGGATTTATGCCTGGTGAGGACATGCGCGTTGCCGTCCTCATTCATAGAGCTGCTGAGGCCGTACCCTTCTTCTCCATGCTCCCCAGAAGAGGAGACTTTCTTTTTGCCCAAGGAGAAAAATGAAGGGTCAGGAGGACACACTGCTATTTCTGTGCAGAGTAACAGCTTTCTTTAAGTCTTCTCTTACTGCCCTCCTAGTGCTTGTGTGTTGGAGAGTTGGGACCAAAGACGGGTCTAAGAAATGTGGTTGTTTGTTAGTTTGGGAGCTGTTTGGTACCGAGGTTTTCCCGCGTCATGTGAGAAAAACACCCGTGTGCAGAGCCCTGCGGGAGCCGAGAGCAGCTGCGCAACGTAGCAGGAGACGGGAGGAGAGCGAGTGTCCTCCCAGGTTAAAGCAGGTACCACGAGCGCACAGCCGGAGTGGACGGATTGCGCTTCATTTCTGTGTGGTGCCGTAGGAGCGGCTCGGTAACAACTTTGCCACCCACTGTGAGACAGTGTGGCTTTGGTTCCTAATGAACAGCACAGTGCCACTAAAAGCAGGCCTTAACTATGTGTGTGTGTATATACATATATTTCAGAAACAGATAACGAATCCATAATATTTAGTGTTTTTTTTTCTTTTGGGCATTTTGGCATTTCATTTAGTTTCGATTTACTTACCTCTTTACCATGAAAACAAACAAACAAACAACAACATTTCAAATAAACACACGGAAGCAAGCTGTTTCTTGGGAGAGGATCTAAACAGCCTTTTGCCGACTCTTTTCTCGCGGGTGCCTGACCATGGCCTCCCTTCCTAGAAACCCCAGCTGGTGGCCAGCAATGACCGCTTCTGCCGCTTTCTCGAGGAGCACTGCCCCGTGCTGACGGAAACGTACTATCCCACCATCTGGTGCTGGGAAGGCCGCGTGCAGACGCTCCTGCGGCCCTTCATCACGTCCAGACCCCAAGTAGAGTACAGGAAGTAAGTGCCTTTCCTCCGGGAAGCTGCCTGCTGCGTCCCGGGTCGTGCTCATACCCTGTTGCACTCTACCGCGGTTGCTCAAGCTCGTGCCTGTCTTTTCTGCTGTATGTCCATCCTTACAACTGATCCCATGCTTGGAACCATCTCTGTCCTTTGAGGGAGGCTCCCAAATTGCTCTGTGGCAGCTCCGGGAGTTTTAGTGCCCTGAAATATGGGTGGCAACGCTGGAACTAAGGTACTTATATGGTCTGGTGATTGAATGCCACCCGCATGCAAAGGCCACGCAATGGTGTCTTTCAGCTGACAGCTTCAACCCTAATTGTAGTATGGCCACATTCCATCCTGTTACGAGTATATAAAGCTTTGATGAGTTCCGGAGCAACTTACACCTGCAGGGGTTATTTTTGTTCTTTTATATCTATCTTCTGTTAGGAAAAAAAAAAAGAAAAAAGAAAAAAGAAAGAAAGCGTATTTATTGTTTGTCCTCAGTTGCTCCCCCTCACACAGGAATGAGACTCAGTCTGGCAAACGAAGTGCTTGGCACAAGAGCTAAGGAGCAGTACTTCTATGCGCCGGAACCTGGACACGGCACAAGTTGTTTCAGCTCTCTTTGCATAGTAGAATAGAGTTAGCGTGTAGCAGCTTCCCTTCGTTTCAGTAACTAGGAAACATTTCAGCAGTATTGCCGTCCCCACTTTTCCTAGCCCTTGAATACTTTGAATTTCAAGGTTTATGAGATAAGAGGGGCATGGATCCACGCAGCAGTGCTTATTTTGCCCCATTTGAGATTGTGTTGGCACTACTCGCCAGCATTGCATCTACTTCCCATTAGTGAAAAAGGGCAAAGCTGAGCTAGTGAGCCCAGCAAGGCTCACTTGAGCCTTTAACATCTTGAGTGGATGCCATCAAGGCTGTACTTTTGAATGCAAGGTGGACTTCTATTTTGGTAGTTCCTGCTCCAAACCTCTCATGCAGTGTGTTCACTGTTGGAGAAAAGGAAAGACTCTCTGTGCTGCTAAAATGAGACCGAAACCTTCATGTTCCGTGCATGCTTATCTTCTTGGGATATTGTCACATTTGTTGCATTCTTAAGATGAATGTTTTAAGAGCACATTCTATCAACGTTTGTGGAGATATAGTATCAGATCCTAGCTTTACTGAAGCTGTAAATCTATAACAGTGTGTGCCCATGTTCTATGTGTTTAAAACACAAACCTTGTTTTCAACACAAAGTGCCATCCATCCAAAGTGCCAAGCCAATAAATGCTTCTTACCTGGGAAAGGGAAAATAAATCTGGTAAATGCTTAACGTTGATTATCTGGAGCTCTATCAAAAGATTCACAGACAATAAAAAAGGCAAACCACAGTTTACAAGCCTGTATAAAATACAGGCAATGCCCAAACACATGTTAATGACAGGACTCCGGGACACCAGCAGTAAATCATGACAGGCCAGTTCTTCAGACACTGAAAACTGGCATCGCTCCATGGACTGGCTGAACTAACTCGCGTCACCTGGAGGTGTGGCACTTTGTGAATGGCAAACATACAAACATAGCTAGCTGGGTGGCGTTTTATTTTTTTAAGATTAAAACTTATATAAAAAATAAGATTTCACACCTGGTAATTTGTATACTGTGAGCACTCTTAATAGTATGGATGTATTTTTTAAATCTAATCATTGTTGTCTTGAAATGTACCTTTCAGCGAGCTCATTAAAACAGCAGATGGAGGACAGATTTCACTGGACTGGTTTGATAATAATGACAGCTTATATTACCCGGATGCCAGCACAAGGCCCACTGTCCTGTTGCTGCCTGGTCTGACAGGGACGAGCAAAGAATCCTACATTCTCCATATGATCCATCAAAGTGAAACCCTTGGATATAGGTGCTGTTGTATTTCATTGCCTTTCATTAGTTCTAATAAGATGAAATATAAGTAGGTATAAGATGTCTTCCAGAGGCAGGTGAGATGTAGAGAAATCAGTTTATGTAAGGAAGTAGTAGTAGTAATGATAATAATAATGATAATAATAATGATAATAATAATGTAATTATGTACCAGGCAGTGAATTCCAAAGGGGTCTTTCAGTATCTACAGACTCCACATTGCCGTGGAGGAGAGCTAGGGCCTCTGCTACCGCTCCTCAAGTTGTAGCACCAGGACTCGCTTGTGCTAACGTTGCACTTTCTGGAGAGGGCTTTGTACTCAGCTCCAAGAAGGCTTGTGTGGAGGGCTTGCGTTGGGAGCAGGCCTAGGAGGAGGTCAGCTCCTGAATGCAAAATCGCCCGGCTCAGCAGCCTCCCCGGCTCCCGGGCACAGCGCGGCCCGGCCTCCTGTCCTGCTGCTGCTGCTGGCGGTGCCCAGAGGAGAGCTCTCTAACCTCTTAGCTGCCTCATTTCGTTTTGCTGTTAAGGCTACTGGTCAGAGTTGGGCAAGATAAGTGGATTAGTCAATTATGTAGATTCCCTTATGTAATCATATTGCTGCTACTGTGCTTAAAAATGCCTTGTCACTGCTCCAGGATCTGTACTTGGGATATTGCATTTGGTCACTGCAGATTGCCTCCTCACACTGACCGTGTTAAGTTCTCCAGATAGGTATATACGACTGTTTATTTTTGTGCCTGGCTATCTATTCTCCGTTGGGAGATTTCGATAACTGCCTTATTAAACTATGAAAGTAATGCAGCATTTTAACTGCTTGAGGTACTTTCAAAACCACCTTATACTTAATTAACAATAAAAAAAATCATCATAGGAAAGCCCCCAAATCAACAGCTTCTCGGTACTATTTTTTATTTATTCTGACAGAAATATCTGCATTTGATCACCTAAGAAAAGAGAGTATGGCATTAAGAAGGTTTATAACCAGATTTGAACAGAGTTATGTATTTTTGTTTTTTAAATAGTAACATTTGGAAAACACCAAAGGTAGTCAATTTGATTGCATTTAACTTACCTGAAAATATTTATTCTTTTCATTTAATAAAATTACCACACTGAGATAGCAGAAGATTATCTAAGAAAAACATATATCCCTAAACTGAGATAATACTAGTAGAAAATTCAGCGGCTCCCATCAGGATAAAGAAAATAGCAACTTCTGCTATTCAGGACAAAAAAACTCACTACCTCCAAGAAGTTGTTCACGTCTTAGACTCAGCTACCATTATAATTTCGATTGGGCTGTTTTGCTCGTTAATGCAATTACATCGATGTGGAGGACACGTGCACATGGGTGCACGACTCCCTCCTTCGGAGCAGCGCTAGCTAGGCCAGGCCCAGCACCGCGCTCACGTAGTCGGGGGTTCACTCCTGGCCGGCGCAGGGGACAGGCAGCATCAGCTGCACTTGCTGCCCTCAGGTAGCTCCTGTGGCTCCCATCCCAAAATCCAACCCACCCCACAAGTCCCAGAGCTCTCAGAGACTTTTGCCAGTGACTTTGGTGTAAAGGCCCCTTCACACAGGTCAGATTTGAGAATCTGTAAGACTGTAAATACTTATGTGCTAAATGTATTTGTAGAACTGGCTCGTTTTTAATGCATTTTCACTTTTATTTTATTTTTTCTTTTATTTCTTTTTTATTTCTTATTTTATTTTATTTTATTTTATTTTATTTTATTTTATTTTATTTTATTTTATTTTATTTTATTTTATTTTATTTTATAAAAACAAGCCATCTAAAATAATCCTCATATAGAAATGTATATAATCAATTTTATTTTGTCAATTTTTAGATGTGTGGTTTTTAACAATCGGGGAATTGCCGGAGAGGAACTTTTGGTAAGGATCACTTTTAAAATGAATATTTTTCATGTATACACATTATATGTAGAATTAGCAGTGTCTGTTTGTAGGCCTGGATTTAAATGAGATGCTCACAGCTCATGTTGGAAATGCACAGGAGGAAAACCTCATCATCCAGTTGGTCACTGATAATCATCTTTTATTTATTTTATTTCAAAACTCAAAGAGGCCTCCCTGTCCACACAACATTTCTGTGAACTTTCCTTTTAGGAAATTATTTACATCTTTAATATCTGTAAGAGTAAAATGAGCAATCTTTACACTTTGTTTTCTCATTTACACCTCAGTATCTAAAATGTACACATCCAGGAAATGGTCTTCACTCAGTACATTTTTTCCTATTGTTTTAATGCACAAATCCAAACATGAGCAGTGATAACTAGATGCTACCTGCCGATACGAATTTAAAATGGATTTTGATATGGTTAATAAGCTTTGCCATTAACATTCATCCATCTTAAGTATTATTAAATGAACTAATCGGATTTACTTAGGTGGTCAGACACTAAAAGTTAGAAGTCTTTTTGTATTTTTCTCAGCAATTCTCACCCAAGTTCATCTCTAAGAGGAAACTTGTTGTGCTCAGAACATACATATCACATTGGCTTAGAAATAACTTGCAGTTCTCCAGGTGACTGCATCTCGAAGCTAAGCATTTTCCACGGCTAGGCACAAGACGTGATGAAATATTGCTGAATAAGCTTTGTTTCTTCCTATGCATTTTGTTGACAGTTCTGCAGCTGGTATGAGTGTGCATAATACTTGGTATTGTTTTGCGTTTTTTCATTAATCCACTGGTTTCAACATTTAAAAAGCTCGGAATTCTTTCCCATAATCAGTTAAAGCATTTTCATGAGCACATTGCCATGTTAAGAGTAGTTTTCCACATACTTTTGGAGATGGGTCTACAAAGCAGTTTTGTGACACACAAAGTCCTTATTGATGAATTTCTGAATCGTTAAAAGATCTCTTGTTTGGATGCATTGTTGGTATTTTAGTGTAATCGGATTTACATATTTAAGCATTATAAGAACTTACTCTGAAACAAAACGCTGAAATTATAACATTTTCTTTAAGGAGGGTTCTACATTTTAATATAAAATCCCCAGTTAATGAGTTTGATGTGGAGCTAAGCCTCACAGTAGAAATTAATCATGCAAATAATTCTTTTTCTAGTCGCTTTAACGGTAGATTTGAATTTATGTTAAATAAAAACTATATAAAGGTAAAAATGCACTTCTTGTATGTGTTATTGGAAGTTACTGTGAGTTACTATTATGGAATAATCAAATGCTAGATGACCACAGTCAATGATCTGACCTAAGATGGTGTTTTAAAATATATTCATACAGTGAATAACGATGCCTTATTTTTTCATGCATTAACTGAAATTAAACATCTCTCTCTAGCTCCATAACACCTTTAATCAAAGACACTTTCACACAGAATACATTAGAGCCTAGTTTCCAAAAATATTTTTTCCTTGTAAGCTTGGCAATTTAATTAAAATAAAACACAGTCACACTGTTTATAATTAACAGAGTGTAATAAAGTGAACAGTGATTTATCTGGATGAGAATTGGAAATACAAAATAAGTGAAAATTGAAGACATTTTCAGCTTTTATTATCAGGGTTTAGCTTCTTTTTCCCCATCTGTATTTTATCTTTAACTTCCTAGTATTCTTGTTAAATTAAGCTTTAAGTAATTAGTTTCATCTAATTAAACTTGTTAAATTAACCACAAATTTCCAGGCTGTTTAATGGAAAGCCATTTCCGTTAACACTAAAAATACCTAAAAAATAAAAAAAAAAAAACCCTAAAAATACATTGTTGCCTCAGGCAACAAATTATTTCAAGAAACTCATAATTAAATATTAGTATATTTATTTTTAAAGATTATATTGAAGTTTGACAGGTTAACTACTACCTTAAGTTGAGCCAGGGTCACCTCACTCACTAATACGTGTAGGAAAAGTTGTGTAGTTAAAAGCTCTGTCTTGGGGTAGCTGAAAGCTAGGTAGAAAAAATTATTCTACTGAGATTCTTATTCTCCCAAAGGATAATTGTATCCCTTCCATTATTCCAGACAGTCCCTCCGATTGTGAGCTCTATGGGGTGTCCACACAGGGGAAGCCCTATAGCTCTGCTCGTGCTTCCGTAAGCAGGAAAAGGGTCGACTGCCAGTGATGGCAGTGAAATCATTGCAAGTCCCAAATCAAGATCTGAAAAGATGCTAGGCATGCTTTCACTCCCTCAGCTAATAGAGAATTGTAATATATTACATAAAATCCACTGGTATGTGTTATTATGTATTTATTTAGATTCAGAGAATTGTTAAGGTTGGAAGGGATCTTCAGAGATCAACCAGTCCAACCTCCCTGCACACACAGGGTCACCTAGAGCACGTGGCACAGGGCTGCATCCAAGTGGGTTTTGAAGATCTCCAGAGAAGAAGATTCCACAACTTCTCTGGGCAGCCTGTGCCAGGGCTCTGTCACCCTCACTGTCAAGAAATGTTTCCTTAAGTTCCTGTGGAACTTTTGGTGCCTCAGCTTGTGGCCGTTTCCTGTAGTCCTATCGCTGGCCACCACTGAAAAGAGGCCGCCCCCTCCTCCTCACTGCCTCCCTTGAGGTATCTATAGACACTGATCAGGTCCCCCCTCAGCCTTCTCTTCTCCAGGCTGAACAGGCCCAGCTCCCTCAGCCTTATTTGCTTTTATTGTGTGTGAGATCTGAATATGGACTGCATTTTAAATACAAGCTCACATATTTTCTACTGTATTTAGATGCAGGTAAAGATGATGAAATTGTCATTGTAACTTTCCTATTACAGCCCTCTTGATTTGTCTGCATTTCCTTAGGGTATTTTAAAAATATCAGTGCCTGCCTAGTTCTGATTTAACTCTGATCTAGTTCTGTTCTAGTTTTATCTAGTTTAGCTTGCAGTCTGTGTTCAGATTTCATCTAATGGTTTGATAGCTGCAGATACCAACATGTTTTTCATGTAATGATAGCAAGTGTTAGCACTAACCCCCTCCTCCACCTCCTCCTGAAATGAGCTGGGTTCGTATTTGCCACTTAGTACAGTTTCATAAGAAACATTTAATCTGTCACCTTCCATAAATGATCAGTTTGCTGTACAGTACAGTTTGCTTTGTCCTTAAAGGAGGATGCAGAAGCTTATGATACCACTTTCCCCCCTGCCTCCCTACAGACACCAAGGACTTACTGTGCTGCTAACACGGAGGATCTGGAAGCAGTTATTCACCACGTGCATGACCTGCACCCCTCAGCTCCGTTCATGGCAGCCGGTGTTTCTATGGGAGGGTAAGAAATTATGTAAAAGGAGCCTCGGTGTAACTGTGATCGCAAAACAAGACTGTTACAGCCTGATTATAAATTACTACTCTGCAATATATTTACCTAACTTGCTGAGCTCGAACTAATTTGGGTCTGTCTCCAGCAGTTGATACTCAGAACACTTTGGGAAACTTGGCATCTTCAAAGCCTTTAGCTCTGTGTTGGGTAACATTGAATGGCCAACATTCAAACACTGATGGAGCGGGCAGAATGAGAGGGGACACTGACAAGCAGATTGACAGACAAGAGAGCGGCAATACAAGCTATGAAGGTCATCTTTGGAACAGAGGGATAAAAAACAGGAGCTGGAGCTAACATATTGTGTTTCTTAGCAAACTCTGGAAGATTTAACCTCTCTGGGTTATGTGGGTAGGTTCTGCTGGAAGAGATGTGGGTATCTGCTCTGTCTAGCTCAGAAGCATGAAGAAAACCAGTATGGGTTGATCTAGCAAGTGCTGTTTAGATTTGCTCTGTCCTGGCTTCTCTCCAGAAACCACAGACAGCACAGTTGGTGAGGAAAAGATCTAGAGACTAGCAAAAACGTTCAGACAGCCTCCTTAGTGCAACCATAGGAGAAGAGAACTTCTCTGAGAAATTCTGCAGGGATAGTGGTACCATTATTGCTGATGTGATTATGCCGGTGTCTTCTATGTAGATGGGATTTAGGGCATTTTTAGGTACAAAGCGACCTCTGGAGATCAACTGGTCCTGCTCAAAACAAGGCCAACTTTAAAGTTAGATCAGGTTGTGTAGGTCCTTATCCAGTCAGTTTTTTAATATCTCCAAAAATGAAAATTCAAAAAATTCTTGGGACAAACTGTTCCAGTGTTTGATCTTCTCTGTGGAAAGCTATTCCTTTCCCATCTGGAATTTTTCTTTTTGCAATTCGAGCTTTTGCCTCCTATTCTTTCACTTTGCATCTCCAAGAAGAGTCTAGTTTTCTCTTCCTTAGAACCACTCTTTAGGTAACTGAAAACAGCAATAGGATTCCCTTTTAACCATCTCTTCTCCAGTCCAAATAGATCTATTTCCTTTAGCCTTACATGTGTCATGTTCTACAGCCCCCTAATCATCTTGGTGGCCATCTCCTGGAATCCTTTCACTGTCTCAGTGTCTGTCTTGCTTGGAGAGCCCCAAACTGGACCCAGTACTCCATATACAATCTCTCAAGTGTCAAACACAGGGAAATAATGACTTCTCTAGACCTGTTTGCTGTGCTCCTACTAGCACAGCACAAATTTAGTTTTCTGCATTGCTGCAAGGGTGTTTTGTTCTTTCATGTTCAGCTTGCCCAACTGCAAGCCTGCTTTCTATCCCAGGCAGTCCCTCCCACTTCCACCTTCTGGATACTTTCTTATTGCATTTGTATTTAGGCAGGAGTTTTTTGGTTAATCACGTGGTCTTCTGTCACTGTTGCTCAACTTTCTGCAAGTCAAGATGTGCCATACTTGTGCTTTAAGATCATATAGTTGTCCTTGAGGATCAAACAGTACTCCTGAGGCCTTGTGCCCTTCAGGACTCTCTCACATGGGATGAATCCGATAAGATCCCTGAACAAATTTAAGTCTGTTCTCTCTCTGCTTGCCTACTTCCCTTTCCCCTTCTTCATGGGTACCCCGTGCAATGGGTACCCACTCAGGTAAAACCCACCATCGATGGTCTTGGCTGCCAAAACTGATATCCACCTACACACACCTGAGAAGTTCTTTGATATATGTGATAGCAGATCCATAGAGTATTTCCCCTAGTCAAGTCATAGACTGTGTATCAAAAGACTGTCCTCACTACTCTCCGGAAATTTCCTGGTTTATTTTTGTCCCATGTTGTTCCAATCAGTGTCAAGATGGTTGAAGTTCCATGTGAGAATCAGGACCTATGATGATGAAGCTTCTTCCAGCTCTCTGAAGACTTCTAATAGACTTCCTCTAATCCTTCCTATTGATAAGGAGGTCTGTAGCAGATGCCTACCATGATAGCCTCCTCCCCTCCTTTGTTAGCCTCCTTGTTGATTTTGACATATGAACCCTAAATCAGTTTATAAACCACACCATAGAAACCATAGAAAAGTTCTCTACATTGAAAAACATTCTTTTTTAAGGTGCAAACCCTTCTCCTTGCCTTCCCAGTCAGTCTTTCACAACGAATGTATCTGTATCCATCACAGCTTTGTAGTCTTGTGAGCCCGTGAGCCCTCCACGTCTCTGTGGTCCCCATGAGCTTGTAGTTCTGTGACTACACACGGATTTCTAGTTCCTTCTATTTTTTTTTCCATGCTATGTGTTTGTGCATTGGCACATGAGATGAGCTGCAGTCACGCTACCTTCTCAGGGAAGCATGAGAGCGTCCCCCATCACGCTGTTCCTTGGGGACGGTTCCTCAGTGCTCGCCAGGCCTTCACTTCTCCTCAGATTTTGGTCAAGCTTCAGGCTTTCCTTTGATAAACCTTGCTTAAAACTCTATCCTTGAGGTGAGCAAGCCTGCTGGCTATGGTCCCACTTTGTGAGATGTTCTCTCTTCCCCAGCTCAGTCTTTTTTGCATGCAGAACATGAAATAACATGCTGTATTGCAAAAACATGTTTCACTGGAGATGGTCAAAGCCAGAAAATATGCATTGGCACACCTGCAGACTTGCTTCAATATTGTTTCAGTATCGAGATGCAGACTTAAAGCATAATAGTTCTTTGTGATTAATTTCATGTTTGGTGCACCGCAACACTAAAACTAAGAGGGTCTGTCTGGTTTAGGGAAGGTGCTGGGTTTTCAGGGCTGAAAGGCTCAGAAGAAGCTGAACTTCTAGGCACGGTCCAAAAGACCAACTCAGTGTCATTTCTGACTTCAGATTAGCCTAGTTATGGCAGCCTAAACGGTAGCAGAGTCTGTTAGTGTGGCACATTCTTGGCTTTTACCTCACCACCACTACTGCTTGATTTTGAGTAATTTTAGATTCTCCACTTTATTCTTCCAATACTTTTTTTAAGGACAATACTACAAAGATAAGGTATATGCCTAATTTTACACAAAACTGGAAGACTCCTCAATCAGCCACATGAGGACAATTTTCATGCTTCAGAGTAAATTGGAGCACTTGCATGCATAAAGTTAAAATCATTGGGGCATATTATAAGAATCATCCACTTATCCTAATCTTATAATAGTTTTTTTTTAGATTTTCTGAATAGCCAGTTAATTTATATATTAAAAGTGTGCCCAGTAAAAAAAGAAAAATAATTATTCACTTCACAAGGGTATAAATGTAAAGGAAAACCCACTTGCTCTGCTAATCTTCAGGATATATTGTTATGGAAACAGCCTATGTTTTCTAACAGAAAGAATCCTAAAGCTTCTCCTGCCATATATATTCTGTAAATTTCTTTAGAGAAGTGGCTTATTTTTTTTTGTCTAGCCACAACATTTTTTGGTTTTATGGCCCAATTTTCTTCTTACACTAAGTGGACTGATGATTCACAGGTTTTCCCTCTTGTGTGGGTGGGAGGGAGAACGTTACCTATCTCCAACATGCGTCACGGGTGACCGTCTCCACTGGGTCCACATGTGAGCTGACTGCAGGAGCACACCCACAGTCTGTCTGTTCTTTGCTCTCCTGCTTCCTACCAATCAGCAGGTCTTTGGAAGATCAAAAACTGGTCTCTCTTTTGCACTGCTGTCCTGTCATTCCATAGATGGTGCAGAAGGATGAAATCCGTGTGATGGCAGGCTGCCTCATGGCCTTGTTGCCTTCAAAGCAGGGCAGATGAAGTGAACGTACAGATTGCTGATGGTCCAGGGAGCTATATTAAGCTGTAGAGCTAATAAAGGTTTGAGTAGAAGGCTTGATATTCAAATGATTGTTGGTTTCCAAGAAAATTTGTTGTCTCAGACAGTAAAGTAAGACTCCTAGCTTTTCTATTTTTTTTTTTACTTTCACTGTCTTTTTGCTAATTTAATTTTTCTACAGCTGAAGTCAGGTAGTGGCAAAATCTTCCTTCTTATCTCAATTATACCTCAGCAGTAGAGACTGTAAATTGCAATTGGTCAGAAAAGCAGGACCTAAGTCATTTATTTGACTTGTATTTTTGCTGATTTCATTAATTATCCACCACTTCATTCTTTGCATACTTCATGCTAAAGAACAGCTGCATTCTCTCATGATACGAGGTGGGTTAAAGGTATTGCCTTCAGTTCAAAAGACAGCTTCATAGCAGACCAGGAGCAGCTTGCATTTATTGGGCTGACTTACCAGATTCGTCAGTAGTTTTCAAGAGTTCTAAGACCAATGAAGTGTTGTAAAACTATTTGCAAAAAAATTGCTGACAATTTGGGACTTGTTAGTGCCTTGAGTAATGTACATTGACATGACCTTTTCCTTCTCCTTTACTGATATAAGTAAGAATATTATACCTCTATTTATTTTTAAATGCTCTCTTTTCCACATCCCACACAGCTCACTCAATTACTCTCTGAATGTAGAGTGAAAGCAAACTCCATGAGTCAGATATTGATTTTTGTTAACTACCTTCTAAAACTGCAAGGCACAATTGATATTGTTGATACAAGAAATTATATGAAAATTCAGAGAAAAAAAACCCCATAGCTGGTTGCTATATTTGTTTTGAACTGAAACAAAAAATTGATAGTATATAAGATTCTGTTTTTCATTTCTGCTTGTAGCATGCTCCTTTTAAATTACCTGGGCAAAACTGGCAGAGACACTCCTTTAATGGCAGCTGCAATTTTCTCTGCGGGTTGGAATGTTTTTGAATCTGTAGAATCTCTGGAGAAGCCGCTAAACTGGCTTCTTTTCAACTATTACTTGACGACTTGTCTACAATCTTCCATCAGCAGGTGAGTTGCCTTCCAAACTGTATAGCAAGGTAGAAAGGTGTTAGCGTGAGATCTACAGCATGTAGCAACATACACATAGCTGTTCCGTGGGCATTCTCCTGTAAGTTTTGAAATTAAAAAGACCTTTTTTACGAGACAAATTTTCGTGATTGTGGCTGAATCTCTCTCTTCCTCAGAGGAGTCAACACAACATTAACAGACTTCTTGATTCATGAGTAAAACAATGCTTAATTAATTCTGGGGTATATGCACATACTGAGTTTGAGTAGGGTGATATATATATATATATATATGTATGTATGTATGTATGTATGTATGTATATATACACACACTAATTTCTTAAAAGTAAGCCTTACTGCAAAAACATGGAAAGGACTAGTCCTTCACTTGGTAAACTTTAAGTGTATTTTGAATTCTAATCTGATTCTTTTAATCTTTGGCATCTTTCTAATGACTAATGACTAATGCATATTCTGAGTATGTTTCTGGATGTGCCTGCATAGAAACAAACAATTCTCCTGCTTTTGGATTCCAGACAGATTTGTTTTAACATGACAGAACATTAAAAACAAGCATATTCTTGTATAGGGAGTTATTTCAATATATTTATCTGTAATGCAGAGAACTTATACATCTACTTGTAAAGCAAAAAAGGAAAGCTCCTCAGTTTTCCTCTCTTCTTTTTAATAGGCATCGACGAATGCTGGAGAAATTATTTGATATGGATCTTGTGATGAAGGTACGTGAACATATTACTTCTGCATTAGCCCGATGCTCTTTTCCAAATGCTGACATAGTTCCCTATTTGAATTTTGTGCTTTAGGCTAGAACTGTTAGAGAATTTGATAAGCAGTTCACTTCAGTCATGTTTGGCTACCGCACAATTGATGATTACTATGAAGATGCCAGCCCATGCCGCAAGCTGAAATCAGTAGGGATTCCAGTGTTATGTCTCAACTCTGTGGATGATGTTTTCTCACCTGGTCATGGTAAGTCTAGGCTTTTAAAAATTTATTTCTCTGTATGTGCAATCATGAAGACAAATTGTATTGGTCTGAGAATGAACTATGTACGAAGGTTTATTTAAACATTACTTGTACAGCAGGTCAAACTGATCCATCCAGACATGGATCAGTTTTGTGATTTATTCTACAGCGTAGCACACTTTAAAGACAGATAAAATGTCTGATAATGGAGAAGACTGACTAGTACAGAACGCAGTAGTACATGGGGTGCCTATGTCTGATACAATCTCATTAGATTCTGTTTATAGTTAAGGAAAGAAAAGTGCCTTTTTACGATGTGCGATAGCTCAATGTAAAGAAGTTATCATATGTACTGACCCACGGAGTTCCCACTTAAGCCCACTGTATATGAAGACAGCCTATAATAAGGAGACTGATTTAAGATTTCTGAACTGTTAGGAGTTCAGTGAAAGCTAAACCAAGTGTCTTTATTATCATGCTTTGAGCCAGTTCCTATAAAAGATTTCTGTGACTTTCTCATGTGTCAAATGACTTGAAATACACATAAACTGTTGTTGCTCATGATCTCAGTGCTATAAACTCAAGTACCTGATGACTAAAAATACGGATTGGGGCGGGGAGGAAGGCATAGACTACCACGTAGGCCAAAAACTAGGATAAGGGAAAATGATGTAGTCAATATGTGCTCCTGGAAAGAGACACACTGATACTAAGAAAGCTCTCCATAGAGGATGAAGCTGGCCAGCTAGCAGTTGTATTAGTTGCTGGTAACCAATAGGCAGAAAAGTTTCTTTTCCTTTTTATTTTCTACCATACACTTGATCATTTTGAACATTTTACTTTGATTTTTAACCACATTGCTAATTGTATTTAAAAGATCAGCTCATTCCTGCAGTCTGTCTATTCTTTACAGTATTTAAGAAGTGAAAGAGAACAAAAGGTAATGTATAGGGAAAACTAAAACAGCTGGGTGAGGTCACACTCTTCAGCGGGTAACGCCTGACATCTTTAACTATGAAGTTCATGCACTTGGTTTATTTCAGGGAAGTTTTCTTCAGCCACCAGGAAGAGATTGTTGTGTATTGTGTCACAGAACCAAAATGAGTAGCAAAGCAATGAGAACAACAAAAAAAGGAAATGGCAGTGACCATGTGTATTTACTGTTTGTGTGTACTCACATATGTCACACATACAAAAAACATGCATACGCTTACGTTACTGCTCCTGTTTTGAATACCTGTTAGAGACAAGTGTGACATGAAAGGGGCTGTTCCCACAGAGAGCACTAGGAAATGGTGGTCTGATTTCCTCTGTCCTTTGGCCCTGACATTGGCCAAACAAATGCTTAGCAAAAAATGTGAGATCAAGGCAAGCATGTACTCCCCCAGCACGCGGCATCTGCCTCCAGCAATTTCCAGTTTGGGGGCTTTCTGAGCCCAAGTCAGTCTCTTTTTATTTATGCTGCCTTTACCAGACAGATTTCCTTGAATCTGTCCAATTGCTATTTCTGTTATAAACAAAGAACTTCTTTCCTGGGAGGGTGACAGAGCCCTGGCACAGGCTGCCCAGGGAGGCTGTGGAGTCTCCTTCTCTGGAGATCTTCCAGACCCGCCTGGATGCCGCCCTGTGCCCCGTGCTCTGGGTGTCCCTCCTGGAGCAGGGGGGCTGGACTAGATGATCTCTAGAGGTGCCTTCCAATCTCAACCAGTCTGTGATTCTGTGATATACTGTCCTGGAAATAAGAGTCTGTGTCCAAATGTAAATTCTAGGTAGTGGTGCAGAAAGTAAATGTTAGTGGGTCTTATGACCTTTAGGGTGATTTCCCCTATACCCCCAGAACAAAGAGGATGCATTGTGTCTTTCTTCTGCAACAGGTATCTCAGAGAGGGAACAGTGGCTTCACCTTAACATTAATCTTTAGGTCTGTTTGTGAATTCAGCTCTAAAAAGGAAATAATAACTGTGGCAAAGCTGACTAAGTAACACAGGTAAAAACAGCAGTGAAAAGGTGGTGGTGGAAGCGCAAGCCTAGAGGATTTGCTGACCTTTTCCAACCTGTTCTCATTGGGTCTGATGCCTTTGCTAGCTAGATTAAAGCTACTAAAGATCCTGCACTCCTCTGTCCCTTCCTTTTAAAACAAACCCTCCAGATCTCAAGAGCCAAAACCTGACCCATGTAGCTCGACCTAGAGTGCATCTGTAGCAAACTCTTTTTAACTTGGCACTGCTCTTTAAAAGAAACACAGCTCTCAGTTTACAGGGATTTATAGGAATGGTTTGTTGTGTAAGACTAAGTATCACACCTGCAGTCAGAACTGAAAGCCAAAAATGTAACTCTGCTGACAAGGAACCAATGGGTTTTAGGTGGTGAGGCCACCACTCACTGACTCCTTATCAGCAAGAGCTATGCTTTGGCTGTAAACCTCTGTCCTAGTGGTAACTAGTTTATCTTAGGAAGGGCTGCCAGGACAAATGTTGTTTTTAGCTAAGAGCATGGCCCTGTTATATGTGTGTATCCCTGGCTCCTTATTTATTAATTTTCAGTTTATTCACTAGGGCTCTTCTGCTAGTTTGTTCTATTAGCAAGGGACTGGTGTCCTGGGATGTGGTTTCACTCTTGCACCTGGCTTGTTCGGCCTAAGAGCGCGTGGCCACGTGCACACGCGTGGCCACCAGAAGCAGCTTCCATGGTGGCTGTGTAATGGCGCCCAGGCCACAGACTTTGTTCTCATCCAGGCTCCAGGGTTTCTCTGACTTTGGGAACTGGCTATTTGATTCCTCTGGGCTCCCAGCAACACCTGCCCGCATTCAAGCAACCTTCCACTTCCATTGTACATAGCTGTAGGTTCAAATAGTGGGAAATGGGATTACAAAACTCATTAGGGCTGTTCCAGAACCCCTTTGTGCTCAAATGTCCTTTATAAAGCCAGATGCCCCTTCCGACAGCAGGATGGGAGCGTGAACTCAGGTTCACATCATCACTACAGAACACGGAGCTGGTCAAGAGAAACTTCCCTTACAAGGAGCGGGTGCCAACTCTGTTGCCTCTTCCTACCTGACCCTTCTTTCTCGTGGAGCTTTCGATGCACTTTGTACTTCTCAGGAACTGCTCTGAATAGGCTGTGACAAGGTGCCCTTTGGTCTGAGTGCTGTGTTGGGAAACGTGCGCTCGTTGCCAGCCCTTCCTGGCTGGGCCGCTGTTGCACGGGGCGGATGGCCGGGCTCGGCAGCGGCCGTGTCGTGGGACGTGGGACGTGGGACGCGGGCTGAGGAGGACACACGCGGCGCTGCCCCGCGCAGCGCTGCTCTGCCGTAGCTGATCCAAGCAAGATCCACTGCTTGAGGACACGTGTGCTGTAACCGCATCAAGCCCTTTTGTGAGTGCCAGAAATAAATGAGAGAGAGGCAATAGTAGCGTTCACTATGTGTGTCACATTTAAATTCTCATGTGAAGTGGCATTTTTTTCCCCTCACTCTTAGCAGCATCTCGTAATGTTAAATTTTATAATATTAACGCTCAGCTAGTAGCTGCTTGAGTTGCTGCTGGCGAGTGCTGGGCTTAGGCTGAAAGTTGCCCGGCTGCCTCCTGATACCCACTGGGTGGGTGTTTGAAGCTCAGTTACTTCTTACTGAGCTCTCTGAACCTTTTCGGTCCCTCTGAGCCAAGACTTAAGCGTAATCATTTCTAGGTGTTATCTTGCATCCCATTACGTCAATAGCAAAATTGAATGAAGTTGTCTGGAAAGACCAAATGTGCAGGGAATGGAAAAGGGATAGAAAGGGAAAGGATAGGAAGGATAAGAGTTAGGGCAAGGGTTTAAGTAACATGAAGAAATAAGCCAAATGAAAGAATGGCAAGTCAGACAACCATGATTTACTTATGCCTATTCTGCTTCCTATGTGTATTTTTACTTTTTCTTTTCAAAAGTATCTTCTGAGGAAAGAACATACAACAAGTTGATTTTCAACGCGGTGATTCTGCACATATCTGGCTGCATCGGGGTTCAGTGATCACAGATCCCAAACCTGTGCCCGGCGCATCAGACAGCGCTACCCACTTTGGTCAGTGAAGGCCTAAGGCCCGAGTTACGCCTGGAGCCCAGCGCGCACTGCCCCATTGCCTGCCCTTTGCTGCCCTTTGCCTGGTAGCCTGGCTCTGTGGCACTGTGGGGCTGGCTGTGGGTGGCCAAGGGTGCCCGGAGCAGCCTCGGGAAGAGCAGCCCCGCGGTCGGGCAGCGCCGGCGGTTCAGCCACGTGGAGCGACGCAGCCTCTCTCCTGAGAGGCTACAGAGCAAGAAATGCTGATGGGCTGCAGAGCAAGAAAGGCTGTTGGGCAGGAGTCGCAGAAATGGGCAGCCCTCTGGTTCCAGGTTAACTGTGCTACAAACGGGCTTTCCTGCTCAACGTGGGGCCCTAGGAGCAGAGCTGTAACAGTAGGTCAACCTTGGCACCTACTGAAAGTCCTCATTGCAGACAGAAATAAAAGGCTGCATATTCAGCACAATGCTGGGCTCGTGATGAGAACAATGATCTGTGGCCAAGCCCTGCCCCAAATGGATGGAAATTAGAAGAGGGAGAGCTTCAGGATGGGGAAGATGTTGTCCATGCAGGTCTGTGTGCAGCTCGCCCCTCACCTGACGCAGAAGATCAGCAGCATCAGAGTGCTGCCAGGTGTCCCAGAGGGAGCTGCTGTGGCTGGTTGGAAGCAGGCAGCACCTGCTGTTCCCTAGAGGCCACCAGGCACTTGGGGACCACTAACGGATCGATTTGGGAGGCACCACAAGCTAGCAACCCTTGAGGGAGGAGTGTGCGGAAATCACAGGGAGCTCTGTGCCCGCTGGGCTGGCGCCGCGGAGGAGGTGTTCCTTGTCATCTTCCTTCCCCAGCCCCAGCAAGGCGCTCAGCAGGAAGGGGGATTTCTGGATACACTCGGACTCTAATCTGGCAGGGGGAATGACTGACTTGTTTTCACACAACTCAGCGTGTGCAGCTAGTTAAGAGGTGTGTTCAGGCTCGGCTGGCGTGTCAGGTGGCATCAGGGGCATTCCCATGCTGTCTGGTCCTTGGGCATCAAATCTTTCCCTCCTTAAGCATTTGTCACCCCTGTCCTCACTTCTAGGCCCGCTCACCAGCACCCAGCGTGTCAGGGAAGCAGCTGCAGGGAGGCTGTGGAAAATGCAGTCCCTTGCCAGGAGCAGGAGGAGGGACTTGCCCACTTCCTTGAACGCTTTCCGCTCTGCATGCTCCATGCAGGGCTCTGTTCCACGTGCCCCGTGCTCCACTCCACATGCACCATGCTCTGCTCTGCTCCATGCACCCCGTGCTCCACTCCACACGCCCCATGCCTTGCTGCAAGGGAAAGGGACAAAACCCCGTGCAGGAGGCAGAGGTGCACACGAATTGCAGCCACCATCTGCACATGCAGCGTGTCCATGCATGGAGTCCAGGAGAGGCAGATCACAGATTAACTGAAACAAAACCATGGCTAGTGCTTGCTGTGCTCGGAAATTATGCACATGTTGCATTGCAAGAAGTACTACATTGTTTTCTGGATCAGCTTCCAGCTGGAAACCAGCCCCTTGGGCTTGCCAGCCCCAGCCCGGGCTAGCAAGCCTAAGGCTTTCATTTCATTGACTTGATTTTTTTTTTGGCCTTGCCTCAATATTGCTTTAAAAGGCCCAGAGGAGGTATTTGCAATTTTCCTGCTGAACAAAGGAAAGTCCAAGGACATTTTTTTACAGAGAGTGAGAAGGAGTGTTTCTTTCACCTAGGAAAGAACCAAATCCATTTACTAAATGTCAGCTTCTATATATAAACAGCTTAGATGTGCGCGACTTCGGAAGGAGGCAAAGGGTGGAAGAAATGAACAGCCACGGAGGAGCCGAGAAGCCGAGGCTTTCTGCAAGAGAAGCCTTGTTCTCTGGAGCTCGGCCTGTGTCTCCCTCAGGACGCTCTGTGGTTTGGCAGGACCCTTACAGCACAAGTGGATGCCCCCCTGGCCCTGGATGCCGTTGGTTTATCCTCCCCGGAGGAAACTGCTTAAAGCGACTAAGTTTTACACCAAGAGCAGGAACATGGCAGTGCCACAGCATCCCACCGCCGTGGCACAGTCCCTACGCTAACACTGCCAGCCCTGAAACACCCCTTGAAAATTGACGTGCTTTCCCTGCTGTTGGGCGACATCTCCCCGCTTTCGCCAAGGGAAGTGCCGAAGGACGTGGTGGCTCCATCCCACGTGCGCTGTGAGCCGGCCCAGGGCTGCCCGCCACAGAAGAGGCCGCCTCGTCACCGCCCTCAGGCCGCTCGCTGTCCTGCTGCGTCTCAGCCGCTGCCTCCAGCGTGGGGCGTCGCATCGGGGAGCTCGTCCCGCTGAAAACTAACCCAGAGCAAGAGCAGAGACCTTGCTCTAGCGCTTCAGTGCACTTCTAGCCCTTCAGCCCAGCACTACCCAACCATTTTATAGCGTCACGGGAGGCAGATTTCTGGGACCTGGTGTATTTGTTTCACAGAATCACAGACTGGTTGAGGTTGGAAGGGACCTCTAGAAATCATCTAGTCCAATCCCCCTGCTCCAGCAGGGACGCCCAGAGCACGGGGCACAGGGTGGCATCCAGGCGGCTTGGGAAGACCTCCAGAGAAGGAGACTCCACAGCCTCCCTGGGCAGCCTGTGCCAGGGCTCTGTCGCCCTCACAGGAAAGCAGTTCTTCCTCACATGGAATTGCCTGCGTTTCAACTTGCACCCATTACCCCTTGTCACTGGCCACCACCACTGAGAAGAGCTTGGCCAACTTGCCAACTTGGCCCCTTTGCCCGTAGCCTTTTTAGACTGTGAGTTCTTCAGGGCTCTCACTCTCTCTTACTGTGTTTGCTCCGTGTTGTCCAAGTACACAGCAGTAAACGCAAGGCAAATCAGGCATAATCAGAATGAGATCCCAGGAACTTCTTCAGTCTTCTTAAATAGGATATCCCAGACAAAATGTAAAGCAACATGAAAAGTTTATTTTTGGAATCTTCTACCAGAAGAACGTGGATTCACTTCTAACGTGCCAGTTCCTAAGTTCCTAAGTTGAGATTCCTAAAACTGCAGACTTGGTTCTCCTTTCACTCCCACTGGTTACACAGAATTGTAAACCTGCTCTAACATGAGAGCCCTCACACGAGTGTGACTGAGGGAAGCATCAAGCCTGGTGGTTTCTGAAACTTTCACAGCATGTGGAGAAATGCCATACCTTAGGTAAGTTCATGATGAAGAGAGAAACCACTTTTAACACATCCATGATTCCAAGCACGGTTGAAGGTGTGTTGTGTGTGCTTATTCATGTATATATATATATTCTCATACAAAAAAAAAAAAGCAAAAAAAAATTAAATAAATTATTGGGGTAGCTGACATTTTTTAGAGAAATAAGGACTTAAATATGTTTATATGTTTTTTTTCCTCTCCTTTTAGCTATACCGGTAGAAACCGCCAAGCAAAATGCAAATGTTGCTCTGGTTCTGACTTCTTGTGGAGGCCACATTGGTTTTCTGGAAGGAATATGGCCAAGAAAGTGCACTTACATGGACAGAGTTTTCAAGCAGTTTGTGCAAGCTGTGTTTGAGCATGGAAACAAAATCTTTAGCATGTAGCTTGGACCACTACTATAGCACAGTGGCACATTCTGACAGTTCAGCTTAATGCACAAATATTAACTACTGTAAGCCAGCAAATGGATGAAGTCCATTACTACATGCAAAAATATTTTTTGCCTAAGATTTTGTAGCAGGAAACTAAGTATTATGTTGTCACTTTTGTATTTATTTTTAATATGCCTTACTAAGAACGACCTTAAATGAAACCGCATTCTGCATACGTCAACTCGCACTTAACCAAAACCATCAAGTAAGCAGATTATAATTCCTCAGGATTTTAATTTAAGCCAGTACATATTTAGGAGGCTTAATTTAGATGGCTTTCAGTATTAAATGGCAACATTCAAATAATGTGTATTATCCTGTCACACATAGTACAAGGTGGCCCATGCCTCGGGGCATCAATGTGAAAAGCTTAAAATACAAAAAAAAAAAAAAAGAGGGAAGGAATATAAAGAAACACTGGATCTTTAAGTCTAAATTTTAGCATGTAATTACATAGCATTAGATTGGTACCTGCTTTTGCTCTTTTGCCCTGAAAGAATTCAAGATTTAGGGCTATTTTTTTTTAATTTTGCCAATGCCATACTTGTCTTACAGGATAACTTTTAAAACAATTAGCTAATCTATAGGGTTTACATATAACCAAAAGATTCTTTTAAAACAGTACTGTAATAACGGATATAATTAAAAAATTTTGCATTTCAAAGTTCATGAAAAACTGTATTTGTCATCTATGTAATATAATACTTCATGTAGCTGGTAAATTCAGTAATTCTATTGTGCTTATATTATCCTGCAAGAGGATTTCATTTTTTAAGGAGTATTAGAGTATCGGGAAACTATTACATAGTCTGCTTTAAATAAAAAAAAAAGGAAAAAAGGAAAAAAAAGAAATGCCCCTGATACCTTGGTCTCCCCTATTGTTTCAGGTAACTGCTGAAACAAACCTGGGAGCTGGGGGAACTGCGTCCCTGGCTCTCCAGTGGGTTTTTTGGTCATTTTTCAGCCTTTCAGCCAAGCTCAGACAAATGGCTGAGGCCTCCAGAGCCCCACGTGCAGAGCCCCAAGGGCCTCGCCAGGCATCGGCGTCTCCCGAGCGGGAAGCAGAGCGACAGCCAAAGCGGATCCCGGGGGACAGAGGGCAACTGGAGGTAGCTTATATCCCAAAACTGCAGGGAAGTCCTGGTGGAGGGCACAGAGGAACGGAAGCATTTCCACCAGCTCCCACCTGGGCCTCGGCTGACGGCTGCTTTGGGCCCAGACCCATAAAACTGGGCAGCACAGTTCTGATTTTTATTGTCTGAGTGGGGTCAGTGCCCCAGCAAAATGCAGATAAAGAAGCAAGCCTGGTCCCTGCCTCCCACAGCAGCGAGGCCTCCTCTCTCTGGGCATGTTTCCTAGTAACAGCAACGGCAAGGAAGAACAAAATTACTTTTTGTCTCTAGAAAAAAAGGAAGAAATCAGGACAAAGCACATGAAAATGGGTTTTGTGAGGTGCAGGTTACATTTTAAAGGAGGGAAAAGACAGTGCTTTCAGGTTTGAATTCTTCAGACAAGGTACTGACTGCAGCGCCAATAACAGAAACTTTATTTCTGCTGTAATAAGCAAAGGGGAGGAGTAATAGGTAAAAGCAAAACGAAGTTTTGTGCATGTTGCAAACATAGATTAAAGCAACGTACTAGAAGGGTGCCTTATTCATTCTTACGTTTATTTCCATAATAGAAGTTATGTTCATACAACCACAAACAGCAATAAGTAGTGTATTTAGCGTTATATTTGTAAAGTTGTCTGGGTACAGCACTGTTCAAAACTCAGTATCAATATTAATATAGATATATTAAAGACATACCTTACTGTTTAAATAAAAGTAATATGATTAATGGTCGAATTACTGTCTTTTTGCCCAGTCTTATTTCGTTTCTCTTTAAAACTATGACTAAATATGTTTGAGAAAATTGTTGGAAATCTATTAACTCTCCTTGAGACCTCAGCAGAGTTATGGATGCCCTCATTACTGCAAAGATGGAGCAAAATAAAAACACAATTCTAAATCACAGACCTCACAGACATCTCTTAAAACTTCCCTCTCAAAGGACAGTTGAGGTTGGAGGGGACCTCTGGAGATGGTCGAGCCCAATCTCCCTGCTCAAGGCTGTACATATTACATATATGCTCCAAAATGTCCATCTTGTCTCAATTTTTTTGGGGGGGGAAGTCGATGCAAGGTGCTGCGTTTTGCATCCGTGAAGCCTTCAGTCACCCAGAAACCATCTGTGACCTTAGATGTCTCAGCAGGAGACACCAAAGACCAAGACTTTAAGGTGCAATTTATTAAATGCCCCCTTCTCCTTTCCCTGTCAAGAGGCCCTCAGTCACCTTGCTCACCTTGTGAGAGAATTGGCCAAGTCCTGGTCATTTCACAATCACTTCCCTGCTCAGGAAAATAAAAAGAGGGAAAATAAGAAGGTGTTTTAGCCCTGCTCGTGGTGCTGACGACCGAGCACATCACGTTCTCTGCAGATCCCTCAGCTGCACGTGCAGCTGCTGCCACACAGAGCACTGTGCAGCTCGAGCCACAGGGTGTCCCCAGCACCTTTTTCCTGGAAAAGGAAAAAAAAAAAAAAAAAAAGAGGAGGAAAAATCTGCCAAATATTCCTCTCTGCCTTCACGGACAAGCCTCTTCCTCCCAGAAATCCAACTTCCCTGACATTTTCTTTTCTCTCTCCAGGAGATGCAAGACCACCACCTCTTCCTGGATGGGGGCAGGGGAGCCGTATGAATCTGCGGGATGGTGGGAATCGGGGCCCTGCATCCTCACCGGCTTTTCCAGTCCCTTCCCCGAGCGCGCAGGGGCCGTTACGCCGCGCGGGCGCCCAGCCCACAGCAAGAGAGCCGCCCGTTTCCGCGGGCTGCCCGCGGGGTCCCGGCCACCTGCCCGCTCCTGCAGTGCTCCCAGGGCTACCTGCACCTGGGAGGGTTTAAGCAGCCCCTTGTTCCCCCCTTGAGCCCGTGTTCCTCACTTGCCACTTCCTTGCGCAGGCCTTGACCCGGCCGAGCTGCAGGGAGGGCTCCCGTCCCCACGTTCCCAGCTTCCCATGCCCAAAGGGGCAGCAAGGGCTCCCTTTCCCCCGGGAATTCCATGTCCGGGCGCTCCTCTTTACGCTCACTGCAAATTCTGGGTCTACGTTGAGACGTTCACGCTCTTTCCGCGAAGCAGGTGCCGTTTATGCCAAGGCTCCTGCAATCCGGTCAGTGCGCAGCACTTCAGAGTGCTGCCACCTTCTGTGAAGAGTTGGAAGTTCCTCATATTCCTCCATCCCATCATTCTGGGTTTTTTACCCTCAAGTTTAGGGATTTAAGAATGCTTTATTCCTCATACCATCTCTGCTGATCCACCCGGTACAACAGAAGGCACTGAGAAAATCCCGTCTACACTTGCTTCCTATCCCTGGAAAAAAAAAAAAAAAAAACTGGAAAAAAAAAAAAAAAGAGGGCTGGAAAAATATCATGTTAAATTTCCAAAGCCAGCAAGAACACGGAGAAATGCTTTTATCCTCCTCCAGGAAAGTTGCAGGCAACCAAGTGATTAAAGTATCTTTCATCTGGAAAGTATTCCGCAGGTTACCGCGGGAGAGCGGGAGACCACATGTTGCTGCGCTCGCTGCAAAGGCGCAGCAGATTATCAGGCATTAAAGAGGAGCTGCTACAGGAGGTTATAAATAACATTTCCTGCTATCAGCTATGTCAAAAACTGCAGCTGCCGAAAATTTCCATTTGCCTGGGACAAACTGTGCTTCGGCAAAGTGTGTCTGGAAAGGCGATTTATCAAGGAAGGTGGCTCCTCATTTCAGTTAATAAAACGACAAATAAAAATTTACAGGTGCAACATAAAGTCTCAAGGAGATTTAATCTCTCTATAGGCACTTTATTCAGCAACTGGACTGCCCTTTCCGACAAATAAATAGGTAAAGAGTAACAATAAAATATTTGAGGTATTTTTATAATTATTTTTTAATAAAAAACTAAAATGCCATAATAAAAAAGCTACCTTTAAAAACTTAAAAAAAATAACAAAATAACATTTGCAGAAAGTTTACTGTGTGTAGCTCGTAAGAATTAAGCTACTTCTGTGGTCTCTGTCTGTTAGATCAGCAAACTGTAGAGTTACCAGAAATCTGGAAATCTGTGTGAGACTCTCATGCGCTGCCACTCAAAACTCTCTTTTTTCCCTCAAGATCTTTCAAGCTCATTTATAGGCTCGCACCAAGCTTTATCACACTGTTTTCCATTCGTTCTAAGGTATCACTGTACATTACTACATCCATTTCTAGTCAATAAAAGCGGAGAGCGGATCTATTTCGAGCAGAAGCTGGACACATGGAGCAGAGGAGCACACCACCAAGCTGGATACACGGAGCAGAGGAGCACACCACCAAGCTGGATACACAGAGCAGAGGAGCACACCACCAAGTTGGATACACAGAGCAGAGATGCACACCATGAAGCTGCACACACGGAGCAGAGGTGCACACCACCAAGCTGGACACATGGAGCAGAGGTGCACACTGCCAAGCTGGATACATGGAGCGGAGATGCACACCATAAAGCTGGACACATGGAGCAGAGGAGCACACGACCAAGCTGGATACACAGCGCAGAGGAGCACACCACCAGGCTGGCCACAGGGAGCACAGGTGCACACCATGAAGCTGGACACACGGAGCAGAGGTGCACACCACCAA
>VZSG01000437.1:593028-607157 GCA_013398315.1 Nothoprocta pentlandii | reverse complement strand
AGTGGGAGCTGGGCGGGACAGGGGGCTTTCCGTGGGCCTCGCCGCCGCCCGAGGGAAGCCGGCCGGCAGGCCCGGCTCCCGGGCGGGCTGTCACGGCGGTGGCAGCGGGCCCTCGGCTGCTCCCTGTGCCCAGGGCAGGAATCCCGCCGTGGCGAGACCCCCTGCTCCTGACAGGCAGGCGGGTCCTCAGCCGCACCGGAGACCCGGGGCTCGCCCCTGCCTGGGGGGCTGTGGGACTTGCGGGGTCCTGCTTTTCCCTCTGGATCTTGTCCCCAAGCCTTTGGTTAATGCGTGACTTGTTCTCCCGCTTCATCAGCGTCTTTACTTCTTTCCGTGGGCAGGCTTTTAATAGAGCAGAGTTCTTCAGGACAGAAACTGCCCCTTTTTGAGCATCTAGGAAATTCCTTATTCTACTACAAAAAAAGAAAGTAGAATGGAAATGACAGCTGAAGGGCTAGTTCTGTTTGGGCGAGAGGGCTGTATTTGCCCACGAAGCAGTCCTGGCAAGCAAGGGATTATTGCCTCTGATTTGTTTTGAAAAGCCTTTCTTAAATGTACGTTATTACAGAGATAAGAGTGATAGGGATGCCTGTATGTGGCTGGGGGAAAAACAATAACTGTGTGTGTTATGTTCTGTAAAACTGAGAGACTGTAGCGGGCTGTACCCTCATTCAGTGGCTGTAGCTGTTCTTAAAGCGGGTGGAAAAACTTCAGGTGTCTGTGATTGATCCTCTTTTGCTAGCGCAAATCCATTGCCTTGCTAAGTGTCATGGAGCTCATGAGGCATTAGCAGCAAGGGCCTGCCAGTTGTGTTATTTCATTCCTTAGGGAGAGATTTTTTTTGTTAGCTACAAAAAGTGCTCTTAGAGATTTTTTTTTTTTTTTATGCGAGTTCTTTACCCCAAACCTGATATGGGGCATGAAACCCTCATGCAGCTTCTTCTGGGGAAGAAGATGGAATTGCTGTCCATAATTTGAGCCTGACTTGTGCTCAGAAGTGTCTTACTAAAAGCCTGCATAAAAAAATAGGAAATATGTTTAAGGACAATTTTAAGCCTGAAAGAATGGAAACAAACAAACACATAGCTCTTGAATAAATATTTGCCATCTAGATGGAAAAAAATAGAATTTTAAATATTTTCCATGCTGGAGAAATATGTATATTTCTCAGTACTTCACTACTGATAGACTCCGTGTAGGTTTAATAGAATGGAAGCGTCTTGCCAATGTTATACAGCTGCTCATACCAGGTAACTTAATGTTCCCATTTGACCTTAAAATCTGTCGTGTTTAACGGGATGAATCAAGATAGAGAATTAATATAGTTACAAAAATTCTTCTTTGTCAGGCTGTCTGTGGAGGGGGTGGAAATTAACATACAATTGTTGATCTAAAAACGTGATGTGGAAACTCTGAGCACTGAGTTTTCCAATAAAATTACAATTCCAATAAAAAAAAAGATACAGCGTTACTGAACAGTGATTAACTACACTGTAGCGTGAGAGTGATATCTTTGAATAATAAAGCTTAAAAGTACCAGAAGCCCCAGGTAGGTAAGAAAGGTATGATTAACATATATGTGAATATTTTCTATTGTTAATCTGCACAAGAGTCCTAACATTAGCAGATTCTCATCGCATAATTAACTTTTTGAGAATTCATCTTCTCAACTTACCGAATGTTTCTGAAGTGGTACTTTCCAGGCTCTTCATCTGCTCTAGAAGCAGCAGTTATAGACAGCTGCTGATGCTGTGAAATTCCCTTATACCAAGCAGAAAACTTAGTAGAACCCAGTGAATTTATTCACTGTTGCGGAGAGGCCACAGGTTGGATAGCTGGCCCACTGCTTGCAGGCTGTGGAAGAGAGCAGCATACTCTTTCCTGGAAAAAATGTGAAAGGAAATTATACTGTGTCTTACCACTTTTTGAAAGCTAAGAAAGTCACAAGATAGCAAAGTGACAAAAAATGTTGGGTATAGAAAGAAGGTTTGGAGTTTTGGGTTTTTTTTTTCCAATTATCAAAAAGCTTTAAAGATGAGCATTGTTTGAAGGGATGGAAGAAGGTGGGAATGTTAAATGCGGATCTGAGAAGGAAGGTTGTGAAACAAAGTGCTTACTGCATCTATTTTTTTTTGTGAACATTTTATATTCTTTTTAGGTGGCATGAAACGTCCTGTTTATAAACATATTCATAAGGAATGCTTTTGGCACACCTTGATAAGTTACTTTGGCCTAAACATCGATTGCCTCTTGTAAAAACCTGTAAGTAGAATAAATACCGTTTGATTTTTAAGAATGCTCTAGTGATTTGTTTTCTGATCATAGCTGACAGGGTCTGACTATAAAAGGAAAAGTGAATATAAGTTATTTTATAAAATGGGCAGCTTTTCTTTATTGATGCTATAGCAACTGCTGACAAAGACCGTAAAACTAGATTAATTTTTTTTTTTTACAGAAATGGCAGCTCAGAAAAGGAAGTCTACATTAGTGGAGCCTTCTGCTAAACGCCCAAAGCTGGATAAGAACAGCAAGCCATCATCAGCAAAGAAGGAAAAAGAGGTGTCGGATACAAAAAATGTCTCAAATAAGTCAAAGACAAATCGATGCGCAGTGCAAGAGAAACCAGTACTCAAAACCTCAGCCAAATTGAACAGGTTAGTGACAAAGAAAAAAAAGTTCTAGGTTCTGTCATCCTACTGCACTATATTAGTGTGGAAATAATCCAAGCTGAGAGAGTGAGTTAAAGGTAAAATTAAATAGTACCAACGAGAAGATGGCCTTGAAATCATTAAGTAAAATATTTTGTACATGGACTTTCTCCAGAACTATTTTACTGTCTTGAAATCCAAAAATGCTTGCTACAAAGCAGGTTATGAAGGGCAAAGCAAATCTAATACTGCATAAGGTAATGTTTAAATTGAAAGCAGGAAGTCTCAGAAATGAAAACCTGCTTAAGATGTGGAGAAGCACTCATCTGAGACTCATAGTCTGGTCTTGCAATACATAAAGAAAACCCTGAAGCAGTAGACTTGAGAGCAAGGAGGTGGAATTGAAGTCTTCTTAGACTAATTTGAAAGAAAATAATTCTTCTATGGACACCGAAGGTGTAAAATGTGGTAAAAGTTTAGGGGCAGGTGTTGTCAGAATGAGGGGGCTTTTGTGGCAAATTCTAATTTCTGAGAACTGAAAAATAATTGTTTGGATCTTTCAGTGACAACACAAGTACACCTGAACTTGGAACACGCATGACTACGAGATCATCAGGAATCAACTCAAGTCATAAGGCAACAACTGACAAAAAGAGCCAGCCTAAATCTGCAAAAAGTAAGGAGGTATGCCCGAAGAAATCAGCGCAAGAAATTCCGAAATCAAAATGTATAATTGCACCAAATGAGCCAGTAATGAGGAGATCACAGAGACTGCAGCAGCTAACGCAAGTACCAGCAAGATCCCTGCGTAGTAGAGAAGTCAAAGAAGAAAAAGCTTTGGAAGTTAAACAAAGCAGCCAGGCAAAAAGACATGTTCCCAGTACTGGAGGAAAAGTACTTAAACCTGCTAAAGAGAAAACAGATCAAAAAAACATGAAAATAAAACCAAGCAGCAAAAGTAAAGATAAAGAAATAAGTGTAGAAGTAACCAGCTCTCTGAAAAAGTGTAAAGCAGACAATAAAAAGGAAGATATTGGCAGCTGTCAACCTAACCTTCATGGAACGCTGTTGTCTCCTAATCGCAGCCTTGAGGAAACTGAGGCCGAGCAAACAGATCTTGTATCTCCAATTCCCAGCAATGTAAAGAAAGTGGAAACGGGTTCCCTTAAGCCAAATGCTAAAACAGTAATTAAAGAGAAACAGCAAGCGCATCAGAATGTGAAAAAAAGTACAAAACCAAAAAGGGTTTCGGAGTCATCTGTAAGTGAAACAGATCTAGTGGATCAACCAGAGAACGATGTGAAATCCAAAAGGGTAAGCATTCTTGAACTTTGTGAAGAAATTGCAGGTGAGATTGAATCAGATACAGTGGAGGTGAAAAAAGATTCTCCTAATGCTGGGGACAGGAAAACAGAAGAAAAGCATGAAGAAGTACAGCTGCAACAGAATGAAATGCCTGGGCAGAAAGAACCTAGTCAGAATACACAATGCAAACGTTTCTTCCCTAGCAAAAAAGCAATGCCTGTCAAATGCACTCTGAATGGCAGAAATAGCTCCTCGAACAAAAACTCTAAATGGACCAAAATTAAATTAATGAAAGCTAATAACATGAAGCAAAGTAACTTAAATTCCACAAATATCCCCAAGCTTTCTTTGTTAAAAGATTGCCTGAAAGTTTCAGAGGCAAGTCAAACAGCTACAGAAGCACAACTTTCTAACGCACCAGGCAAGTTGTCAGTAATAAGACTGTCTGAGAACGAAAGCACAGCCTGCGTGCGGCAGAAATCAGACACTTCGTCCGAAAGAGCTGCAACTAAAGAAGTGACATTAGAAATAAAAGAACCCGCCAAGAGCGGCACGGAAAACGGCTTATTGCGTAATTTGACAAAATCTTTCACTGAGCCAAGCCCAGATGAGGTAAGTCATTTTAATTACGGTGTGTGGTGGGATGGAGGATGTTCTAAATCTGTTCTATTTTCTGAGAGTGCTGTGCACAAAAGGTTTATTTTAACAATGGCTTTATCTTGCAGTAGCTGAAGTTTTTTTCAGTACAGGACCCGTTAATAGGCTTGGTGCTCTATTGTAGGAGGGCTGAGAGTAAGTGGGAAAATTAATCTTTTCCATCTCTCTAAGCTCATTAGTGAACTTAATGTTGATGGTTGAAATTTCTTGCTGGAGTTGGAGGTTGTATGTATTCATGCAGACATGTTTTGATGACACTTCTGGGTGAAGCTAGGCATACACAGGTATTCTGTTCTGAAAAATGATAGTAAAAGGCACAATAAGGAAAAGTGTTTACTACTAGAATAAGCTTTGATTAAAATTCAGGATTTTAAGGCCAAAGGAGCCCTTTAGAAATTTCTTGTACAAGTTTACATATAAAATGAAAAAACAAAAACAAACAAAAACCCTTCCTCCCTCCTCTCCTCCCTTCCCCCCGCCCCTCCCCCCCAAGAATACCACAAACATCAGTACGGGCTAGCTAATCAATACTGTTTATACTGTTTTCTTTGCCTAAAATGATGTAGGAATTGTGAAATTGATGCTATATTCAACATTTTAATACTTTGTTAGCTAAGTGCTTTAGATTGTTCAGGGACATTAGATAGCTGTTGTCTTTTTTCTTGCTATTTAAATGTAATATTTTCTTTTTTACTTAGAGCTTTAGCTTGCATTTGGAATCAAGTCCAGAAAACTCTCCAGTAAAGTATCTTACAGCTCCTAAACCACCACCACCGAAACAATTAAAAAAGGAAACTGGAGAAAGCGAACCTCAAGGTAATTGTCCATTAATGATTTTTCCTCCACTTCTATCACTGATCAAAAAAATGAGCCTTCCTTTCAGAGGTATGTGGGATATGGAGATTTCGTTTTGTTTTCTTTTACAGAATAAAATACAGTGAGTGTGGAACTAAACTTCAGAGAATAAATTTGTTCACTGGAGTTTTTTATTTCCTTGTGTGTGTCACCACCTCTCCCAGCTAGTTCAGGGGCAGAGGATAGGCTTTTGTCTCTGGGCTGACTACTGAGAGTGAGAAATATCTGTTTTTCTCTCTAGCTCTCTGAGTGGTACTTAAATGCTTTGCTAGAAATCCTTTGTATTCCCTTTCTTTTTTTAATTTTCTCCCATTGAACTTCTTGCATTAAAAGTTTAATATTTGATTGTTGCATCTGAGTAAAAGTGAAGTGGCAACTAGAGGGAAAAAAAAAAAAAAAAGAAACTTCCCTTTTCCTTGCAGTAAAATAATAAAATTTCTATTTTAGACCATTTTTCTGTTTGGGTCTTCTCTTGGGTCGTGTTAGATATAGTCTTCTGATTGCTGTTTGTTTGAACAGCTACCTCCATCTCTTTCTTTTGAATTCTTCTGGTTGGTCTTGACCAAATTACAGATGGAGTAATCACTGTCGTGGTTTTATTGCATGTTCTTCGTTCATCAGTCAGTGAATACTGTTTATTTGTTTGTCAGACCTTATGATCAGTGTGATGTGAATATTTTGGCTTAAATCATGATTTTTAAGGCTACATTTGACTGAGAAATACTATCGTTAGATCACTAGGGCAGGTTTTCTCAACTTGTTGATATTCCACCCATGTGGTTTTGTATTTCCGTTGTTTTTGTTTTTGCTTTTTCTAAAAATCAACTTGATCTTCAAAGCACTGTTAAGATACTCAGCTCTGCAAAATAGGTCTACTATTACTGCTATTGTTGACATTTTTAAGGGTCAGAATGTTATTAACCCTAACAATAACCCTTGTTAGAGGGTGTAAATTTTTTTTTTTTTTTTTTTGTTTTGTTTCTCTTGTCTTTCCTTCATAGTATCTTTTCCTGATGAATTACAGAGCATACTGCAGATAGTATCCCCTCTATCCGTGTATGATTCTAATGTTACATGTGGAGATACTCTATGGGCGTCAGTATAAACAAATTTAAACTACTCTTAGTTTGACTGCTGCCCTTTTTAGCTGCTGGTAAACTGATCTACAGGACAGCAGTGGAAGTATTAAAGAAAATGGCATGTGTGTGGTTTTTTTTAACTCTTTTTAAAATATATTTGGAGAAACATCTGAATACTGCATCAAAGTTGCCTCTTTTTTATTATCTGTGAGAGAATAGCAACCTCGTCTCAAAGATGCTTTTGCAAAGTACTACTTGCATTGTTCATGCCTCCTTTTCAACTAAAATCTGCATAATGAAATTGTAATATTTGATTAATTGTAGGTTTGGCTCCCAAGCAGTTGACGCAGACTTCAGTTACAAACCAAACTTCTGAGTCTGAGAGCAGGTAGAGTATTGCATGTATTTCAAAATCACAAGAACCTTCCATGGAGTTAGGAGAGTTTTTGTTATAAGTCTGACTGTCCTGTTTCCTCTGACTTCAACTGATTTTTCTGATTTCCTATCTTTTATGAGAAGAGGCTTTTGTTTTACACAGTTACTAAGTGACGGTTTTAAGAAAATTATTATATATTTAAGAAAATTAATATATTATAACTGCACACTCATTTTAAAAAGTAGAATTTAAGTGTGGGGAAAATATTTCTAATTGTCCCTTCTCTAAATCAGATGGTAACCAGAAAGTATGGAAAATGTTATAAAATTATTTTCACCTAATTCACGTAAAATTATTTTCACCTAATTTTTCACCTATTTTCTTGAAGGCTTCTGTAATTGACAGTAAGCTTGTAGGTATGAACTTCTTTTATATGAGGGAAGAGGAGATTTACTTAGCAATTGTTCTGTGATTGGTGTAAAACTGGAGATCAGTGTCAGCTACCATACACAAGGTATACATTGGTGTTCTTGCCACTGACAGGTCAAGTTGATGTTTGATTCTTGGTCATGTTGACTGTTGTAGTTCTGGACTGGCTTGAGCTGATGCCATGCTAAAGACAAGTTCTGCTTACCTGAAATGTCAAACAGCAATATAGGTGGCTCAGTGGTTAGTATGTTATCACTGTTTTCTATGGTCATAGTGATGACAAGAAAAAAGGATGTTGCAGTTCATTTTTGGTACGTTAGCTGAGACCTGATTACCAGTTTTGAACAACCAGACCTTTTGCACATCTTGAAAAAAACACTACTGTGGAGATTAACAGAAAATGTGAATGAGGTAGATTTCAACTTAGTTAAATTAATATTTTTATAATCTTCAATAGATAGTACAAAATAACTTTTTGACCTTTCATATTCTTATTCTTTAGAGAACTGTGACATTCAAATTATGATATTCTTTTTTTTGTGATTATTGGCTGAACAAAACCATATTGCCTTACTATTATTTGGATATATTTTTGATTTCAGGGAGCTTTCTTGCCCTACTTTCCATGTGCTACCATGATTTATCCAAGAATAAAATCATTGTTCTGTCTGTGGTGTTCTTGCTTTAACAGGAGTGTAATATGGATGTACAGTGTAGGCCTCTCTCAGACTTGCAGAAGTGTGTGATAAGAGAAAAATCTCAGTTTAGCACAAAGTATGCTGCTCTAAAATATCTGTCAAAGTTCTCATTTTTATTTTTGAAAAGATTTACTAATTTCACTATGCTGTATGTACTATAGCTGCTACAACAAGATGCTTACTCCTGTATCTTAGGTTGGTTTACAACCAGAAAATAGTTGTGCCTGTTTGAAGTATGAGTATTTTAAGTGTTTTGTTATAGTATTCTCCACTAGGTTTGTCCTAAGCTTGGAATTAATGTT
Source organism: Nothoprocta pentlandii (assembly GCA_013398315.1). Classification (NCBI taxonomy): domain Eukaryota; kingdom Metazoa; phylum Chordata; class Aves; order Tinamiformes; family Tinamidae; genus Nothoprocta; species Nothoprocta pentlandii. The sequence goes on along the minus strand of VZSG01000437.1, from coordinate 598,808 downwards.
ACCTTCCTAAGCTTGGAATTAGTTACCTTTTCCTTCTGAATATAGTAGCAAGTTCAGAGTAACTTTTCTGATGATGTCTATAGTACCTTAGCTGATAGGAAAGTAAGAGGAGACTTAAATTGAGAGAGATTTCAGGGCCATCCATCCATCTGTTCTTCAGGTCCCTTTCTCGCTTCCTGTTTCCTTCACTCTTGGCAATAATGAGATGTTAGGTTAGACACCATGAGTGCAGATGGAGCCAAAGGACAGTGTTAACCCAGTGTTGCTGTGAGTGGCCAGTTTTGCAGCAGTCATCTTTCCTCTTTTGTGATCCTTAAGCAAAGTGAGAACAGAAGCTTGTAAGTTGTCAGAACCCTTATCTATCTTTGCCTCTTTTCAGACTGTTCAGAGGGCTCACCAAGAGCTTTGAGGCAAGGAGAGTCAGGGAATAATCCTGCACAGTCTTTGCAGTTAATTCCTGAGCATATGTCATACCAAATCAGCAGCGCTGAAGGGGCAGATGAGTTGTTGCAGCGTAGGCAGACTTGGCTCTCCTTGCCCGGTGCGGTTGTAAATCCTGGTGGTGCAATGTTATAAACTCAAAAACAAATGTATCTTTACTGAAGTGAGTGTTCCTTGTGATAGGTTATAGTGTACAATTTTACTGCATGCAAAAAAGATGTATTTTTAACGATTATTATACATATATATATTTAAATTCCTTTTTCTCAAAAAAAAAAAAAAAAAAAAAGGGGGATCCATTGCAGGCTGTTAAATCCGAGCCTTCCTCTAGATCAGGAAGTCCTTGAATTGCAATTTATTAAGTGGTCAGAGTGTTCTGGGATCCCCTACCATACATTTGTTCTGTGCTTTTCCCCAGCAGACCTTTGGATTGGTCTTGGGTGTCAGTTGTTACTGGTTCACCAGAACACATTAAAGTACTGCGACTGTAACTTGAGAAATGAAAATACACACTTTGTAATGTTCAGATGATATATTTGAGCTGAGCTTGAAGGATTTGATGGCATCTGTTGTACATTGCCCACCTACGTTTGTGGAAATATTTACATGGTCTGTTTTAGCAGGCTGGTGCATGAAGCCTGTAGCTAGAAACCTAATCTTTGTGTGGGAAATGTAGGGTTAGGCACCATCAATCATGCTCTGAAAACGCCTCTGTTAAATGCCTGTGTTAATTGATGCAGCTACTAACTAACGTGCTTGATTTTTTTTTTTTTTAACTCTTGTCATTAGGCTAGTCAGATACTCTATTTTTGGTTATTCCCCCTTATTCCTCTTACTCCTTAGTTTTTTCAACTCAAGTTATAAATTAAAATATGTAGGACTGTGTTTTGAGTAACTACTTGGAATTTGCATCTCCTTAAATTTTCCTTATGTTAATCACAAAGACTTTTAAGTATCTATGATAAGTATGAGCAGTCCTTTTTTAACATGAAATATATTTATATTTCAAGGGTTCCTTTATCAAATCCTTCATTAGCATCTAAGTGCAGTAACTTTCTACCATCTGAGGAACATATTCAAAAGCTAAAAGAAGCGGGAAAAGATGGTGATAAGCAGCTGATAATAGTAAGTACTATCTTTTGTAAGATTTATAGTTTCTTTTAAAACAATTTACTTCTGAGTTAGTGGTACTGTATCTATATGAACTTGTCTGAAAATCATTAGTTGTGCATTACTGATGTAAATGATCAGTAGAATACATCCTGAATTGTTATTAAGTGTTGATGGGGAAAAAAAATAGTAGCAGACTGATTAAATTTAAAGCTAATGTTTGTTAAAACAAATATGTGTATTTTTGGAAGAGACTGGTCATTCAGTCAAGAGACAGTGTTTTTCTTTGTTTTTAAGGAGAATGAAGAAGACCTAGGAAGAAAATTGCTTTTGCTTGTATGCAGAACCTCACTTTCTTAAAACTTCAGGATTGTATGGGGAAAGTGTACAAAATTAATATGAATGGATTTATATTTTCATCATTAGAATATACATTATTTCAAGATAGACTTAAAAGATCTTTTCCTATGCATTCCATGTTTTTCCATACTATATAAGCAGCTGTATTGGTTTTAATTTCTTTATTCTTAGCTACCAAATACAGGCACTTTTTAAAAGAGAAAAATGCAAAACGAGTGGTCATTGTTCTACTTTGCAGGATCACAGTGAAACTTCTTTTTTTTTTTTTTAGTAATCTACATATCAAATAATGCATGAGAAATAAACAACTGAAGTAGGGGAACTAAAGACAGCCTCAAATCCTAAGTTATTAGGGAAGAGGACTCTGCACTAAGCTCCCTACTAAATTGCCCTTCCTTTTGGTGTAACTGTTGGTCTTGCTAGATTGAAAATTGGTTATTTTTTGTGTGTGTAATACATGGATCACATGAATATATTAAGTAAAAGAGAAACTGTTGAAATTTGAATGCCCTCGTGTATCAGTACTTCAGAGCTCTTCAGAAATTAATTTGTATGTATATCCTTGGCTTCCTTAAAGAGTGTGAAGGAAGCAAACCTCGAATACGTAGACACCAGGGTAGAAAATCACATTTATGAGTGATATCTCACGCTTACTAAGTGAGCTCTTAATGATGAGCGAGTCAGCTGTTGCATCTTCAAATCTCATTTTACCAACAGAGCTTGAAATGCATGGTTAAATATCCTGACCATAATAACAGGACTATAAGAATGCTCTTTTTACATTTCAGTGAAGTATACTTAATTTTTGGTCATACAGTAATAAAGCTTGACTGAACAGCATCTAGGACCTTTGACAAGAAGAAACATATGACTTTCTGATTAGCTACTGAAGAGAAAACGTGTGACTCTGATCTTTAGCACTCGTACGAATGGCCTTTTGGCAGTTTATTATGCTAGTAATATGTTTGTTCTCAGTCTGAGTGTAATACTCCTTTTCTCCCATGCTCCCTTTTCAACCGTGAAAGTTTTAAGTTACTCATATAGCAAAATTTTAGAGCATGAAGAATGGCTTATCAATGACAGAAAAAAAGAAGACATTTAGTTTCTTGGCTTGTATATGTTTTTGGAAAAAGCAGCTGAGCAGCGTATTTCATTTGAAATGTGAAAGTTGCAACTTTCTTTAATATATTTCATCATTTTGTACAGCTCAAATTGCCTTTGACTTCACTGAGTTCAGGGTAGACTTTTAATTTTGCCTGAGGAGTATTTTGGCTTGTAATTCACTTCATCAAGAGGCCACTGGGTATGGTAGTGGTCTGATATTGTTTTACCTGGAGGAAAACTGTTGTCAAAGTGTATAGAGGAACTCAAATATTTGTTAATCCATTTTGTGAATGTAAAATCTTTGATTTTGAGTACTGTGGAGTACTTAAAAGTGGACAATTATCTCTAGAGTAGGTTGTACTAGTGTCTTGAGCAGGGAGAAAAGCCAACTCACTTAAACTTTCTTCAAGTATATTCAATACATATATTATAATACAGTATATTTTGTGATTAAGATTACTGTTTTGCAATTCCATGGAATTTTTGCTTAAAACTTCTATATAGAAAGCAGCCTTACCATATGCAACAAAAACACTAAAGTTAGTGTTCATAGTGTCTGCAAATAATTTGTTAGTTAATAACTAGAAACCATTTTTATTTGAAGTTTCTGATATGCCGTGTTAAAAGAAGCGTTTTCCTTATTGCTCCTTACCTTGAACAAAGTTTGGGAAGTCATATTTTTATTTTTAACTTGAAACATTTACTTGTACTTCCTTTCCCTTGTTGACATCAGAGACCTCATTGTCTCTGGTGTTTGTCAAGCCAGGCCCTCTCCGTATATATCACAACCCCTTTTTGCATCTTTTGGGGAGGGGTGCTGGGCTGGGCCGGGTTAGACTATTCGCATGCTCTACTACCTCCGTTTTTCTCCAAGGTTGAACTTGCCTGTGTTTTGACTTTAAACTGCTGGACGTTTTTGTTTCATTTTTGTTATGTTAAAACAGCAGATTTCTGTTCTTTTAATCCTTTCCTGTGCCAGAGGCTCTAAGTTTTTGAAGTATTGCAAATACTATCTACATATTCTCACTTTCAACTTTCTAAGCTATGCTTAGATAGAAGCGTTGCTGTGAAAGGAGTACCCTTAGGGTTTTATAGTCAGATCATGAAGATGTATATCATCTGTCTTTTTGCTCCCATATGATAGCTGTAGTGAATAGATTGATTTTCTCTTTTTCTTATCTTTTACATAATTTTTAGCAAGGTGTGCCTGCTAAGACATGTATTCTGTAATGCAACTTCTTGCATTAAGAACTTTTGCTTCTTTGCATTAAGAAGTACAGTAATGCAGCTTCTTTTTGTAGAATTCTTAGTAGCTGTACTGGTTCTGTTCTTTTTCCTGGTACGCATCAGCAATTACCTGAGCACTTTTCAAACATACTAAGTTATCCTCATTTTACAGAGGTAGAACTAAGCATGAGTCCTTTTTGTATTCTTCAGATGTGCTTGCTCTTGCGTGTCTTGAACAACATTTTGGAATTTGGGAATTTTGGGAAGTGGAATTTGGGCTGAGAGCTGCAAGGAATCTAACGCTGCAGTGCACTTTGTAGCACCCTCTGTAGCAGGAGACAGTGCTGTTCAAACTGATGTGCAAAGGTTAATCCCTGAACTGGGAGGGCATCATCTGCTTCTATGGAGAAATGAAATTTGCATCAGGGTCAAAACGATTTTTATGTTCCAAATGCCTGACTTGCTCTTTAGAGAAGTGGCCTGTTCTGAAAACTTAAAAGCTGTATGGTGTCACGCTCTGCCTAAGTAGTGTTTGTTCCATTGGTAGACTGATGGTTAGCTGTGCATTGAAGTTCTATAGAATAATGCATCAAAATTGGCTTTCGATGCTTGCTGTTGAACTACTTGAATCTAATGTGAAAGTATAAGAACCTGAATATCAAATTTTGTTCCAAAAACTTCTGAATTAGAAAGAAATATAAAATATGCAAAGAATGTGCTTTCAGTTTTCACAAAAGGAGATGTGTTTATCTCCAAGACAAGGAAAGCCTGATGGTCCCTTTTTGCAGAATTCTGGTCATTTATAAGATGTTGGACAAAGTTTTGGACAAAGTTGGACAAAGATGTGAGCCGCTAAAAGCATGAATCCTGCAAAAATAGTGTTTAAGTAGTGACCTTTGAGCTACCCATGTACTACTGCTGTTTTAGGCCATGAGGGAGATGTGCCCTTTTGAAAGTTAAGCTAGTCTTTTGAAAGTAATATTCAACAGTGTTAGGAAAGTGCTTGTGAGGAGAGTGAACAGAGAAAACAAATCACTGAAGTAGTAAAAAAGATAGCATAAGATTGCAGAGGTTTTTCTGTCTTTTCTGGAGATGTGAATTAATGCTTAGATGGGAGGAAACATGGTTAAGTATAGATGATCTTTATGAGTATGAGCAAATGTATAGATAGGATTGCTTGATGAGAAATGCTTTTTAGTTCTGAAGTTTGAGTTGCTGCTTTATGTGAAAGTTATGTGTGGACTAATTCAGTTTACACATTTGGATATCATATTTGAATTGCTACTTATACTTTGGTTAAGTTTAAATGGAGTTACTTGTTTGACTGAAATGGGTAATACATAAAAAAAATACCTAGAAATAAAAAAACTAAAAACACAGGCCTCAGTTAAACTAATAAATCAAGGATAAAAATGTTTTCTTATGAACATGATTTTTTTATGAGCAGACTGCATGATGACGCTTTGGTTTTTTTTTTTTTTTTTTTTTTTTTTTTTTTTTTTTTTTTTTTTTTTTTTTTTTTTTTTTTTTTTTTTTTT
>VZSG01000437.1:471555-582852 GCA_013398315.1 Nothoprocta pentlandii | reverse complement strand
TTAGATATGAACACACATGAAAATGGAGGGAAAAGCAAACTTTCTGGCATTAAAGTGGGATGCTCTGAAATGTTCCCTAAACTAGTGCTTTTGTTTCTTACCATACGAGTGTCCTTGGCATCTGGGTTAGAGCAAATATTCCTCAGATCACGAGCAAAGTGTTGCTATTAAAGTGTATTAGATGTACTGCAGACAGCTAACAGGATCAGTCCTAACCGGAGCTGTAGTTTGTCTTCCTTTGCAGCTTTAATGTTAGGATAGTAAAGGGCCAGGCCCGTTCCTATGTGTTATTTCCATGAGCGTGATGTGAGAGGCTAGGTTCATTCTGCATCAAGCACGAAACTGAAGAAGCAGATGCTTAGGTTAAGATGTTAGAGTTTCTTTTTTTTTGTAATACTTAGATTTGCTTCAATCACAGAGGGCAGTGGCTTTAAGATATCTCTTCCTGATTTGAATTAATTGAACCCAAAACCTTAGATGGGCTTAGGGTTTGGAGAACCTTTGTGAAAAACTTTATGCAGAAACGGGCATTTGTGAATAAATCCTGAAAATACTTGAATTCGGAAGCTGCCTATGAATGTGATCACTGCTCTTATTGTTCTAATGATCACTTAAGAAAATAGAGAAAAATAGTAAAGCTTTAAATATTTTTTCTTTTCAATTAATGAATATTTTTTCTGGATTCCTTATAGATCTGACATCATTCAGAAATATAACATCCTTATGTTAGATTTTTAAGCTATCCACAAATATTTTGGGCTTTTAAGCTATTCACAAACTTAATTTTGCAGTGATTCTGTGCAACCCCAGCCTATTGGCATAACGCAAAATTAAGCCAGTTTTGGGTTGGGATGCCCTGCGCTGGGAATGCAGCACTCGGGATACAGTCACGGCAGGGTTGCCCCTGGCGCCGGAGCAAGGGCTGTGGTTTGGAGCCGGCCGAGGGAAGCCGGAATGCAGGGAACAGCTGGAGAGAGGATAGGGCTGGAGATGGGAGAGCAGGGAGCCGCGCTCCTTATCCTGCGGGAGGAGGGAGGTGGGACAGGGAAGGGGGAAACCTCTTCTACCCGGGTGTTGTAACGCTGCTGCCGCTCACGTTCAGACCAGGATATGCAGAGACTGAAATAATGAACCCGGGTGCCCTCTGTGTCGGCGTTCAGAGCAGCTGCAGGAGGCTTCAGAGCAAGGAGGGCAGGATCCAAACGGTGCCTGTGTTGGGACCACTGACCTGTTGGGACCTCTTGACATGGATGGTGGGGACCACTGGCATCCTGGGTGCCGAGCTCCTGCTCCAACAGGCCCGGGGCTGGCAGCGAGTAGATGCGTTTCTAGAGTTGTTCTCTTCATGTTTTGTTGGGGACAAGGGGGTAAAATCAGTGTAATTGAAACAAAATGCAGATCAAGTATTATAATGCCTGAGTGTGTCTTTTTTTTTTCCTTTTTTTCTTTCTTTTTTTGGGTAGTGTATTCGGCATTCCCTCTGTGCCAGCTGCCATTGTCTGGTCTTCAGCTGAACGTTACTTTTGTGGGAAGGTCTCAATGAGAATTACTCCATCACTACTGTTTCTTTCAAAGACTTTTTTATTTAAAGTTGCTTTGAGTAAGACGTGTCGAATGAGCCCTTGTAGTGGCTGAGGTTACTTCTGCATTCAGTATTTTTAGGTCCCGTCAAAGCAACTTGAGTTCTGATATCTCTGCCAGTCCCATCTTACTAGATTTAAGTGGCTTTTTTTGTTTTGTTTTTTTCCATGCAGGTACTGCTCATTATTCACCACGAGTGTGGATCTGAAGAAGAGTTAATTACCTCTATTTTTTTGAGTATGTTTAACTTCAGATACACACAACGTAGCCTCCTTCCCCATTAGATTCTTAGAAGGTAGTTATAAAACTTTTTATAGTATCCTTCTTGTGATTTTAATAGTTTTGATCATAACCAAGTAACCTATTCCTTACATTTTGGGCAACTGCATGCCAATCAGTTCATTTAGAACCTCCTGGAGGTCTTTCGCATGCCAAACTTTAAAACTGAGTGTGTATTTGTGGAGGTAACTATGTTAAAAAGAAATTTTAAAATAAAACTTAGGGCTTTTTTTTTTCCTTTTTTTTTTTTTTCTTCTCCATTCACTGGACTCTGGAAAATAAATATTACATAGGTTTGGAAATTGGTATGTGAGCTGAGTTTGCTATTTCTGCTTTAAAATTCATTTTGCACTACAGTCCTGGGGAAAAAAAGTAAATTGGGAAATGCTAAAGACACTTTCACATACTGTTTTTAGACAGTTAGGATGTTGCATCCTGTAATACATAAGATCATGTGCCCGTTGTGTTCATTTAGAAAAGCTAGCTGGAGTTTCCTTCACTAGCCGAGCAACTGCTAAGTAGTTTTAAAGCTTTTGCATAAAGTTCAATGTTTAGAACAATAATGTGTAACTGAATATGTAAATAAATAATAAAAAAAACTTGTATATGCTTTAGATAAATGTTTGTTTTATTTAGGGCTGGAAAAAGGAGAGGATTTTGGCGGAATATCCAGATGGAAAGATAATAATGGTTCTTCCTGATGACCCGAAGTATGCCCTGAAAAAGGTATGGTGGCAACAACACCTCGTTTCCTAGAGGATTCAGTGAGGCCGATCCAAGCGCGTCTTGTGTAACTTACCTGAGGGGAGCAGTGCTTCCACAGGCAGGCCAGGCCTGTCACCCTTAGGCACTGCCCTTGGCTTTGCAGAGAGGATAGGTCTGAGCTGGAACAAAAGCCAGCAGTGGGAATCTGCCAGTGGATTTCGATTTATTTTGTTCAGTGTGCTTATTTGCGTGTCTGTTAAATATTTAAGGTAATGTAAACATTCTGTTCTATTTAAACATATTGAAACATATTGATGTTGTTACACAGTACAAATACTGCACCGTAAGAGTACCCTCTCTACGTTACATACCATTTTACAAAGAGAGATCTAGGTGAGGATTGGCTTCAGAGACATCTGCTTTGCTGCCTTGTCCAAAACCGGGTCAGGTGCTTCATAGCCAGAACTGGGATCTTCCTAAAACTTCCACCTCTGGAGGCCTTCCTGAATCTCAGCCTCTCCTGCAGGGCTTTGCTGTCCTTAACGTCAGGAGGTTTTCCCTAAATGTCTGACGGAATTTCTGCACTGCAGTTCAGGCTCATGAATACAAGATGTGTCTTACACAGCTGCAGAAAACACCCCTCTTCCCCCGCTCTTGAACAGCTTTCCTGGGTTTGAACAGCCTGTAGTTGTTTAGCCCGAAGAAGACTGGAGGACTCCAAGTCTCCTGTCCTTTTCTGGAGCGTCTTACCTAAAACCGGGCGCAGGACTTTGGGGAGAGCTTGGGGCCCAAGTCCCTGGGGTGTCTGTAGCCCCTGCGGGGGCCCTGGGCCCTTCCTCACCCCTCTGTAGCCTCACGGGGGGATTTTTCCTGACGCTCAGGACCTTGCTGAAGGCTGCAGCCTAGCGGAGCGAGCAGCTTCCTCTAACACCATGGTGTCGGGAAGCGTTTTATCAGGGATGGGGACGGGGGAACCGGGAATGTCACGGACCGAACCAGTCCTCCCAAAACCCAACGTGGGCATGAGAAGGGCAATGAGGGACTGGGCTTGTTCAGCCCAGACAACCCCGTTGTCTGACAAGCTCTATTCCAATTCCCCATTGGAATAGAGAGAGAGAGAGATTCAGAGTGGCCGCAGGGAGACCCTCCTTCGCTGTGGGGCGCTGGGCCAGGGCAGAGGTTGCCCAAGGGGTTTCGAGCCTTGGAGGTTTCCAAGGAGGTTTTTCCGTGCGGGCAAAGCCCGGAGCAGCCCCTGCCTTTGCACAGGAGATGGGGCCAGAGGCCCCTGAGAGCCCTTCCTCCGCCGGCTGTTCGTCCCTGCAAGCCGAGTTTCTGTGCTAGAAGCCAGATATTTTTTCCTCTTTTTCTGCATTCTTGATTACACTGTGTTACTAGTTATCCTGAAAAGCAGCAAGCTGTAAAGGTTATAAATGAAATGCCCCAAGTCAGGAATTTGAACTGATTCCCAAGACAGCCCGTTCTGCGCTGCTGACTGAAGCGGCTTTTCCTTAGCCTAGCAGAATTCTCCCAGTTGGTCTGCTGGAAAGGGCAGGTTTCCTCTTGCAGCGGAGCAGGGGGAGGCAAGTGAAGCGGTTGGGGCGGCCGCGATGGGCAGCCCGCAGTGCCCTGCGCCGGCCCATCCGCGTGGGACACGGCCCATCCGCGTGGGACACGGCCCATCCGCGTGGGACACGGCCCATCCGCATGGGACACGGCGCCCGTCCCGCCTCGGCTCCGGGGACGTCGCGCCTCCCTCTGCCCAGCTCATCCTCTGCTTTAGCCTCCGGTGGGAGTTCAGACCCAGTGGGAAGAGACAAGAGGTATCCGCTCTTCTTGCTTCCAGCCAAGCATCACCTGAACACTGTGTCTGTGACCTGCTTCCCGCAGGTTAGCCGGGCTAATCCCCAGCCTTGGGAACAGCTTTCCCAGCCCTGCCGTGCATTCCTGTAAAGCTGTACTTTCTGTGCTTAAATATAGCAAGTGTATATTTACACATGTAATTCTCATACGGTGTTTATACTTATTTTGGCAGGTTGAAGAGATCAGAGAGATGGTAGATAATGACCTGGGTTTCCAGCAAGCTCCGCTCATGTGTTACTCGAGAACTAAAACTCTTCTTTTTATTTCAAACGACAAAAAAGTTATTGGCTGCTTAATTGCAGAGCACATCCAGTGGGTAAGTGGTCACAGGGAAGCACTTGGGACGGGAACTCGGGGTGGTGACTTCAGGAACAGCAGGGTGGGGAGCAGGGCCGGGGCCGGAGGGGAGCAGGGTGTGGGGCCGGAGGGGAGCAGGGTGTGGGGCCGGGGGGAGCAGGGTGTGGGGCCGGAGGGGAGCAGGGTGTAGGGCCGGGGGGCTGCCCCACAGCGACAGGGAGCTCGCTGTCCCCGTGCCCTTCTCCGAGCGCTCCCCTGCGCTCTGCCCGGCTGCGCCACAGGAGCTGCAGGCAAGAAGCCAAATAGCCCGGGTCGAGAGAGAGAAATGCAGGAAAGCTCTCGGCAGCGGCAGCTGATAATGGTCAGATTTTGTCCATTTTGTCCGTATTTGTCTGATTTTAAATCACATATAGGGCTTAGAGGGTGCTTTTGGTGTAATCTCTTGCCTTTTATTATCTGCTGTGGTGAAGCTGATCAGAGGCACGAGTGTGGGCAGAGCTGGGCAGCCCTCAGGGCAGGCGGCGCTGGCAGCGCGCGTCGCTGCCTCTCGAGCAGCCCCGCGGGGGGACCGACCCGTGGCGTCCCTTGCAGGGCTACCGCGTGATAGAGGAGAAGGTGCCCGAGGTGAGCTCGGAGCGGGAGAAGGTCATCTGCGAGCGGCAGAAGGCCTGGTGCTGCTCCACGTGCCCCGAGCCGGCCATCTGCGGCATCAGCCGCATCTGGGTGTTCAGCATGATGCGGCGCCGCAGGGTGGCCTCCCGCATGATCGAGTGCCTCAGGTAAGGCCCGCGCGCCCCGGCCCGCCACCTGGCCCCTTTCCCTGCTGCGCCCTGGAAAACCAGGGAGTGCAAACGGGAGCGCGGGCGCCCGCTCCGCATGTACCTCGAGCTGGGAAGCTAGCGGGAGCGCGGGAAGCGGGCATGGGGGCTCGGATCTTCCGGATGAAGCCGAAGTGGATTCTTGTCCACATGGCAGAGTTTCCGTCTTCTCAGCCCCCTCTATTTGCGGTTTGCCCCTCTGAGTTTGTAGCCTAAGATTTCATTTGGGAACTTGTGATCACAGCGAGTTCCTTCATGTATAAAGAAGGAGCCGGGACTTGGGCTTTTTTCAACTCCTGATCCAACTTGCACCAAGTTGCCCTGTGTGAACTTGCCCCTTTCCCCAGAGTAACGGCTGGATTTTCCCCTTTCAACAGGAGCAACTTCATCTACGGCTCGTACCTGAGCAAGGAAGAGATCGCCTTCTCCGACCCGACGCCCGACGGGAAGCTTTTTGCCACGCAGTACTGCGGCACCGGCCGCTTCCTCGTGTACAACTTCCTCAACGGGCAGCACCACCCCTGAGCGCAGGCACAAGCCAGGGCCACTTTTGTTACAGTCAACTCAGGACTGGGAACAACCAAAAGGTTGTGCTATTTTATTAAAATTGTAAACAATGCAGTAATAGGCTAACTTTGTTTTTTTAAAGAAAGATATTTTATTAACTTTTACAGAAGTTTGATTGTATTTTATCTAGTTAGTCATGTTTACATGCAGCAGAACCTTGTTCACAGTGGGCTGGAGGCCGGAGCGCAGTCTGGCCGAGGGGCTCCCAGGCCCCGCTCTCCGCAGCCGCTCCCGACTCCCGATCTCGGCAGCTGCTCCAGAGGCTCCCGGAGGCTCCGCAGCCGTTCCAGAGGCTCCCGTGTGCCATGGGGCGCTGTGGCGGGTGCCCCCGTGCTGCTGCCCCCCGGGAGGGGCTGTGGGGCTGCTGCTGGCGCCGCTGCGTGTGCGGCGTGGGGCTGGGCGGCCCTTTGACACTTGTCGCTGCCCTCCATAAAGCTCTCCTCTTTTAAAGGGTTTGTATGTTGAAAAAAACTGCTGTGGCCTTTCTCGATCTGTACATACTGTAGATAGTTAAAAATAAAATACTTGATAGCTTTTTCTAAGGTTACTCCGTATTGATGCTCCGTGGGAATGACGGGTTGGTCTGGGTTGGTGCTGCCGCGCGGGCGGCCGCAGGCACCCGGTGGTCGGGACATGGCCAGTGTGGTGCTGCCGCTGCGGGACACGGTGACACTGCCTGCGCCCTGGGGAAAGGTCCCTTGTGGCACTTGCCACTTGGCTGCACCCACCCAGGGAGAGCCCCGTGCTGCAGTCGTGTTTACAGGGAAAAGGGAGCGGGGTGGTGGAGAGCAGCTGGACACCCTGATGTGAAACTGGGAAGGCTTAAGCGTGTGTGAAGCTTTTAGTTTAACTGAGGAGCTAAGAGGCAGAACAGCTGCCTAGGTTGCTGTTGCCCTGCACGTTCCCCCGGTGCCTCAGCCTCGCGTGGGAAGGGAGCAGCGGGGCCCTGTGCCCTGCCGCGCCGCAGCAGAACCCCGAGGCGCCCACACCCCACAGGCAGGGGACAAGGGCTGGGGGCTACTGGCAGCCCCGTGGTTTACCCCTTCACAGAATCCCAGACTGGTTGAGGCTGGAAGGCACCTCTAGAGATCATCCAGTCCAACCCCCCTGCTCCAGCAGGGACACCCAGAGCATGGGGCACAGGGCGGCATCCAGGCGGGTTGGGAAGATCTCCAGAGAGGGAGCCTCCACAGCCTCCCTGGGCAGCCTGTGGGGAAGAAGTTCTTCCTCACCTGGAGATGGAGCTTCCTGCGTTTCACCTCATGCCCATTGCCCCGTGTCGCCCAGGCTGGCAGGGCTGCAGGACGGGCCTTGCACTGAATGAGCTTCTTAGAGGGGCACCTCATCGCGGGAGTGATGCTCTGTCAGCACGGGTGTTTCTTGGGTGCCAGCACTTCCATGGCTGAAGAGCTGCAGGAATCTTGTGTCCTGTCCAGCCACCAAAGTTAACATTTTATCTTTTTTTTTTTTTTTAAAAAAAAGGCAGTCTTAGATGGCAGCATCTTAATATATTCAAATTTAATGAAAGCACATTATAAACATACCATAGCCACAACTGCGGACAGTTTCAGTTCATAAACAATAATAACATGAGGTAGACTGACTAGTGAAGCTAAATTCACCAAGTTTTTGGTTAAGAAAACTTTACACTAGGAAAGCGACGTCTTTTTAACCCTCTTCCAAAAGTAACAAAAAAAAAAAAAAAGGCAATTACATAAGTTAAGCAAAAAAGCATCTGAATATGATTCTTTAAATCTTAAGTTTACATTCAAATTCAACCTGTGAATAGACAATAACATCTATAGGTAAAATATAATGCTGGCCAATGTAATACATTCATAAGAAGGGCCTTGAGGGCGAGGCTTGAAGTCAAAATGGAACAGCGGGAATGATCTAGTTGTCAAAGACTCTCGTTGCCCAACCCGGGGCCTCCTTCCCAGGAATTCCCAGCCGCGAGCTGCAGTTTTGAGCTCGGTTTTTCGTTTCCGACCGGCTTTGCCAACCCCCCGGCCTCGGCGCGGGGCGGCAGCGTGGCTGGGCAGGGCAAGGCAAGGCCGCCACCGCCTGCTGTAAGGCCCAGCTCTAGGGCCAGGGGCCAGCGCATCCCAGTAGTCTGAGCACCTGGAATTTCAAGAACTTAGTGCAAACATCAAACACGGGGACAAAAGGGAACCCGGCTGTCGAGCCCTATGGTCATACCTGGAACCTCTACACCAAACTCAAACCCTGGGTCAACCTTAAGTCCTTCTGGCAAAACCAGGAATACTGGAATACATTCAGGTCTGTATGACAAGTTTGGAGAAGCATCTCTTATATCCCTACTTCTGCCAAGGGCTGGACTCGCTAAGGCAGGTTGTTTCTGAAGGAAAGAAAACACATGTAAAGAAAGGGCTTCCGTGGAAAGTTGCTGAATGTACAGCATTGGAATTAAGCTACATTAACACAGACACCTGCAAACCATTTTCCTTCAGCCTCACTCTAATATATTATGTTTCTCATTTGTAAACATCTCTTCACATGATTTAAAAAAAAAAAAAAAGAAGGTTGCTCAATTAACACTTTAAAAAATAATGCAGCTTTGGCAGGTCCTTCTCTGCGGGTCAAGTAAAGAGCCCTCTCCTTACTCGCTCTCATTGCATTTTCAAGGGGTAAATGACTATTCCTGCACGAGCCTCACGGGGTGAACCTGTGGAAATCCCGCCAAAGCCAGTTCCAACACACACACACGCGGTCACACACGGCCAGCGAGCACTGCACAGGGGCCACGACTCCCCCTTTCACCGCACACAGCTAAGTCGTGGTGTCCTTTCAGACCCCTGAGTGTTACTGTACGGGCGTACAGAGCTGGAGAGGGCCACGCGCGCTCCCCTCCACGCGGCTCCAGCCGTTCCCTGTGCCGAGTCTCACAGAGCACATTCAAGCCAGCGGACGCTACAAGCAGCTTCCTCCCCTAGCTCAGCTGAATATATATATTTATTTATATATATATATATATATATATATATATAAAAATCTTCAACCAAATTATCTCCGCTTGCTATACCCTACAACTTGGTTGGCTGTGTGATCAGTGTCATCGATTGCGACGGGCTTGAGTGCAGCTTGAATCCATGATGCTTTAAATTATAACGCACGTGGGGTTTTTGGTTCTTTTCCCTAGGATTAAAGGCTACTTCAGCATGTCGGGAATCCTTTGGCGCAGTCTCGATAAATACTGGTTGCACTTCGCTCCACAGTGATTGTACTTGGGTTTGCGTTAGCAAAGGCAGTTCCTCTCCACCTTCTCCCGCCGGCGCCCCGCTCCGCGCGCCGGGCTAGATGTGGCGCCCGGTGAGGAAGTAGAGGGGCCGCTCGTCGCCGCTGTTGGCCGTCTGGAACTCGTCGCGCAGGCGGAACTGCCACTCGTCCTCCAGCTCCAGGCGCACGATGGTCTGCCGCAGGGAGCTGCGGTCCTGGCACACCACGCACAGCGTGGCGCCTGCGGGGCGCACGGCGGCACTCAGCACCACCCAACGGGCACCCAACGGGCACCCAATGGGCACCGGCCGCCAGAACCCGGCCCCCAGAACCCGGCCCGGGTGCCGCTGACACCGCTCACGGGCAGGCGCCTTCCTCAGTAAAAAGGAAAACACCAGAGCCCGCCTGGCTAGAGCAGCATCAGCCAGGGCAGGCGTGGGATTAACTGGGATCCAGGATCCTCAGATCAGGGCATGCTGCTGGAATCAAGCCTGGCTTCTTATCCCCCCCTGCACCCTCCCCAGCCCTTGCTCTGGTAGAAGGTCCCTGTTCAGCCGGGTTAGGCCAAAGCCCCTCCTGAGCAACAGCTCCAGGGACGAGAGCTGGTCCCTCGGGAACCAGGAGCCCAATGCCCGGTGCCTCGCTCCAGTTCAGCCCCATCGCAGCGCAGGGGCCGGGCCCCTCAGGCTGCTGCTGCTTCCTGCACCAGCCCAGGCAAACACCGGCCTCGGCCACCAGCTCCGGCCGGGCCACCCTGTCCCCTCCCCACGGGGCCTCGGCCGCAGCCCCACGGCAAGGGGGCAGCTCGGGCGCCTCCCCGCAGCCCCAGGCCGCCGGCGCCTGCAGCCGGCAGCCCCTCACGGGCCTGCGGGGACGCGGCGGGGCGCGGGGCTCTGCGCAGGCTTGCCCGGCCCCCGGGATGAGCCCCGCGCTCCCGGGGGAGCGGCCGCCCCACGAGCAGCGCTGGGCTCTGCTGCCCGCCCGGCCGGGCGCCCCGGCGGGGACGGCTGCGCACGGAGCTGCCGCGCAGGCGGCGTCACGGCAGGGCTCGGGCTGCCGGGACCTCTAGGATCAGCTAGTCCAGCCCCTGCTCCAGCAGGGACACCCAGAGCACGGGGCATCCAGGCCGGTTTGGAAGACCCCACAGCCTCCCTGGGCAGCCCATTCCAGGGCTCTGGCACCCTCCCAGGAAAGAAGTTCCTCCTCACGGGGAGATGGAACTGCCTGTGTTTCAACTTACACCCGTTACCCCTGGTCCTATCACCGGCCACCACTGAGGTGCTGCCATTCACTGACCCATTTCCATCTCTCCTCCTCCCCCTGCACCGGTTTGCACTCGGCGTTAATTTAACACAACTTAACGAGTGACGTTTATCAAAGCTCGGGTTAACTAACTGCTAGCAGGGGCACAAGTTTTGATGCACTCCGAAACAACAACCCATCAACTCCTCAGCACTAACCATGAGAAGGGAGCTACTGTAGCCATTACTTCACTGAGTTATTCTTCTTATTATTATGTGTGACGAGCCCCCCGCGCTGCCCCCCGGCGGGGAGCAGGGCACCCCGTTACCTTTGAGGAAGCGGAAGCGCCGGAGCAGCTCGGGCCCCACGAAGGAGTCGCACAGGTAGAGCAGGAGGCCGCTGAAGAGCAGCCCCTCGCAGCTGCCGTTCACCGAGTGCGGCCGCGAGCTCACGTAGCAAACGGCCACCTGCAGCACAGCGAGGGCGCGGGCGCCTGCTCAGGGCCGGCCTAGCGAGGCCCGTCCTGCTGCCCGGCGGTAAGGACGGGCCTAGCGAGGCCCTTCCTGCTGCCTGGTGCAGGGTGTGAAACGCTCGCTTTGGGGGGGCTGCTGTCGGGCAGGGAGGGATGCCGGGTTCAGGTCACACTTGCCTCTCTAGTTCTGTTTTTGGCTTATTTGGGAGATGGGAGTCCGCTCTATGTTGTGAGCTGGGCCGTCTCCCGGGGCTTGGGAGACGGGTGTGTTTGGGTTGCAATGGTGAGTTTGCTGCCGACCTGTGCCCGGTGTTGTGATTGCAGTGGGTTTTGTGGAGTTCTGAAAGCCGGGGGGGCTCCCGGGGGCTGTGGGGGTGCTTTCCTGTCAGGCTGGCTTTCAGAGGTGCCGCTCTCCTTGATTCGTGAGCGTGGGCATCGTTCAGGCTGGGGCCGGTTATCAGCCTTGTCCCTTGGTTTGGGGTCTGCACAGGGCTTGACTGCAGCAGCCTGGAGGGCTGGGAGTCTGTCTAGGGGCGCCTGTCACCTGGCTCAAACACTGCAGTGCCAAACCCCACCGTGGCGCCCGGGGCGCTTCCCAACACGGGGGCCCGGGGCTGAAGGGGCTGCATGCAGCGGCCCCCGCTCGCCCCGCGGCCGCCTCGTACCTCGAGCCCGACGTTGAGGTAGCAGTCGACGGCCAGCACGGGGTTCCTGAAGTTGCGCACGGCCTTGGGGAAGAGCTTGTAGGTGGCGTGCTGGAGGAACTTCTCGAGCAGGAACTGCGCCGGCGCCGCGAGCAGCGTGTGCTCGCTGTCCGGGGCGCACACGAACTGCAGGGGCGCCACGGGCGCCGGCGCCTCCGCGACCTGCGGGCGACAAGAGGGGCCCCCTCGAGCCCTCCCGCCGCTGCAGGCTGGGGGGCAGCACCGCGCGCGCGGGGCAACGGGGCCGGGAGGGCACAGCCACCCCCTGGACTTGGGCACGCCAGCACCACGGGGAAAACGCGGAGCTGCCTGTTCTGCGCGTGCGAGGGACCCCTCTGGGTGTCTCAGCTTCTAAGGAAAAACTTAATGTAAAAAAACCTTCATGTCAACTTCCTTGTTTACATTAATGAAACACCCATCATCCTTTCTTACTCCCATGTAGGAAAGGAAATTAAATCCTTATTTAACTGATGCAAAGAAAACCTTTCCACCGAGGGATTTTATCGTGTATCCCAGCATTCGCACCAATTCCACAAGAAAAGGACATTGCAGAGACAATGAAGATGGCCTCCCCAAATACTCCCATCTGGCACTGACATACTCTGAAATACAGAGACAAGTCTTTAAAGTAGAGATGGAGTGGGCTGGGTTTAAAACTACCAGGAACAGCACCTGCTTTGCTGAAGTGAAGCCAACGCTTTGACACTTATTTCCATTTAAAGACAGAACAGTTAACAGGGTGCCGGTGTAACGCGGGCCGTATAAAACAGCCAGAATCCCCACGGGGTTTTGCTAAGTTCTTAGATTTCCAGGGGTTCCTCTTCTCAGTGCCTGTGCTCAGGTCTCTTTCCCGTCCCCGAGCACAAGGACTGAACGGCACCACAAACCAGCAGGTGCTGGCACTTAACACAACACTAAGCCCGGGTGTGGGGCAACCTGCCGCTGCGGTGGGAAGCGGGCGCCCGCACGTGCCCCCTCCAGCAGGCACATCGGTGCACAGCTAACACCAAGCTCCCTCCATCCCCATTTGCCTTCTGACAGAGTAGGAGGGCTGCTGCTAATAACGCATAATCAGCAAAACATCCTACTGCTTTCTATTTGTGGGCTTCCACGCATTAGGCCATGGAAGTTAGATGTGAAGCATATCTAACGGGGCAGAAAATTCAGTATTTCTACAGGAAACAGGTCCTGATCTTTCCCTTTACCTACAGACTCACCATGATTTTGGGCTTAACCACAAAGTCCTTCTGTCCTCCAACCTGAATGTGCTTCTTCATGACGCTGAAGTTGTTGAAGCGGCAGATGAGGAGGCCGCTGCTGTTTGTCCTCAGATTAAAGTCTATGTCTTCACAGAAATACCTGGACGTTAAACACAGAATCACTAAACTAGCTGCGTTGCTGCCCTGAAGAACCAAACCTCCACACACAGGCTGCTAAAATGCACCAGAACTGTCCGAGCGTTGATTTTTACAGGCACTCGGATACGGTTCCTATGCACATTCCCTGCAGAGTTATTAACATCCACTTCTACAACACGCTCCTGGTGCAGGAGAGCACCTGCAGATGATTTTCAGATGAAACAAATCCACTTCTCTGCATGCGTGTACATTTCTTCCCAATACAAAGTTTGGGCAGCCTCCTCCTGTGCTGGCAACAATCTTCTCTTTTCTATTCCTCTCCCACTCCCTCTTTTTCTTTTCTTTTCTTTTTTTTTTTTTTTTAAATACTTTTATCTCACAATAACGTGAGTTACCATCTAGTCTCCCTAAACCATGGCCGAAAGAGACACAAGCACTGGTCTTTTGCCTGCAGAAAAGGCCTGGACAACTACCTGAAAGAGCAGGTTTAATTCTTACTCACGATGACATGTGACACAGATCCTGCCCTAGCTACTCAACAAACAGCTGCTGATCCTGACAACAAAAGTTAATTCCTGTCTTTATTTTTGGTGTTTTTTTTCCCCTCCTGGCATGCAACGTTGTATTTTGGAGAGATGCAGAGGAGACCTTCTGCTCTCGGTGTGACCAGCTGCAGCAGGAGCAGGGTGAGGATTCAGCCAGCACTTCCCCTGGCTGAGCTCATGTTTGGTTCAGTGCCGTATTTGTCCCAGGGCAGCATACGTCACCCTGTGCTTATTCTCCTGGCCATGTGCTCACACATTAGACACCCTCATCCTATTCCCCTCAAAAGCATTTAGAAGTGTGATGGTGAGCACACCAACATATTTGAGCCCCAGCCTATTTTGCCTACCTGTTCAGATCGTATTGCACGTTCTGGGTCAGGTCTATGTTGAGCAGGATGAAGTCATGCACGTGGCACCTGGAGAACGGAGCGCTTGCTCTCCTGGCATTCAGCTTGCTGTTCCACTTCTGAACACCCAGGATGGCATAATGGACAATTTTGGGGGTGGCTTCAATGTGCTGGAGGATGCTCTTCAGAGACACGTTCTTACTGGAGCCGTCAGGCTCCAGGGGCTGACTGCAGGATGCAATCACACACAACACACCAGTTGGGCTTGCTCTTGTTATACAGCAGTCACACATACATATACATAGACATATCTATAGGTACAAGACCAAGGAAACCCATTATCCATCAAGACTGTACTCTACATGCTGTAAAAATATACACGTTAATACCTGTAGTACACAGTTTTTTAAACAACTGCAAAACTTATGGCCAGCTAATCCTACCCCTACCACCAACCTATTCAGCCCCTAGGAAAATGGGCATTTAAGCAGAATTAGGTCTTATATAACAAATTACAGAAAAGGGATCCCCATAGGCACCAATTCTGGCAGGCTTTTTTTCCATTTCTGTAAGTGACAGCCCAGGAGAACACTGAGAGGAGCAACAGCTAAATGCCTCTAAAAAGGTAGAGTTCTCAAACTGTTTTCCTTGAGAAACATCCATCAGGGAAGTGAAGTATCGAGAAGCTGTTCCACACAGGCACTAAATACAAGTTACAGGAAAAGATGAGCACTGGCAGGACTTGATGGACAGTTCTGGCTATGGGCCATGGGTGTGGGGGCAGAGCCTGGGGGCAGGGTGCTCAGCAAGACAAACCTGCCATCAGGTCCCGCACGTCTGCGTGAGGCACAGCTCGAGGCAAGGAAAGGATGCACTCGTTCCTGAATTTCAGGATGCATGTCTGCCAATTCTGGAGCTCTTGTAATGCCTGAATAAAAACTGCACGAATGATGACCTCTTTGAGGCCCTTTGGCTGGGAGCCTGTTGTTACTTCATCAAAGACATGGCCATGAACTGCTCTAGCTTAGCACTGCTTGGAGCACATCCCCGGCATCCCCGTGCTGGGCTGCTCCAGGGGTCTCATCTTTCATCCACTTCCAGGTGCTGCGGAGGGGCCCATGTCACTGGAGCAGTGTTGCCACCTGTGACAGGTCAGCGCGGGCCCCCAGCGCTGGAGGTCACTCACCTGGACTGTTCATGGACACTGTGCATGTTCCACAGCACACAGGAGTCGTCCATGACCACGATGAAGGGCCACACACACTGGCGCTTCACTCCCAGTTCCTCCAAGCGGTTTCGTTCCAGCTCTAGATTGTGGTAGGAAAGTTCCTTAATAAGAAACCTGGCAGCACCTGAGAAAACACCATATAGAAAATGTACGACAATCTTTACACTAGACTTTATCACTCCCTCTTCCCTTCCCTGGCCTGTGACTGAAGAACAAAGCCTCCCATTCTGGTCATCCTGAAAGAGTGAGGAGAGGTGTTCCGAGAAAAATCTCAAGCACATTGGAAATTAAGGAATCTACTAAGTACCCCGGAGAAAGGCTTTGTGAACACTGCAATCATTGCCTTTTATGAACTTAGTGCTCTTTGTTTAAAAAGAAGTCAATGTGTCCCTTTTTCTGTGTGAGCATATTCTACACGGCAGGTTCCAAGAAAAACAGACCTCTTAAGAGACTCTACAGAAGATCATTTTGGGAGCATTAAGGAATAGCTTGAGCCAAGAATGGGCTGAGCTCCTAAAACTGAAGATGCTTAAAGCCTCTTCCAGGAAAAAACTCAGAAAATGAAGAACGAGATTGAAGTTCAAAGTTAAAGCCCTTAGTATTCTGCAGTTAGCATTTAACCTTAGCTAACTAGAAAAGCTGTAATTTGAAAAATCACAAGCAAAATACATGAAACAAATATTTAGGCAGCAGGACTAAGTAAAAGAAGTGAATAGGGCACAAAAGACTTGTTTTGTTTGCAGTGCATCGATGGTGTCTCTTACCAATGCCAGCGTTGTTGAACATGCCTGGCAGGACGAGCATGATGTGGTTGGGCCAGTATTTACGGTACAGGGGCATTTCATACTCCTTGACCACCAGCAGGTGAAGGTGGCTGATGCCTTCCATGGCATGGTAGAGGTTTAAGAGGCCGTGCTCGTGACGACCACTCGATGGAGTGAAGATAGGACTCTTGACTGCATTCAGATTCTGCTGGGACAGGAGATACTTTGCCATCATTGGGTAAAAAATGTTATGTTATTCCTGATATGAATTTTTATTTATTGACTTTTTTATTACTTTTATTACTGAGGTTGCATTGTAAGACTGCAACACATACACACTGGACCGGGAATTCAAAAAGAGAGGATTTTCCTCCAAAACTCCAGTTCTAAGGGAAGCCAGATGAAAAAAAAAAAAAAAGAAAAAAAGAAAAAAAAATCATATAACGGGCTTAAAAAAAAAAGGAAAGAAGAAAAATGGGGAAAAAAACCAACAATCCACCCCTGATTTTCAAATGTACATCAAGCTGACTGAATGCAGCCCAGGCAGGCAGCCAAGGAACGGGGAGCCCAGACCCACCTTGTCAGACACGAGAGGCAGACGCATGCTTTCTAGGTGCTTTCCTTGCTTGCTGAAGACAAAATGGTTCTCTTTGGACTTGGGGATTATGAAATGCAGTTGAACCTCTTCTCCTAGCATGGAGGATGAAAACGTGAACGCGTGCAGGGTGGAGTCAGATACCTGCACAAGAAAAAGGGGGAGAAAGTTTTAAAAGCTACGAGTCCATAGGAGATACAGGGCAGCCTACAGGGCTGCATGTCATATGCAGCCACCAGAGGAAAACATCCAAAGCACTCTCAGGAGTATATAATTAATCAAGTTAATTTCATTATATTCCCATTTGCCTTTGCCACCAGCCATACTGCTTAGGTATATACCTTGTCTTGCTTTTGAAACAACCAACTTCCTTTGTCAGGAACAATCCTTTTGACTTGAAAAATATTTTTCAATATTTACAAAGAAAGTGCAAAATACAACTTCTAGAAAGCACGGTCCAAACAAATTTGCTCAGAACATTCAGAGACCAGAGTAGAGGTTTGTCATTCAGAGACTCCAGCAGCAGCACAGCCCCCTCAGTATGGTATTTTCCTGTGACAATACTCGATTTTTAAGCAGCCATATAATCAAGTATATTTAGGTGAACTTGAGTTTTCATGGCACCTCACTAAGCTGTGTAAATGTGTAGGAAATACCTACAAATTGTATTTAAAATTCCAATCTACAGAAGCATGCATTTACCTCAAGGGCAAAGCAATTACTCTGAGCACTCACCTCTCTCATCTTTACTAGAGATGGAAATAATTGGCCTATGTAGAGGTGAAAAATGAAAAGAGTTTTAGCTAAGTCCTGTTAAAGAGTTTTAAGAATCTCTCTCCCTTCATAATGGTTGCTCACCAATGACTCCTCCTCATGCGTGTAATAGCTCAGTGTTCAATTATCCTAATTGTATGTGCAGAATTCACACGCAGATGTAAGAAATACTTAGATATTTAGAGGTATTAATAGTAGTTACGCACACAATCATCCCATTTGACCAGATGCACAAAGATGAGAGCAGGGAACAACAGACATCCTTTGGGAGCATTTGCTTCTGTCAAGACACTTCACGAAGAATGAGGTTTCAGTCAGACCTGCTGGTGCTGTTCCATAAAAGTGACCTTGCACATTTGCAGGTCACTGTCTATGCTGCCTTAGGTTAACAGCAAGCAAGGAGAGAAAGATTTGAGATAACAAAACCCCAAGTAAATAATTTTTGGTGGTTAAGAAACAGTATCTATCTGAGCTACTAACCAGGAAAAATCCTACCTGCCAGCCTTCTGTGAGCATAACTACTTGTTGTGGAGATCACAAGATCAAAAGGATTATTAGAAGTGATCCCTCCCATTCAGTGGCTCATAAGCTACTGGTGGAGAAGCATGGACAGAAGCAAAGGAGCTTCCAGACTGCCAGCACAGATACTTATGGCTGGTGTTCAGGTAAGACAAGCATCTCTGTTAGTCTCTCTCACGACAGCCTGCTGGGGAAGCTGAGCAGTGCTGGGGCTTGAGACAACTAGCCCCAATTTTCACCCTTTTTGGAGGCAGCTGAAGGGGTGAACTGCATATGCAGAGTGCAACAGACACAGCTGATACTGCAGGTCTGGCTCAACATCTTCCCTGAGAATGGAAGCATTAAACCTCCACAACTCAGGGATGATGAAAGCAGGAGTCCCGAGACCAAAGCAATGTGTCTGGAGAGACCACAGAAACAGCAAGGATGCAGTTAACACTTGGGCTATGACACCAACCTGTGCTGCAGGATTAATATCCATATACTGGTGGCACTGCTCACAGTGATGGAAGGTATTGTAAGCAGCATATTTTGTCAGCATCATGGACACTGTCTCTCTTTTCTTAGGTTCCTCGGATTTTGTTTCTTTGCTTGTTTCTGTGTACAAAGAAAAGTAACAAAAATTTTACAAGTGCTCAAAACAGAGACTGTGGCAATACTCTGCTTCTAAGATGCTACAGTCCTGGTAGCAGTTGTAAAGAACACACAAATCGTTTTGTTCCATATCATTTTGGAGATTTTGGGCTCTTGTGAGAACACAGGTTCAAACAAACCGATCAAGCACTTTGATTCTTTTCAGGAAAGTATCCCACAAAACTCCACATTTTCTACTGACCTTGTTTCACTCTTGACAGTTGTTCTGTGTATACTGGACTTATACTTCTGTACTTGGGGTCATGCACACTCACGTCAAAGGACATTTTACTGAAGATCTCAATATCCGGCCAATGGTCATTGCTAGGCTGAGTAATTTCACTGCTTTCTGTATGATCTGGAACAATCAGACAGTGTTGGCCACCCACTGAAAGGTTTTAACATGATGTTTGCTTATTTACAATTGCACAAGAACTCATAGTGCACACACACTAAAAGAGATACCTTTGAATGTCATAAATATTAATCAAAATCGAGATAACAACTCACACAAAACCATTTCAAACCAACAGCAATACCTTGGGAGATGTGTGGAGGTGGAGAAGTTCTCATAAATAGCTCCTCACCAGGCTGCTGAGGTATAATTCACTCTAGTTTATACATAAAGTGCTAAAATGAACAGTTCTATCTGTGCAGAAGATACAGGTAAGTCTCCAATCTCTCTGTGGCTCCTTTTTTAGTACAGAGAAGGAAAAACAATGAGTAAATGGGAAGCATAAGTAACTCAGAGGAGAATGAGGAAAGCAGACAGAAAGAGAAAGGAAAGGGAAAAGGGAAAAATTATGAACTAGGAGCGTAGGAAACGAATTGAGAAGCAGAAGTAACTCAGAGGAGAATGAGGAAAGCAAGGAGAAAGAGAAAGGAAAGGGAAAAAATATGAAGTAGGAGAAAGGAAAGGGAAAAAATTATGAACTAGGAGTACAGGAAATGAATATTGAGTATAGGAAAAAGATGGGGAAAGACCCACTCCCATCAGAAGATGGGAACTGAAATATTTGCTACAGTACAATCAGGACCCTGGGTTTCAGAATGGGAAAACACCAATTACTGGAACAACACACAAAGCTGAACACTAGCTTGAACTCCAGAGACCTAACATGCTGAGCCATCGTGGTTAGAAGCACACTGAAAGCTATGTCCAGATATTAAAAAATAAAGATCGAAAATAAAGGATTGCAGGATATCGCTGTATGAAAGGAACTCCACAGAAATAGAAGGGATAATTTGGATACAGCAGGACACAGCTCAAAACCACAGTTTCCCAGGTACTGTTCCAAGTGGAAAACAACGGTTATCAGGAATGGCAGAGCTCGGACATTCTTGATTGTGATGGCTGATGAATTTCCTTGGTCCAACAGAGGAACAAGGCAACAAGAGCAGGCTTGCAGTAAGCCGGTGCTTACTGCAAAGCACCGGCCACAGAGGACAACCTTAGGCTGAGTTACCATGAGGTGACTCGGTTTAAAGTCTCATGGCGGGACACACACAAGCAGCAGCACAACTAGAGCTACTGGCAGAAGAAAGGCAGGCGCAGACGAGGGCCTGGGTCTACGGGCAAGGCCGTGCCCAAAGCGCGCCGACCGACCCAACCGCACGCGGCGGCGGCAGCTCGGGGCGCCTCAACGTGAGGGGTACCTCAATGTGAGGGAGATGCCTCAACGTGAGGGGTGCCTCAATGTGAGGGGTACCTCAACGTGAGGGAGACGCCTCAACATGAGGGAGACGCCTCAACGTGAGGGAGACGCCTCAGCCTGAGAAGTGTCTCAATGTGGGGCCGTCTCAACGTGAGGGGGGCGTCTCAACGTGAGGGGCGTCGTGCTGCGCTCCGCCTAGCAGGGCCCGCCTGCCAGGCCAGGCCTGTGGTTTGCGCTCATGGAAAATCCCGAGGGAGTGGGCTTGTTACACAACCAAACTGGGGAAATGGGGGACTTGTCCGCGAAAGAGGCTCGAGTTCCTCTGAAGTGCAGTCGCCAATACAAGTAGCAGCCAACCAAGGTAGGGAGAGCACGAGGAGGAAGGGGCTGCACAGGGACCGTGTGAGAAATGGGAGCAAGAATGAACAAAGTCCGTGAGGAATGGAGACAGCTCATCGGGAAGTGAAGCTCTGCCTTACATAGCAGCAACGCACGACAGAAATGAGGTTTGCCAAGGGCCAAATTGAAGTAGACCTCAGAAAAGGGCAGGAGAACAATTTGTTTGGTTACACTGACTTATATATAAAATATATATTTATTTATTTATGAATTGGGACAATTATGTCTCCAAATGAATAAAGGTTCACTTTTGTTAATCAAAGGATTAACAAAAATCAAAGTATGAAAACGAAAATTACTACAATCCGAAAATGGAAGCGAAACTCCACAAGCTTCATACACGCTCCATGTGAGGAAAGAGCACACTCTCCGTGTCAGGGCCCTGGGCAGCCAGGTACATGGAATCAGAGAGGAGCCGGATTTCAGCAGGGACAAAGCACACACATCACCTGCAGCACCCTGGGGCCACTGCCTTCCCCTCGGGATTCAGAGCTGGGGGAGGGGGAAGGAAATAATCAAAGATGTAGAAGTCAGGGAAAAATGCAGTAAAATGTGACACAGAAATGCCATGTGCAGCTTTCTTTAATGTACATCTGTTTTTCTAAACAAAAGAAATGCAATGCATTTCATCCTTCTGGATTTAAGAAAAGCCTTTAAAGACACTGTTAGTGTAATGAAAAAAAAAAATTAGTGCATGATCTGTAAACTGAACCAAAGGTGATTCAATGCAAGATGCCGCACGTAACATTAAAAGCATTACAGCAGATGGAGGTTAGTAGTTAGTTATATTAAAGAT
This sequence comes from Nothoprocta pentlandii, assembly GCA_013398315.1. Lineage (NCBI taxonomy): Eukaryota > Metazoa > Chordata > Aves > Tinamiformes > Tinamidae > Nothoprocta > Nothoprocta pentlandii. The sequence continues at coordinate 561,477 of VZSG01000437.1, read as the reverse complement.
CAGCAGCAGCCGTGTTGCCTGTTATTTTTACTAGTGTTACTGGCTCAAAAACTTAAGCTTCCGGGTGACACAAATCCAATCATTGTCAGTAAGAGGAAGAACAGAAAATCATCCAGCAAGAACTCAATGCCCTTGAAAACTATAGAATTAGAAACTGGGTGATACTCATCAGAAGATAAATGTGAGTCACATATACAGTCAAGGAACAAGAGCAAGAATTTCTACAGCAGGTTGGGTGCTGCTAAGTTGGAAATGACAGAGTTGCAGAGAGGCTGAGGACAGGCTAAGTATCAGGGCCAGTGAAACGGGAGAATGAAGAAAGACAAGTGCAATCATAGGCTCTATCAATCAGGGGCTTCCAGTGGAGGCAGGGAAATACAGAAGCTGATGTACTCTGGGCTGGTTAAACACCCTGCAGAGCACTGCATGCAGTTCCGCTCACCCCTCTTCCAGGGAGACAAAATGAAAACAGATGTGTAGAGGAGAGCTACAAAATCAGGGAGGAGAAAAGAAGAGTCTGTCGTTCGTGAGGGGGAGTCCCTAAGTTGGCTAAGGCTACCTAGGTGAAAGCTGAAAACATACAAGATTGCGGCCTGAATATACCCTAGAGGCAAACGTTGAAGAAAGAAAAAAATATCTTTTTTTTTTTTAAGGAACATCTTTGAGTTGAGGAATAAAATTGTATTTTCAATCATTAGCGCAAAAAGGATCTCTAAAAGCCTTGCAGTAAAAGCAGTGGGAGCAAAAAGCTGCAACCAAAAACCCAAGTAAACTCCAGCTGCTCTTCAGATGGAGTTTCGCACGTCCCTGGCAGGGCTGTGACATGGCTGCTGTGATCACAGCAGGCCAGGCCCCATGACGTTGGACTTTTCTTACATTTCCATGGTCTGTCCTGAGTTTCTGAGATATCTAAGTTCAAATAACAAGAGAATTACAGTTCCCAAAGCTCCAAACCACAGAAAAAAAAAATCACTTATTAGCACCTTCTGAGCAGAAACTGAAATCAGTCTTTTTCCAACGCTGCAAGACAACTATTTTCTGGATGCCACTCTGAATTCTCCTTCAGGGAGTTCTCTTCACTATAAAACCACATGAACACACTGAAGCAGATTCATTTCCTTTAAAAAGTTTGTGCTTCCTAAAGCTGGGTCCTGCGATGGACCTGGGAGATCCAACCAACTAGCAGATACCCAAAGAGGCTCCCTCATCTCTTTTCTCCTCAATGTAAGAGCAGTGAGCTGGAGACAGAAGACAGTTTTACCAGAACTCAGTACCTATCTATAATTAAACACAAACAATATTGAACTTTCTGCCAGAAAAGGAATGTTCTTAAATCTGTCTTGTCTGTTTAGAAGCTAATGGTGCTTAGAAACTAGGAAGCAGAGATAACAATGGCAGATGTTAACTCTGTCTTTTTGTATTCACTTTCATTTCAGTGCTATCAAAATAGTTCTGAGATAAGCCCTACATGAAATTTATCACTTTCTTTAGCTATGTTTAAATACAGGCAGATATCAGCATCAAGTCCATCAATGGACAGGAGAAGTGGTAGGTAAAATTTACAAAGTCTTTCCGTGTGCCTAAAAGAAATGTCACTTTTAACAGAGACTCCTTTAAATGCATATTAAGAATGACTACTAAGTACTTACTGGTATTAATCTCTTCTTCGTCATAAACATCTACTTCCAGCAACCTGATCAGCATACGGAAAAGAATCCTTAGGAACTGCAAGTATGAGCCAGTCTTTCCCACCTGAATCAGAGATAAAAAAAAAAAAAAGGTCCAAATCCCAGCTCAGACTAATATGAAGGTTACATTTCAGATAAATGTATTTGGATTTGCTCTTCCCATTTATTTTGCGATTCTAGTTCTGCCTGAAAACAGAACAAGAAATAATATTTCTCATTAAGGTGAGAGGTGTTACAGAATTGATCTTCAGCAAAATCTGGCCCACAGCCTGCATCACTTTTGTATACTGGGAACTGGCAGTGGTCAAGTACTCCTTTAGTGACATGCTCATTGCAATTTTATGCCTGTTTCCATACACAGGCATTTTATTTAGGCTAAAAGGTGACACAGAATCACTCTTTTTCTCCTTACCACTTCCAGCATGGATTCAAGCTCAAAGTTTGACAGATTTTTGATGCAGAAGCTCGTTACCATTTGCAATTTTGCATGGGCCCTTTGCAGTATAATCCCCACTTAGAGCTGCTAACAGTCCCCATCACCTGTCCTCTCACCACGCAAAGGGAAGGAACTTCTCTTACCTGTGGAGGTCCTGTCAAAAGGAGCCTCCTGGGGTGGAAGCTCCTCACACCAGATGCCTCTCCCTGGTTGCTGTAGTCCGCGTGGTGCTGCCGGGCCGTAGCCCACTGCCTGTAGTACAGAGACTGCTCTTCGCTGCTCATGTCCTTGTGCAGCAAAGGCCTCAGGGAGCTCAGCCACGACACGTCAGCGTGAGGCAGCAGGGAAGAGGAGGAAGGCAAATTCCCAGTTTTCTGTGAGCTCAGGAGGCAGTAAGCGGCCTTGGAGAGGATGACAATGCGCGGCAGGGCGGCACGGAGGGCCTTGCTGTCCTTGCCTGAACGGCCAGGCCACCGCAACGCCTGGGAGACTGAAGACAGCGAGGACAGTTTAGAGGTGGTGCTGCTGGCCATCTGGTTAGCCAGGGAGTCACATTCTTGCTTCAGGGTATCTCCAGCTGTGGAACCAGGGCAAGCTCCCTCATCTACGGAGCTGTGGGCCAGCGTCTCTAAGCTGAACGACGGCGCTTGCTTCTGAGTCTTGTCTGCAGCGCTTGAGGAGCTCACACCGTTGTCAGCCAGGGACCCTGGGGAAACAAAGGAGCGGGCAGGGAACAGATACTGGCCAGCATTAGAAAATACAAATAAAACATGAGCTCATCTGATGTGGGGGGCAATTCTAGCTTACAGACACTTCTGTTCAGCAAGAACTGCTGGGCAAACGCACTACCTGGCTTAGGTCAGAAGGTCATTTCATTTAAAAAGAAATCAACAACATCCATCTGTCCCTCTTGCTGGAGAGGCAACAGCCCTTCTGATTAGTGCTCAGAGTGCAAACACAAGTGACCCAATAGCAAATGACAGCAAATCTGTGTTTATTAATTTTCATTTCCCAACTGGGATTTGGAATTTGATAGTACTGCTTTCTGAAGGGCTAGTATGACATACCACATCAGATCAGTTTGACCCCTCTTGCAGTGGAGAAGAATGCATTCATTTCCCTGCAACCTCAGTGTGAACTGGACGGACTATGTTCCCTTCTCCATACCAGCCAGCTTTAAGTTAATGTTTGGTGAAGACTCTGCACATAACAGAGCCCAATTCATCTGTCTTCACACAGCAAACACACAGAGCCTCAAGGGGAAGGACCCAAAAGCACCAGAAGAATGCAAGACAGGAAGGCTGGTAACTTTTTCCACTGAGGCTCAAAGAAGTAAGGCCAGATCCAGGCGTTCTGCTGGTCTTTGCAAGAAGGCCTAATCCTCACTTAGCCACAGCTACCTTTACACTTACTGAGCATTTTAGTATTCCTAGAATTTTAGGCCTGCAGTAGGATAAAGCTCAACTGCCCCTATTTGCCTAACTGCATGTTTGCCCTCAGCTCTAACAGCATACGAATGAACAAGGACTCTTCAGAGCAACAGCAGAGCAAGCAACTGACCTGAGGTTCCAGTGACAGCACTGCTATTACTCTGGGGTCTGTCCAAGTCTATCAGCAGCTCATCAGAGTCATTCTCGCTACCATTAACCTTCTCATGCTCCTTCTCACTAAGGTCAAGAGCTACAAGAGGCCCTCGAATTGCTTCCTTGGAGACATAGCAGCATGCCAGGCCTACTTCTTGCTCTAACGCAGTCCGTGTTAAGTAGCTTGAGTCAATTAGTCGAAGGTCGCAGTATTTCAATGACCTAGAAAATCCAACACAAGAAAAAAACCTTTTTGTTTTCTCTGAACACTATCTTAAATAGCTTATTAGATATTCACAAGCAACATTATTATCCAGTAAGTGTAAAATTATTTAAAAACAGCCACCACATTTATGTTTGTTGACACCTTGAACAGGTGTTCACTGAACCACACAGGGCAGAAGCTTTGCTTTTCACAACTGGCCTTTTTACAAAATTCTAAACCATACCCAAGGAGAGTCTTTCTAAAATAGACTTTTTGAAAAAAATAAACAGATGGTGTCAGCCACCAGTTGCAAGTCATATCCTTATGACTCCTTATCCTAACCAGAAAAAACACTTTAGATCTAAACATTTTGGGGAACAACCATGTTGCAAGAATCACAACAGCACCTGGGGAAGGTTTCTCCCAGAGGGTCTTTGCCGGTTAGGATGACAATGCAAGGGAGACCTTCCAAATCCTGGTAGGTGCGAGGAATCCAGTCATCCGGCTCATTTCCCCTCCAAGCCTGCAAACAGAGAACATTCCAGTCACATCTAAACTGCACTTTCTAAACTGTAACCTGTTTGTCTGGTTTTTGTTCTTGCTTCTTCTCAGTATGGAGAGTTCACCAGCTCAACAACCAGCTGGAAGGAGAAGTTTGGGACAAGCATGCATTTCTTCTGGTAGTCAACTGTTAGCCAGGAATTAAATGTACAGCAAAAGGATGTATAAAGTATGTTATTCGGTGCTGGAAACATACACCTACTGTGGCATTAACCTGGTCTGTGAGAAAAAAAAAATCATTTGATATCTGTCAACTTCAAAGAGAAGGTAAGTTCTTAGAAGGTGGTGTACAGATTAAGTAAAAGCTTCAAGTGGAATATGAAAAAGACCCAGTGATATCCCAGTGATATTCACATCTTTGCTTAAGCACTCTATATAACGACAGATTAAATAAAAGAACAAAATTCTTTTTTACTGGAAGAGACTCCACAGGTAAGGACTACAGTTCCCCAAGGCCCAAGACCTCACGATTACTGTGTCTCCCTCAGCACTGCGGGATGATGACTTGAGTCAGTCCCACATCTTCCACCGTCCAATTCCTTGCTTCATAAGAGCTCAGCAGTCCTAGCTGGGCCCATTTGTGCTCTGTCCAGTGAATGCAGCCGTCCCAAACTGCTGTATCTCAAGCAACATCTCAGGTGCTGTGTGGCATAGCAGACTGCCCACACTTATAGATGATACAGGCAGTATTTGTTCAAAAAGCACCTTGAGCACCTTACAGCAAATGTTGAAAGGAAGCAATGCCAATAGACTGTGAGTTTCTGTGCCCAAGCATTTACGTGTTCTCCAGTTCATTGCAGCTCCTCATGGACAATGCTGCAGGCCACCATCTGTCTCTAAGAGGTCTCTAAGAAGTTGACAAATACCAGCACCAAAATTAACAAGTGCACATCTGAGCAGACTGAAGTCATTCTGACACGCACAATCGCAGGCACAAAACCACAGTCTTCAGTCTTAAGGAAGAGACAAAAAAAAGCCTCTCTTTAGTAGAAGCCAAAGGCAACCACTCTCCCTGAGAAAGGAAAGAATCACAGAATGGGAATGGTTGAGATTGGAAGGCACCTCTAGAGATCACCTAGTCCAGCCCCCCTGCTCCAGCAGGGACACCCAGAGCACGGGGCACAGGGCGGCATCCAGGCAGGTTTGGAAGATCTCCAGAGAAGGAGACTCCACAGCCTCCCTGGGCAGCCTGTGCCAGGGCTCTGTCACCCTCACAGGAAAGAAGTTCCTCCTCACATGGAGATGGAACTGCCTGTGTTTCAACTTATACCCATTACCCCACCATTGAGAAGAATGTGGCCCCTTCCTCCCTACTTTCCCCCTTCAGGTACTTATACATATTAATCTGATCCCTTCTCAGCCTTCTCTTCTCCAGGCTAAACAGGGCCAGCTCACTTAGTCTTTCCTCATAAGGTAGATGCTCCAGTCCCTTAATCATCTTTGCTGCCCTCCATTGGACCTTCTCTAGAAGCTGCACATCCCTCAGTGGAAAAAGAAGTTCCAATATCTTTTGCACTTCCAATATCTTTTGGAGACTTATGGTCTCTCTAGAGAAAGAAATTGAGTCATAAGGGTTTCAGTGTCAGTAGGTATTTGAAATACATCATGTCACTGCTAGGAAAAACTTTTCCTGCTTTTTTCTTAATAATGGACAACTAGCAGTGAGGGAGACTCCTATCCATTTGAGGTTCAGAATATACGATGCTGAACAAGAACAAATAAGCCAAGCCCAACTACTCAGAAGCTGTTGGAAGGGAGGAAGGGCTTTTTCTTTCCAGCACAGATCTGCAGGACAGCAAGTCACAGCTGTCTCGACAGAACAAGACCTGCGCAGGCTTCGTGGAAGATGTAACCTGCAAGAATTCTCCCTCAGTTCCTCCATTCTCCATCTGCATGAGCCCTTCTATCCTTTCCTTTCCTTCTCCCTCAAAAGGTCCTATTTTATGAATCATCTCTTCAGGTGGAAGAGGAGGACTGAAAAGGACAACTTGCTGGCGGATCTGTGACTCAGTGTGACATTCTACCTTGCTCAAATTTCCACTGAAAAAAAGCTATGACTGATTTTATTTATTTATTTATTTATTTAAAGCTCAGGAACAGCATGGTTCAGATCAGCATTCCCCTCTTCCGTTGTGGTTCTATCCTCTTTCCCCAGCCTTGCAGCCTGCTATTTTCCTGCATTCCCTGTGTAGCACGTGTGTTAGTCTGCTTCTCCAGTCCTGAAAGTTTCTAAAAAAATGCAAAGCTAGAAAATGAGACGGGGATATAGAGATACAGAGCTCCCGATTTTCCTTCTTCTGGCTTTTTTAAGCCTGTGGGGCTTTGAACTGGAAACCTAACCTGTATGCAGAAGATGCATTTCTCACGAGGGATGGAGAACTGCATCCTTAGGTTCCTCCCTTCAGAACAGCTCCCAAACTGTTTAATATTTTTTAATTACAGCTAATGGGTGCCCTCTATTGCCACGCCAACATGCTCGGCCAGCAAAATAACTAAATGACTTTGAACAGCTCTCTCAGGTCCCTTTTGGCACCTCAGGAGCAACTCCAGCCCTAGGCCCGGCTTGTGGGGCTGGCCAGGCTTGGCTGGCAGGGGAGCAGACGGCAGCACCGCAGGGCTCCTGCCGGCTCCCTCTGATCAGCCCGGGAGAGAATAAGCTATGGATAACTTCCCAACAGGGGTTGCTGACAGCTATAACCTGTCTCTCTTGCCCTTTTCTCGCAGCCCTGAGAAAAGTCAGAACGGAATCCCACCGTCCCCGAAGGCCAGAGCAGCTCCGTGTGGGATGGGCGCCTCGCGCTGCCCTTTCCCCAGCACTCCTAGGGAGGCCGGGCAGCCGCAGCGAGCGCCGAGCGCGCCCGGCGCCTGCGCCAGGCCCAGCACTGCCCTCGGCCTCGCAACAAACAGCAGGGAGCCTAAATCAACACGTCTGCAATAAGCCAGACTCAGTGGTAGCGCAGCTGATGCGTTCTGCAACGGAAATTAGCTCCACACGCCACTACCAAGCCAGATACCCCGAGTTATCCAAGGCACCAGACTGGCAGGGATGGTGGACGGGCAGGAGACTCCCGGGTGACCATCCCAGGCTGCTGCAGCAACGTGCAAGGGAGGCAAACCTGCGGCAGAGGGCAACAAGGAAACCCCTGCCACGCAGTCCAGCATGAGCTGCGGCTGTGCGGCCTCTAGCCAATAAACCCAGCAGCTCAGAGCTCTTAGCTCACAGCCAGTTTTCTTCCTTCACTACTTTTCCTTTCCTCTCTTCCCTCTCCTGCTGCAGAAAAGGCTTGAGAAGCAGAGGCAGTAGTTTCCTTAAGGAATACTTCATCTGTTTGTGATCAGAGACAAGCTCTATGAAGAAGACACACTAAATTCATTCCCTTTCCTGTTTTGAACACAGAAAAGGTAGTAGAAAAAACAGATGAATCTCTGTATGAGATGTAGAGCAGGAGTCAGGAGAAATCACCAGAACTGCTTTCAGGCTGATATTAAGAAAGGCAATCGGCTTCCATTTTTTTAATTAGTAGGAAAAACATTTCAAAAAGTACCATGCTCATTTAAATGCATGCAGTTTAGCCTCGTGCATATGTGCGGTGCAGAAGGGGCTTTCAGCAGCATGCAGTGAGTGGGGAGTCTGTGGCAAACAGGATACTTTACCAGGCATCAGGAGGGCAGAAGATGGGGGAGAGCAGATGACAGATAAACTGGACAGACAGACAAAGGAGTGGAAAGAATTAGCTTGCCCAGGGAGATGCGAGCTCCGCTTTGGGAAATTCAAAGAAACTTATCTGCTCTTTAAGACTTCTGCTATTATTCAACTTCAGCAAGTGTTTCAGCGTTAACAAGCGTTTCCTTGTTTGTGTGTTTGACTTCATAGACCAGTAACAATTTACTTCTTTTTCCTCTATGCTTCTAAATCAGTTACGATTATCAATAGCACATTGCACTTTCGTGGGAAAAGAGAGAGAACACGCACCCTTTTCCTACGGAATCATTAACTTGCATGTGTGCATACGTGCAGGATCCACACACAACGCGCGCCGCAGAGACATTTAACCCCTGCTAACCTTCAACCGCGTCACAAAATGCTTGGCCACGGAGAGCTCCGCCGCGGGGCTCCCGAGGAGGATCTCGAAGCGATACTGCAGGCCCAGCTTGTCCCTTACTTCCTGCAGCCTCTCCTTGGCCAGCATGGCCAGCTGCACCGAGGGCACCCTGATGACGAGCATGTGGCCGCAGCCGTTCCTGTCCTTGCCCGGCGACGTGATGAGGTCGTCCATGATGCTGAGAGTCTCGGGCGTGCTGTGATCCCGCAGCGCGGCCACGCTCGTGAGCGCCATCAGCGCCTGGGAATACTGCTGGATGAGCAGGTAGCAGCGGATCACCATGCTGTGCAGCCTGGGGTACCTGGGGGGAGACACGGGTCGGCTCGGCGTCAGTGCTGCCCACGTCACGGGGGTCCCACGGGCGCCCGCTGCCCCGGCGCTGCTCGAGGAACAAACACTTCCATGGACAGGAGCTGTGCACAAAACTAACGGGACCTGAGATACAGGCATTAAACACCGAGCAAACGCAGAGCGTAAGGAGACACGACCACCTGCCCTCCAGTCACATGAATGATAAACTTCTGTTACTTCAACTAAAAATAAAATTTGACTAAAAATCTGTAACTTGACAGAGACACGGACCAGCTCAGATGCTGTTCATTGCAGCAGCACAGGGCAGTCACAGAATCCATCACTACGGTTAGAAAAGACCTTCAAGATGATCGATGATCGATGATCAAGTCCAACTGTAAACCCATCACCACCAGACCTGCTAACAACCCCTTTGCTGGCCAGGAGTTTTTCCTTCTATGAACATGACTGTTTTAAAGCATTAGGGGGAGAAACACCTCACCACTTCCAATCTCTCATCCCACTCACTAGAAAGCCACATTTAGCCAAAGAGATTCCTGGCTCTCAATCAAATCTTTACTTTCATCCCACCTCCAGTTACACAGGCAATGCCTCTTTCTTCTCACTGCAGCTGTTCTCAGTGACAACAAATACTGTCTCACAAAGGAAAATGCTACAAAAAAGAACATTAAATCTATTCGAGAAAAACAACAAAAAAGTTGATTCCTACTTTCCCAGTTCACCGAGAGTTTGGTCATTGCCACTGTGTTTATAAAAAGCCCTCACAATTTAGAGATACCAGTAAGTTATGACGTGTCAGCCAATTGGCAGTAACTTTTTCTGTGTAGAGTTTGCAAATGCAAGACCTGAAAACAGTGAGATAAGGAGGCAACTCCAGTTACCACAATGGTCTTTCACCAGAATTGATGCTGACTTGAAACACATCAGGTTTTTGTAAGCTCTGCAGAGCTAATATAGATCTACCAGAGCAAATAATTTGTTTGCAGCATCATGTTTTAACATTACACTACTGTGGCTTGAGTACTTGTGTTCTGCTATAAAAGTCTAAACAACTAAACAAACCCTCCAAATTTCCTAAGAAATTTCTTGAGTAATTTGATAGAGCAGATAGATCCACTTGAATAAAGTACTGTGTCTGTCTTCTGACCAGCAGGGACAATAGCTCAAAAAAACACAATCTAGTCATTAAATCAATTGAAATAATTTTAAAAATTCCTTCCATAGAAGTACCCACTGCCATCTTGATACTAAAACAATTGGGATTTTCCTTATAATATCAAAATGTCTGAAACGTTTTCAGATGTATAAGCTTGTATAGCTCACAGACTGAACAGCACAGTTCCTTGAAGACACAGGCTACAACAGTAAACTTGTATGTTGTTTAAAAGTATATTCCAGGTTCACCTCTCTCACCTTCTAGTCTTATCCTAACTTTGTACCAGGGCAGTATTTGCACAGTGACCAATTCCTTTTCATCTTTATCTATAGATCCTTAATTATTCATTTATGTAGCTAATTTGACAATTTTGATGATTCATTTTATTCAATAAATACAGCTAAATTAATCATTGTTAAATTGACCTAAATAAAACAGAAAAAGCAGTACTGAAGACACAGAGTAGTTCCATTTTATTAAACATGCAAACACAATGAGAACTACAGCTTGTACAATTACGAGGGATCTGTCCAGCTGGGCTGCAGAACAGACGACCACCACTTTGCTGGAAATCACAGTAGCTTGACAGCTTCGTAGCTGTCAAGTGTGTCCTCAGGGTTAGCTTGGGTGGACACTGTGAACTTAGTGTGTGCAGGAGGTTGCAGGGCACTAACATGGCACAAATAAAGCCAGACTTTGAGCCTCAACAACCAAAGCACTCGCTAGCTAAAGAAATAATAAAAATTAAGTTTTTCAAAAGATGGTACTCACCTGGGGCCACCAGTGACAACCCTGTTGAGAAGTGGTGAGGGGCAAAACCTGTGAGGGCTCTTTAATTTAATGAGGACTGAGCCAAAGGGGCAGAGCAGCATACCTGAGCCTAGAGAGCCACTGAGTGGGCTTACTCTAGTCTATAAATAAAGGAAGGATTGCCACTCCTTCTTCTAAAGCACTAAATTCATCACAAAAATAAAAGTGGCACGTGCTTCACAGATCCCAAGACAACAAAACATGTCATCATGTCTTCACAGGGCAAGTGTAAATTATGACAGGGCTCCTAACTTATATCTGTGTCCTTGCAATCCCAGTCAAGCACCATCCCAAGCTCCCATGTTATCCTTTACCTTTCTAAAAGCGTAGTGACCATTTTTTCAAAGGTTTCATCACATCTCAGAAGGGGGCTTGTGACTCCCCACTGGAGGGATTTGCTGTATTCATTCAAGCCGAAGTACAGCTTGTCTTCACTTGCTGTGTCATCCTGTTCCACAGAGAGATAACAAAAGCATATGAAAAGCCAGAGCCAATTTTAATTGTTTTTCTCATTAAAAACAACAAAAAGAGAAAAATGTTTTCCAAAGCTATACATCTTTGCTTTTTATTTATTCTCCATTAGTGATGTTGCCTGTTTGTTTTAAGGAGTACAGTAACATGTAAAATGATTATTTCTAACTTTATTTTTGACTAAAGTTAGAAAAACACATGTGTAGGTCCTTGAAAATATCTGGAAACACTTTTTACCTTTCATTACAGTTTTTTTTCCTTTTTTTCTCCAGAATGATGCTAATTCATTTCAGACTCCCTATCCCTAGGTTTATCTACTGACAATTCTACCTCATTTCTCTCCATTTAAAGCAGAACCTGAAAACACAATGATTATTTGATACAAAAATTTCATTGTCAGACTCTGCACATGTCTAATAACAAAGGGCAACTATTTTTTTTTCTCTTCTGGAGTGTAAATCTGCTGACAGACATCAGGGAGACAGAATATTTGCCCGACATATTTTATGAGGGCTCTGCTGGAAATACAGCATGGTTTTCAGTGTCTCTCTACATCTGACCGGTGATCACTACAAAAACAATTAATCTTCACAGAGTCTCTCTCACTTGCTTTCTTTTGCTCTTAACCAGAGGACCAAAAATTGTTGATTTCTTACTTTTTGGAAACAGAAAGTTGTCTACATTTTCTTCTTTTGGCAGGGCACCATAATGGCTTATGTTTAAAATCAGCCCCAAAGCTGTGTGATTTAATATTCATTCGCTCCTCCATTTCCACTAGCTTGTTTGTTTGACTGTAGTCAAGGGTCAGGCAACTTGGAAGGGCAAAGCAAGCTCAAGAGCTTTCTGACAAGCTCACACAGCTTTATCTGGCCCCAGTCTACAAATTCACCTCTTACATTACTTCAATGGACAAAGGAAGATGTGCAGTTTCTGGGCCTAAATGTCAATGCTGCCTCTGCTATCAACAGCCCACAGTTGCTTATCTAGAGCTTGAGAGAACAAATTCCACCAGAGAAAGGGCTCCCTCCTAACATTTTTTCTATAATATCTATCTGCTAGATTCTGTTACGTGTGAATTTTGCATTAATATTCACAGCTTAACAATTAAACACTTACCATAGTGTCAAATTGTATCCAATGTACCTCATTGCTAGAGCTGATCCTGGACTGCTGCGTTTGCAAGGCGTAAGGAAAAGAGCTGACCTGAAGAACAAGGAGGTTGAATGCTTCAAGGACCTCCCTGCAATTAATAACTCTATCAGCCAGACCATGACTAGGCTCACCATGTGACAGGGAACTTGAAATGGCACTGCAGAAATAAGAATGCAAAGAATTGCCTTACTGACATCCTGAGATTCAACGGCTTACGCTCTTCCTCCAGGAAAACCTCTGGATAAGCAGGAAACAGAGAACTACAGCTCAAAAAATTCTTCGAAAGGACAAAAGATGTCAAAAGCATTTGAGGGTTCTCTGGGGGTAGACGCAGGTGCAAGGAGAAAGAAAACCAAATAATGGAGCAAAATCCCCTGGCAGCAAGAAGCTGAATTAATGTGCCAGTTTAAAAGAACATCACATGGAGGAAACCTAAAACAAGCCAAAACCCATTGAAACCTCTCTCCCTGAAAAACGCTGTTCAACGGGATTAGGATATTGTAACAAGTTTACAAAATGCACTGGATCCTTCAGCCAGAAATACTGTTTTCCTAAGACCTTGGAGGACACTGTACTCTCCTGATGTCCTACTTTCAGCCCCTGGAATTAACTCCACCTGCAAGGCATAATTCCAAATTCAGTCTCCAGTGAAGCCAAGGGCACAGCTTTGATGGGGAGAACGAGGTAGAAAGAATGTTGCTTTTACCTATTTTCAGTTTTAGCTCAAGGAAACTGTTTGATGTATTAAAGCTCTGTTCACATGAATCCCTCCCAAGCTTTCACATCACAGCTGAATCCCATTCGGATATTCTCTCCAGTTTACCCATGGAAAAAGAACATAACAACTTGCTTTACTTACAGCTTTCTCTTTCCATTGTTATGATTTAGCACGAATAAATGTTTCTGTGGATATGTGTGTTACTCTGCTTAGATCAAACACTTAAAACAGTCATGATACCTCAACAGAGCTGCTGCTTTTTAAATTCTTTCCTTACAGTAGTTAGGCAGTTTTTCAAAAGATGAGAAGAGTTAAGTGTTTGAGAGCCTCTCATATTAAGAGCAATGCAATTACCAAGGACAAAAACATGAGCTGAAACATGACTGGCTTTTGAACAGGGGGGAGTTTGGGGTTGATAGGCTAGTTAAGAAAAGTTACTGAGGAGGAAAAAGACAAGAAGAGTAACAAAAGTTGCAAAATTTAGTCCTTTTTCCTGGCCTTCAGTACCACAGCACTTACCCCTAAGAAAAACCTTATTTAAGGTCCCAAAACCTGGAGCTACTTCACCCATCTTCAACTGAATCCGAATAAGCGCAAAAAATATGATTTTTGATTTCAGGGTCCCAAACCTGAGAGGTATACAGAAACTTCTGGCTAAGAGAGAAAGTCTTTTATAAAAACTAACAGACAGATATGGCAATTGTTTGCCTTTGATACACTGCAACAGCTACCTTGTTAAATCCACGTGGGCATTGTCATGAACCAGCACAAAGAGCGTGTAGGGATTCTGCTTCACTCGCCTCATGAAAACTTCAAATTTGGTTTGAATTTCATTGTCCAGCCGAACCACGTATTTCTCAGCTCTCTGATATGCTGTGCCATTGTCTTCTAGGCCCAGGTCCACAAGGACACCTGTCAAAAAGAAGAATGCAACAAAATCCCTTTATCCCTTTGGAGTTTGTCAACAAGATTCAGCCAAATGCCTGAGATGTCCTAATAAGAGGAGCACAGTCCAAATGCCTTTTCTCTCAAAATGGGGGATGAAATTTACTTCCTGGCTCTGTATCTCTTCCAAATAGCACTCAAAGACTTCTCATATTACCCAAAAGGGAAAAGAAATTCAGGCCTTCTCAAAACTTCCCAGAGCAGAACTGAGTTGGCTACACTCCATGATACTAGGCCAAACTTCTCCACATTTAGCTAACATATTAATACTGCTGGAGTCAGAAAAAGGATGTCAGTCCCTGTCAGTCCCTAGGAGTGGATAAAAACAGCCATTTTCAATAGGGACACATTCCATTACCTGTCCACTAAAGCCTTCTTGTTCCTCTTGATGCATTTGATGCTGGCTACTGTCAGGCACAGATCATCAGACCAGAAAACTCCTCTGCTGAACCAGCAGGACAACTGCTGTGTGCTTAAGTGAAAGTTTTGCCAAATCATTTATCTACCTAACCAGCCCAGCTTCCTGCACATACACCTGTGCTCCTGCAATGTGCACCTAGAACAAGTGGCACTAACAACTGGAAGGAAGAAAAACCCTGAAAAGACATAACTGTTCATCTGCTTTCTCTCTTGGCAGCTGAATGTTTCTTCGGGTCACATAGTCCTCAGCTCTGCACAGAAATGCCCATTTCTTTTGCCACTCACATGGTACAGCACAGGCATAATATATGAAAAGGATTTACTTTGAATTTATGGATGAAAGGATTTACTTTGAATTTATGGATGATACCAACTAAGGAAGCCAATCTAGGGCTTTCAGCATATGTGTGGCAGCAGCTTATCTTTCCATTTATACCAGATAAGATTTGACATCTATCACATACATGCTGATTTAATACCCTCTTTTCCCTCCTGCTCCCTTTACCTGATTGTCGAATTCGCTGCAGCGTTTGCTGCACCAGGACTTCCGAGCGCGGGACCACGACGATGAAATCCACCTTGCTGAAGTGGCCCAGGTCCAGGCTTTGATTGCCACTGTCAGCTATAGCACAAACCTGGGACAAGAGCTTTCTGGCAACTGTGAGCTGTGGCTGGTAAATTTGGAAGGTATCAACATCCAAATCTAGAGCGTTTTGTTTGAAAAAGAGAACAAAACACAAGAAACATGTTTACTTTCCCCCCGCCCCAATGAACACTGAACCTCCAAAGAGTCTACCCTCTTTTATTCACTCAGTAAACCCTAGCATCTGGGTTTCTTATAGACCCAAAAGGTTGGGTCTCTAATAGGGTTGGGCTTGGATCAAAGATGTTAACTTTTCTTTATTAAAATTTGATTATTTATCAGGTATCCTCAGGTAAGTATTGCCAATTTTGTAAATTAAGTCTTTTGAGGATTCTATAAGGATGCAACCCAAGCAAACCTCAGCATCAACACAGTGAAACACAACCCATTAAATGGGTTCCTTCCTTCCTGTTTTCCCCCCGGCCTTCCAGGAGCCACAGCCACAGGTATGGAGGCAGCTGTGCTCAAGACACTGTGGACTGACAGCCACCACTTCTATTCATCTGAGGAAAAGGAGCCTGTGTGATAATCCTGCCACAAAGACTCTCATGGCAGGAGAGCAGGTCAGTTGAGAGGAGCTCATCTGCAGAGCAGCTCTACTTGGTTTTCTTCAGTGCTACTCAAAGTCAGCTGGTATCAGCCCTGTACCAGTCTATACAGTGACTGATAACAGCACACACTGCTCAAGGAGGATGAGCAGCATAAGCAGGGCATCTAGGCAAAGCCCCTCAATTATTTGGGTACAGCTACTATTTATTTGTTTGGGGAGGATTTGATTTTTTAACACTTCTCGTCTCAGAATATTTATTTAGACTCAGATTAGTCTGAATTTAGTCACTGTCAATATAAATACTAGTTGTCAGGAACTGAGCACCTGGAGCTTAGCTTTCTCTAAGCATGCACTAAAGTTTAACTGTGCAAGAACAAGCAGGTTCCTGCATTTCAGTATGTCCAATACTATATGTATGTAACCCAGTACTAGGTGTTCCACTGGCAGCCTCTCTACTTGGATCTCCTGATCCAGGTGAAGGCTACAAATCATCTTGTTTTCATTCAGATTTAACTCTGAGCTGATTCATTTGAGCTACCTAATGCAAGTCGAGAGCATACCTTTCTCTCACAGGGAAAGCAAAGCTTTACTGGTGGTTGAATCTGCTCTGATACTAGACCTAAAAGAATCTCAGTGTTCACGGCAGCTCAGACATAAGTTCTTTTATCATAACTGTCATATGAAAAGGAAAGCACAGTTAAAACTCTGGACAAACAAAGGATTCCAAAATGGAACAAAGCTAACAAACATTTTCAGGCGCCAATGCTAGTTCATCCTTTGCACCTAAGTATCTCATTACTTGTTGTGCTGTGTAATATACACCTCAAATAAGTAAATCACAGGTTACACTTGCATTGCACTTTTGATCCAAGAACTTAAAACACTTTCCTGAAAACCTGAAGCCATGGGGCGCACTTCTGTTGTAGAGATTTTTACCCTTGTACATATTTGGAGAGGAATATCAAAAGCTACATAGGAGGACCCCTGGAGAAATTAGGCAAAACTGCCTTCGCCTTAAACTCAAGATTATGTTATTTTTCAAGGTGAGGTGAGACCACACTGCCAAAGTTATCCAGGAGCATCTCTTTACTCTGGTTAATGCAAAGCAGAAGATCAAATACTTTCATTTAGGATTTTTTATACATATATATATATATTTATAAAAGTTGCTGAAGGTTATTATATAGATTTTGTGTCCAAGAGACTGCTATGTTGCTTCATTCAGTTGGCAGTATTAATATCTGAAGGCTGGCATGGTAGCTGCAGCTGTGCCTTAGACTTCTGAGGCCCATGCATCCTGTTATTTAACAAACTATATACACATTTTGCTTCTTGTGTGTAAAAATATTACCTGGTTCTTGCGTAGAAACCATGGCAATTGCCTCCTGAGACGACACACACTCACTAACATCTCCATTGAAAGGAATAATGACACTTTCTCCTCGCTGCTGTAGTATTTTCTCTAGCAGCTTGTCCAAATCATCACCTAGTCAAGAATTAACAAGAGCAAATTATCTGGAAGAACTTAAAGACAAATGATGTAGAACATGACACACATACATGTCCTCACTCAGCTGCTGCCAAATCTGTGAAGGGGCAGGAAGTTGCTGATAAAGGAAACAGAGGGAGCAAAAATGCTTCTCTCTTTTTTAGTGATTCACCGATTTGAATAAATTCCAAAAAAAAACTCACACAGCACAAAAGGAAAAATGCCTCACACTGGAGAGGGCAGAGCTGTATTTTCACACGCACTTTGACAGAAGAACATAAGACAGAGAGGCACTAAAGAAACATGGTAGTCACTATCTGCCCCAGAACCACTCACCTAACGATGTGTTTTTGAAGTGTGATGCCAGGAAACTAACTTTGCCCGTGATGAGCTCATAGCTGATTTCTTTTAGGAACTCGCTGGTGGTAAGCATGCTTTCCGCCAGCGCTCTCGACTGGTACTGCCCTGTGGAGGGATGCCAGAAAGGAAGATCAGCCTTTAATGCAGCCCATTATCAGCATCACCTTTCCACCCTGGAGAGAAATGGCACGTTCATCTTCAGCCCTGGATCTCCGTTGCCTTTACACACAGGATCAGAAGAGGCTCAAGTCTATTTTGCTGGTGGCTGAGGAATTCGTGTCTCAGTTTAGCACATCTCTGCAAGCTGGTCTGCCTAGGTTTGCACACTTGGGTGACAAATGACACACATAATGTGTTAGATGGAATAGAGGTTCTGGTTAAACATGAAAAGGGGATTATCCTTAGTATGAAAAGAAAAAAAGGCATTACTTACTCAGACACTTCACTTTCACCTAGACACTGATGTACACACAAACACCACAGGCATTTGAAAATCAACATGGTAAAAAGGATATTCTGTTTTATAGTGGCCTGTAGAAGATTTGTGGTCAACTCAGTACTGCCATGTGAAATAACACAGCTGTTACACACCATGGAAGAAGAGGAACACACTGTTTTGTTATTGTCACTTTAAAACACTTCCTAAGGCAGTCACACAGAGAATGAGGTTTCAGGACTCTCTCAAGGGGCCTAAATGAATGTGGTTGAAAACACACAATTATTTTCCAAAATCCTCGTGGACATCAGCACTTATACTCTTCATCAAGGAAGGCGTAAACTGAGATTGCAGTGTGGCAGTACGAGGTGGAACCAAAAGAACTAAAGGGACATAGAAACCGAGAGGCTGGAACAACAGCTTGAGAAAATGCAGCCCACCAAAGGGTGTTTGTGCTCCACGTGCACTGCCCCTGTACTCACCCAGGACCACCACGCAGAATTCATTCCCTCTGATCTTGGACGCACAAATGGCAACGACATAATCCGGCAGCTTCTGCTGATGTTTCCCTTCATTGAGAGTCCTCAGCGTTTCCGAGATGCCCTCTGCCAGGGAGTTCTGGGTCACAACCACGTGCACCAAGTCGCGGGACACGCTGGCGATGAGCCTGGCGAGCCAAGGCAGCTGCCCCGGGGACACGGAGCCGCCCGGGGCGCTGGGGTGCGGGGAGCGCTCGCGCACGCTCAGCTCCTGCATCGCCCTCAGCAGGATCTGCTCAAACTCCTCCCTCAGCGGGATCTGGTCAGGACCTGCGTTGAAAACAAACAGAGAGAAGACTGGGATCTCATATCAAGCTGTTCTTGAACCGGCAAAAATCGCCCGTTTGTTTGGAATTAATGGGCTCTTCGTGGTTTAGTGCTCATTTTTGCATCTAAAAGCTGTACTCCCGCACACAACAGGCGTCTACGCAAATGGCATATTCGTGCTCTGCAGTATCAGAAGCCTCTCTCACCCTCTTTTCCTTCCTTCCTTCCTGCCTTCCTTCCCTCCCCAACAACCAAGATGTTACAAACATTTGACCATCCTTTGCTGAGAGAGGGAAGTTACTTAAGAGACAGACTCTAGACAAAGAGATCACCACAAATCCAAGAAAGATGAAAATATCTGTACAAATGGAAAGACCCCCAAACCAGAAAAACTTGCAAAGACTCAAAATGATGCTAACCATCCTAATTCACTGTTAAAATTCTTCACATAACTGTTCATATTATTTACACTTCTGTGTGAGAACAACACAGAATTTCACTCAGATGCTTGACAAGAAAAATAAAGTTGGTTGTCAGAAATCCTCTGATAAGGAAATATTTTGAGTTTAGCAGAGGCTTCAGTATCACATTGGACTCCTGGTAAGCTTTCTCCAGAACAGTTACTGGGGAAAAACAAGGGAATTAAGCTATGGAAGACGTTAAGGCAGGTATGATTTCAAATGCACCCATAATTTAAGTACAACATATTCAAATGTCACTACTTCACAGTAGACATCCTTCACCATATAGGCCACAAAGAAGCATTTTGAGGTATAGAAACAAGCTTGTGAACTCTGAACACTGCCAAGGATAACAAATGTGTAATCTACAGAGATACTGGAAACGGACTGTAAAAAAACTCACAAAAATCACACACACTTCTTGATCTTTTTTAGTTATTCCTGTATCATAACCAGGAGGAATTTATGTATGGCAATATAATTTTCACAGCAGATGTAAGAGAAAAGCTTTGAAAGCACATACACATTTTTTGTTTTAATTTTTAGTATCATTGTGGGACTGACTTCACAAACCCCAACGGCCCACTCCCATAGATGACAATGTTGTCGTGCTCTTCCAGGTACTCTGAAAGGAATTCTCAGATATCACTTTTCCAGAAAGGACCTCCATAGATAACACTGTTATGATCTGGAACCACACATAGTCATATGCAAAAATATTTTGTACAGGTAGTGAGACTTGCAGAAATTAAGCAGGATTTAGGCCATGGCATTCTGACTGCTTCTCAGATCTTTGCCTCTATCGTGCTCTTTTGCAATATATTCTCACAAAAACTATAGGCTTTTAGTCTTACTTTCTGTAGAAAAAGAGGCTCACATGAACAAACCTAGTTTATGTGCATATTTGTCTCAGTTCCTTCCTGTCAAAAACTTTTGAACCTGATTGTTCTCCACTCATCTTTAATCTGCTTGGATTCTACATAGGGTAAAGGTTACAGTTCAGAGTGGCTGTCATGATGCCAACAGTTTGAAGTGGCCAGCAGTATTAAACCCACATGCACGTTTTGATCCCAAAGCTCTTTGGAGTGTTTCTGCTTTGCTTTTCATGGTGTTGGTGCCCATCTCTACATAAGGCCAAAAGGAAAAATGTTCAGTTTTGCACTGATCAGAACAAAAGCCACCCCTACTAACAACAGAACTTCTTTATGCTTAGGACATGATGCTTATTAGCCACAGTGAAGCAGAATTCCAGAAATTTGGCATAAGGCAGGCATTAGCTTGCAGCAAGCATGGGCTAAACATCCATCTAAGGTTACCCTCATCAACGGTTATGGAATGCAATTCCTTGACTGTTCCAAAAGTTTCAACAAATATATATAAATATGAATTGCTGCTGTATTGGCTGGTGACATGCTGCTTTGAATGAAATTTGTGAGCTGCTTCTACCAAACCAGAATCAATCCAGAGGTAATGGATTTAACATACATTCTCAGCACACTTTCCAATGAAGAGGAAAGCTCACTCACTTAAGTGCTCTGAGAGAAAGGCAAGAAAAACAATATACAGCCTGTAAAGGGAAACGGCAGTTCCAGCTTGGCATCCATATTAAGGCTCTTTCCCAGTTGTGGATGGTAAATAAAGCAGACAGCTCACACACACACACACACACACACACGACATAACCTGCTTCTCATCTGTAAGAGCACTGCATCAGCAGGGAACAGCAAAGCATAAAAACACATGCCTGTGTATAAGCCTGAACAGAATGCACCTACTCCCCAGATTATACCACCATCACCACTTGAATCTCTTCTGAAATGTTTGCCCACTTCAAAATATTTTGCTCTTTTGTATTACAGCAGCCTTAGCAGAAGCCCAGCTTATCCAGAGTACAGAAAAAAACAGGGTGCTCTTTACAAAAGTCACTACACGCTCTTCTGTGACAAGCAGCAGCTTTTCAGATACAAAGATTACTGCTGAGACTGCTGTGAGAGCTGTCAATCCTGATTTACTCCTGGGCTTCTAAAATCTTTCTGTATTTTACTGTAAGGTAGGGGAAAAAATCTAAACCTGTAAAAAGACAAAGAAAAAGAAAGTATCTTTTGCTGCTTTGCCCTCAAATGTGCAAAGAGTCCACTTCAAATACACTTGCTAGAATGAGATATGCAATGGAATAACTTGCCCCAGCCTGAATAACAAATGCGGTTTTCATGTAAACGTTGCTGTCACCAAAACAATGCTGACCAGCACACATCTGCCAGCATTTGTCAGGAGACTGAATAAAACCCACCGAGTGTCCTTAGAAAGGCCTGTGATAACTGATGGTTTGATACTCTAAGCAAATGAGTTATTTGCATTGCAAAGGAGGGCTGCATTTTCACAAAGGTGACCTGGTCAATCCCCATATGGAGCGCAGGGCAAGAGGAGCCTTTAAATTCCCTTCCCTTCCATGTGTGGTGAGAAGCAGCAAAGCCACACACGCTAGATGGAGCCACTTACCTCCTCCGGACACAAAAATAATGGCCTTAAAATTGGCTCTAAAACAGAAAAAA
This sequence comes from Nothoprocta pentlandii, assembly GCA_013398315.1. Lineage (NCBI taxonomy): Eukaryota > Metazoa > Chordata > Aves > Tinamiformes > Tinamidae > Nothoprocta > Nothoprocta pentlandii. Next base: position 539,620 of record VZSG01000437.1, on the reverse strand, counting down.
AAAGTGGGAGAGGAGGAAAAGAAAATCCAGTCACAAACAGAAACTGAAGCACTTGCAGCAAACCGCTTACCCAGCTGGACGAGATACTGGATGGTTAAAAGGATCATATTCTCCACGCTTAACAGCTGGCTGCTGGTCAAGCCCAGGAGATCCAAATCCTTGTTCTCCAGCTGCGGAATTTTGTAACAATTCACCAGCAGGGGACTCACAACAATATCACCAACATTGCCATAGAAGTAAGGTAAAGTGCCATAACCTTCAAAGAGAGAAAACCAAAGACAAAACTAAAGATTCTCAAAATATGCTGCTATGTGAAGTCTTAAAGAACATTAAGATTCCCAAGCTTGTACTTAACATTATCTTGCAGAAGACACTGCATCACTGACTGTTCTTGGCATTCTCGTTGTGTACAAAATAAATGAGAGAGGTTGATCCTTGCTGCATATTACAACAAATGACCACAAAGATTCGTGAAAACTAATGATTAATTACACAGTGTCAGGATAATAACTGTTTTTATCCAAAGACAAATGAGAAGGTTGTCTCTTTGGGTCTTACCCTAACCTTTAAATAAATGAGGGTGACATTCTCTGTAATATAGTGTACAAAAAAGAAAAAAAAAAAGTCAATAGAAGCATATTACATCAATCTTAACATCACAAAAGCAACATAAGTCACATTAGCATTGATTCAGGCACTGTGTATTGCCATGATTAGTCTCACCTTTTTGCTGTGTTTGCATTCCGTTTTCATGAACAATTTTAACAAACACCAACAGCTAAACAAGCTGTTCTGCAAAGTAAAGCAGAACAGAGCCCAGGCTAACTCTTCTTCAGGAGAATGTTCTCCTTCAAGTAAATTTACACACAGATTTTACCAAACCCATCAATTTGGGTACTTCTGATTCTGTACTTCCGTGTAGTAGGACACTGTTTCTCAGGTGCACTAATGTTGAGCCTAACTGAGGACTTCACTGGCATCTCTCCAGGGCCTAAGGGCTGACTGAGATGGCACTTAGGCTGACGACTGCAGGTGCCCTCATCTAAGTGTAGCTCTGAGTAGGACAGAGCTCCACAGCAGAGCTGTAGAATATGCTTCCAGAAAACAAAAATACATAAAAGCAAACAAAAGAGGGCAACAATAACCCTGAGGTTCTTTCTCATGTAAGCAGCCTGAGGTTCTTTCTCATGTAAGCAGCCTATGAATTCTCTGGGAAGAGTATGTATTAGGATTATCTTTGCAGCTGAGGACTTTGAGAACTTCCCCATTTCTTGATGAATGATAAATTGTTCTATGGATATGGATAGGCATGTTCTGCTAATACAGAAGCTACCTTATACAGCATCTGTGCTATGCTGAACTGAAAAGGTTTAGAAGTGTCAAAAAACACTCCTCAAAATATTGGCAGCAGTGATCGTGCTATATTTCTATATAGTATTCCCAAATAGCTCATTTGGAAAGGCATATTCATGTTACCAGTTGCATGTTTAAAGTAAAAACAATGTCCTTCTATGGGTTAACAATGCATTTTATGCAGCTGAAAGATTTTAAAGATCTGATTTGCTGTTTCTGTAAGATGCCTGCAGTAAGAATGGGACTATAAAAGACAAAACGCTACTTGGATTCACTTCGGATCAGAATCAATTTTCTGGTTCTCATGCAGAATCTCCGGGCTTCAAGATCTGGACTATAAATGCTGCCGGAAATATTGGGTTGGTTTGTAAGTTGTTTATATTGGAAAGTTATTTTCATTTCCTGGAAATATTTCTATTCTTGGATTTTACAAAAATCTTACTTGTACAAAATTGAATTTGGTTAGAGGTTTTGTATAAACATGACCTAGTAAGGATCCATTTGCAAATCAGGTTCTCAGAAATCAACTTCCTATTTTAAGTGTAGAGCAACTGAAGCAAACTATCCACAACAAACTCATTTCATGTTGTACTGAAGCTCAAGTGGCTGAATCTCATATATGAGAATCAACAAAAAGAAACAGAACAAACTCCTTTTAGAGAAGCAGGCACTTGTGCAAAATGCAGCATTTTGTTTTCCAGTGTAAGACTCACCTATCAGAATCACTGGTCTGACTCCTGAGTTATTCAGCAGGTTTTCAGGAACTATTACAGTCTCCCCTGCTGGGATGGGTTGAGGCTGTAAAATTCCAGTTAACATGGATTGAGGAACTGGGACTGACAAAAGAGGCTCTGTAAAATAAAGAAAAGCTTCCATTATTAAAAGGCTCATACTGTGATTTGGCCGTATGAACAAATGAAGAAAAAAATTACTGCAGATCACTAAATGTAATAAAATTCAAAAGGGCTCTGCATTTCCTGCTATAGTTCTAAGTAATTTAAATTGAGAGCCTATATCCTCCTATAGGCCCACCCCTAAAATAAAACTTTTTCTGACTACCGTATTGCTGGTGGGAACTGGAGAGAAAAGCACCAGTTCAAAGAGGCATCCTCCAACCAAGCCAAGCACGAGGCCCGAAGGGCACCCTCAACACTACCAGCCAACGAAAATATGGAAGAGGCAGCTCTGACTTTTGACATAAAGTATACGTGGATCAGAAAGCCAGAACCTCCAAGCTGTCCTCTTGGCAACTGTGGCATCAGAAAGATAAAAATAAAGCTCTGTCCATGAAAGAGAAACAGCAGTTTTCACAAGGAACAGGAACCCGTGCTCAAGAATTTAGTGATCTGTACAGGTTTTGGTGTAAGACTTGCTTCAAGAATTTCTCAGACTTCAAGAGCTCTTCACAACAGACTTTTCAAGCAACACTATCTAACGAAAAGCATCATAGGTAGCACAGACAAACATACACACACATCTGTCTTAGCTGGAAAACAGAAAGAACACATGGCAAATGGAGCCCAGAGCTGAGGGAGCAGATTTGTTGAGATTAGCTAAGCCAAAAGGAGGAGGCTGCCTCAGATCACACATCTTCAGCAGGTCTCTGAGGCAGAAATCTGCAGAAGCTCATACTGATTTGAAGTGCTCAAGTAGACAGGCTTACAGCATCAAGCACCCCTTCTTCCCAAGGCGAATATTTCTGAAAATGAATTCCAAAATACATCTAAACCAAACCCTCAAAAGAGGCAAGAGATAATAAGACATTGCAGTTTGAGAAATGTGGGTTTTTTTTCTTGTATATTTATTCTCCCGCTCTGTAGAAGCAGGAAAAAGCAACTGTTTATTTCCCTTTACAACGTATTCCCAATCCCATAACTGAAAAGTGCTTCAGTAACGAACAGTTTCTTTGAAGGTAATGACCAGAGCTGCATACATACACCCAGATGAGTATTCATACTGGTTTGTAATCCTGTTTCACAGGACAATATTATATACCATTCCCTGAGCTTCTCTAGGCACATCAGATGTTTGATATCACAAATTGCAGCCTTCTAACTAGAGATAAAAAGGTGGACAGTGACCTCCAATAGGCCAAAACCACATAGAGCCCTCCTACCTGAGCAGAAACCGAGCATGCTGTTTCTGTAGCATTTAGGGATGTTAAATAGCTTTGGATTTTTATTAACACTATTCCTTTCTTCCTCTTCTGATCCCAATAGTTTCATTTCTCAATTATCCCAGCTTGGATTACAGAAACAAGGACCAGGTCCATGCAGTGAGCTTCTCTGGGGCACCCAAGGTGCTTTCCATGACACCCAGGCACAGTGACGTGTTCAGTGCAACACTTGAGGGAGCAGCACTGGGCACCCAGACTGGCCTCTACCCCTTCCACCAAATGACATCTCTGCATGATTAAAGTTTTACCTGTTCGTGCCGAAGGCCGAATTGTGGGAACAGGTACCACCAAGCCAGGAGGAGGCACTGGGGACCCAGGAGACCATCCCCGGTGTCGCTTCTTTGGTGGCCCAGAACTGGACATCGATGCTGAGAAGAGAAGCAAAACCTCATGCTAAATGGCATCCTCCCAAGGGGACCAGAGTCCAGCCCACGGTCCCACTTCCCAAGGATTTGGAGTTCTTGTAACTCCCCTGGCTTCCAGGGGTTTACACACAGCTGAGGCCACACTGTGAGGTGAGAAACACGGCTACTTCTTTTAAAGACCACAAGGTCAACACTCACAGCTCATTCCAGAAGCCAAATGCATCCGTAAAGACCAAATTGCAAAAACCCCAGCTCTGACGGGAAAAAAAAATAAATTCAGACCTCGGGCTCAGGAGCCAGTGCAGCTTTATTTCAAGGGGCCGTTGTGTTTACCTGGGTCTCCAGCCGCAGAGCTGGGGCTCGGGGAGGGCGGCTGCGGCGCGGGGCGCGCGGGGCCCAGCGCGCTGCTCCGGCCTCCTCCGCTGGCGTTTCCATTGGCAACGTCGGCGGCTCGCAGCGACACGGGAGCTGAGCGCAGAGCAGCACACGCAGCGTCAGCACCCGCCCGGCTCCAAACGAACCAGCAGACAAGGGGGCAGCGACATCCACCCCCCCACACACACCCCGAAAGGGCAACAGCAGTGAGACCTACTGTGGGCGAAGCATGTGGGGTAGGAAATCAGGTGAACACAAGTGACACGCACAAAACCAACCCCCAACCGAAACAAAACATTACACTCAGAAAATAACTGGGGATTTAGTGACACATTTGTTAGGAACGGGTGTTTTTTTTTTTCCCCTCTTTGTTTTGTTTTTAATGCCCACCATGAATTCAGCTTATGAAGATTTCTTGGCCACTCTGCTGCATGTGTATTTTTTATTCCCCGATTGTCCACGTGTCATGCACAATAATTCACTACAGGGCTCTTATCCAATTGCTTTGCAAGGCAGCCTGGGCATGGAGGAGAGGACAAGTTGCTGCACTGCTCTGGACATTACTGTATTGTGAAGTATAGATGCCCTGGGCACTATTGTATTGCAAATCATCTTTAATTTTGCTGCCTCTGTCTAAGAGAGCCCTCCAGTCCCACGGACCTCACACCCCAGCAGGCTCTGCTGTATCCAAATCATGAAATGAAACTACAAAACAGAGGATTGCAGGGATTTACATCCTCTCAGCATTTCGCTCCATCTTATTCTATTCTTAAATCTAGATTTTGCAGAAGGAAAAAAGAAATGGCATAAGTTGCACAGGATGGAAATGGGGCCCGGGAAGCTGCAGCTCCTTTGCATATGGCCAGTTCCACAGGGACTGGACTCCCAGGAAAATATCCCAGGAGCAGTACCAGGAGAGGGCCCGAGAGCTGGCTGACACCAGCTGCAACACGAGATCGCTGCAGGAAGGGCAAGTGCCTTAAAACGAGGTAACGTCACCCTTTTTTTTTTACCATCATAGTCATTCAAAAAAAAAAAAATCAGGCATAAAACTGCCTAACTGCCTAGAAAAGCCTGAATTTTGCACATGCCACCTGCAAGCTCTCTAGCGGTGCCCTGGATCCATGATTTGGATCAGATGGGTATGGATGCTGTGGGTGGCTGAAAATGGTGAGAAGCAACCTGAGTGCATGACAAATTCTATCCCTCTTCATCCGTGGAGGAAAAAAGTACTGGTTTTCCTCATCTGAAATATTCTAAGTGCTGGTATTCTACATAAAGGACAGTTTTAATGATTTGACATAGTACATTAGTTTGACATAGAATCACAGTATACTGTGCGGGTGATAGAGCCCTGGCACAGGCTGCCCAGGGAGGCTGTGGAGTCTCCTTCTCGGGAGACCTTCCAAACCCGCCTGGATGCCGCCCTGTGCCCCATGCTCTGGGTGTCCCTGCATGTGCAGGGGGTTGGACTAGATGATCTTCAGAGGTCCCTTACAACCTTGAACATTTTGTGTGTGTGATATTTTTTCAGTCCTCTCCACACTGAGCTCTGGAAACTCCAGTGAATGTTTTTCTTTTTTCTTCTTTTTCTCTTTCCCCCCTCCCAAAGACATGACTCCCTTATTTCTTGTCTGCTAAGTAAGCACACAATTCCCTTGGCTCTCAGTTATCCTGCAAAGTGAGGTGCTACCTGCAGCAAATGCCTTTCCCACGAGCTGTACCGACAGAGCCAGCGGCTTCACCACGCTCTTGTTCCGCGACGGGTCTGGAGCTCCACTTAGGTTAACAGCAGAAGACGACTTTCCTGGACTGAATACTGAAGAATCTGAGAAAAGAGGTTATTCAACTGAGTAATGACTAAAAAAATATATATCTGCATGTGTGTGTGTGTGTGTGTGTGTATACATGGATCTATGCACATGTAAGTATTTATGCGTATAATACAAATATATATTTTACCGCTCTAAGAAATCATCCTGTAAAAGCATTTTACAGGAATTCTAGCAAACATTTACTGAGTATTTCTACAGAACCTAACAATGTAAGAAACTCCAAGTCTCTTCCACCATCTTTTGCTTTCACACAATATTTCATATAACATTTGTAAAATATATTGAGTGCAGAAATTGTTATCTGATTGTCCCTGAATACGGCCCTGTGGGAAACACCATAATCCCATATTACAGATGAGAAAGCTGAGGTAGGAGCTCACGGGACTCACCCCCAGCAACCACAGGGAATAAGCCCTGGAATAAGTTACCTAAAAAGGCTGTGGAACCTCCATCACTTGATATTTCCAAGACCAGGTTATTGAACCTCTGTCAGACACTGATGAGTTTGACTCGGGGCGGGAAATAAATCAAGCTGACACCCTCGTGAAGATGCCCTCCCAGCACTCCTGTCCACTGGGCTATGGAAAGTCTGTGTCCAGTTTGGAGTCCGAGTAAGCAATGGAGGTATCAAAACTAACAAGTAAATTGGTTTTGCTTGATAATTTTGCTTAACAAACTAACAAGCCTTAGTCCTTATAGCACTTTATCAAGACAGAAAACTATTATTTGTCCTATTTTATAGATGTATAAATTGAAGAATAAAAACATGCTGATATTTTTTTCTACTATTAAACTGTAAAGCAGAACTGATCCAAAAGCTGCCTGTGTGGAGACCACTCCTTTAACATTAGATGTGTAATATCTGCAATTTACTTTGAAGAAAAAAATATAGACATGGATATTGTTACAGTGAGAAATCCAAATTCTTATAATCCCAGTGAGAGAATGTTAACCCAGTGTCTCTGCAGAACTGCATTTGCAACAAGTAGGCAGAGCAGGCTGGGTTCACCTACATACACCCTAGCAAAATGCCAGGGAAAGAAAAGAGAAGTTTGAGACCAATTTAACCTGTCAAATGCATTCACTCTTTCTTCTGCAGAACCCTGTTTCTGGTTGTTTTAAACATTTAGACCTTTAGTCTGCCCTTTTGTGTGACTGCTTGAGGTGGATGGTGAAACCATGTGACCTTTCAGATGTTGTGATAGGGCCAACTGTGTCTCCTTGGGAAAGGAGCCGCATCTTCGCCGGCTGCTTGGAAGGAGGCCCTCGACACCACGTTGAGAGCAACATCACCACTGTACAGTGAGAGCAACATCACCACTGTACAGTCCTGGCAGTCTGAACCAGAGTATTTCAGAGCTCTCTTATGCTCTCATTTCTCTCATGGAAATACCATTTCAATGCCGAGCTGTGTGCATCTCTATCTCCCTAGAGGCACCTTCTGAACTTCTAGGACTGCCCTGCTTCGTTACAAAGTGAGACAAGGGAAATACTCACAGAACTTAAAAAGGAATAAGCTGAAACTGAAATAATAAACTGAATAAACTGAAGTCATTTGAAAACAGCTTGCTAGAAAGCAACTTGCTTACAAGCATGTCCCGTTTCAAATAGCAGATAATTTGAGTCACAGCACAAGTAGCTGTGTAAAGTCTGAGGGAGAAACCTGAACTTCCATTGCATGTCAGAAATCACACAGCAGGAAAAAGGCTCCCTCCCTCCCAGCTCCTGCTCACAGGGGACTCCTGTGTATGAACGTGGCATTATCTTCACGTAGAAGATAACAGTGGAAGGAGATGAAAAGGGTTTGGAAACCGTGACCTAAGGGTACAAACAGTAACACACACAGAGCCCGAGCAGACTGAGAATCACCCGGAGTGATAAGGAGGGAGCAGGATGTGAAAGGTGCATCTATTAACCTGGCAGCTACAATAGAAGACAAAGCTGTGTAAATATGAGGTTCTTATTTCAAATAAATGGCTTCTCATGCATCTGCACAGTTCTCAGCCAGGCTCTGGAAAGCAGGGGATCATGCAGTGAAATGCACATGTGTTTAAATTAACACTCTCATTCATTTTAGCAATTCGGCTCCCAAAACAGAAACAGAGTTGACCACCCGTGGAAAATATCCCTGAACAAACCCATTAGTAATTACAATTTCATACTAATGTCCATGTTCAGCCTGTGTTTGTCCTCTGTTTTGAACATTCCTTGTAAGTGGGGAAAAAAACATTGTGACAAGCTTGTTTTCCAACTGCATTTCATATTATTCCACGGAAATATATATTCTGGTACATACATAGCAGCTGATTAAAACGAAAAAACTTTCCTCAACTTTTAGTTTTTCAGAAGGAACATAGACAGACACAAAAGCATGCAATAGCATAGACAAAGCTGCAATAAACAAAGCAATGTGAAGAAAGCATGATGAAAACACTGTTTCTATTTGTGATGAATGAATGAATGAATGAATAAATAAATAAATAAATAAATGGCATTCCGATGCTGCTGCTTTGTCTGTCAATGTCTACTCAATTTTTATATTCTCCTCCTTTAAGAATATCATTTATAGTGTTCTAGCACAATTACAAGGCATGCTAGCTTACATAGCACACAACTAGGGGCTCTGGAGGGAAAATTACTTTTTTAGGTACATTCCTGGGTAAAAGAAAGTTTAAATACATAAAAGCTGTCCCACTCATTCAAAGGGGATTCTTATTTCCTTTAGTTTTCCATTTCGAGGCAAATGACCTGTTTTATATACTAGGTAAACTACTGACTATAAACCTCTAACTCAAGCTTTTCAAGATCCATGAAAAACTAAATGAAACAAGTCCCGGGATTCAAATAAATGAATCACAAGATGCTCTTTAATACTTTCTATTGGATATCCGTAGCAGAACTAAGCTAATCTTCGACCTCACTTGGCTCTTTATCTTTTGCAAAGCAAATTTGGAGGGGCATCCTCCCAGAATTACACGACTCGAGGTAAACACCCATTTCTGCACAGCACCCCTGACCCCACAACATCTGCGGTGACTTACCACCCCCACGGGTTGTTTTTACAGCACTTTCAGCTCCTACCTGTCTGAGTGAACCCTGATTTGTATCCGTTAGCTGCTCCAGCCTCCGGGGTCGTGGCCGGCGACACCGAAGCGTTTGGTTTGGCAGAGTGGCTAGCAGCAGAGGATTGCCTGCTCCTACATTCTGGAAATGAAGCAGCTACAGTACATATCAACACAGCCTGCCTTCCCGGAGGCAAGTTCAGCAACACAGTGGCAAAAGGGGATGACACATGAAAAGCATGCACAGCACACAAGGCAAAGGGCAGCAAGCGGCAGCACTCGGCCAAAATGCAGCTCCCCCTCACTAGTCAATTTTTGTCTTCTAGTTAGGGAAGTCTCCCTGGGGGCTGTTCAGAGTGACGAGCAAATACACACCAGATGCTGCAACATGGCAAAAGCTCCTGGCTCTCGGCTACCGAGACCTGCTAGTACCCGACACATCCCAGGAAACATTCAGCGACTTCCCTGGCACAGCCTTTATACAAACTACCATAGGTTGCCCTATTCCCAGGGCCCTATTCCCCAGATTCCCAGCCTGTCTCCTCAGAATCTTCATCCCTGTAACTGTCTGGGTGAAAATAGAGTTGAGGGAGAATGTGACTTTAAAAAATATGCATCTATTCATTTTTAAACTGAGATCTAACCAGTTTTGTTTGAAAAGAAGGGGAGAGTTTAAAAGCATCTTCCAATCACATCCTTAATGAAAGTGTTTGCATAAAGTGTAACCATATGGGTATAGATCCTACTGAGATGATGCCACAAGATCTATTCATGGTCAATTCTATAATGCTCCAGGGTTGCTTAAAACACTTGCAATCAGTGTATCACACCAGAGGTTCGCCTAGGATCTGCTTCTTCAGCACATTCACATTTGTGATCAGAGGAAGGTTTAGAATAATTTTTTCCTGCAAGTTTCTGCTGACAGCAATCGCCAGGTCACGCACTAATTCCAGCTGTAGGAACATCAGGAATTTCAGAAAAATAATTCTGAAAGTTCACTCTTCTTCTCCAGTGCATCTCAGCATACCAGTGGCCTCACTATTATCAATAATGGAAAAAAAACATATAATGAAATAAAATGATGCGTGACTCTGGCCTACACTCCCTAACCAAGCCCAGAGTTACTGGCAGCTAGGAGCAGTGTGGATCTGAAAACCACCAAGCAGAACAACTCCAGCTCCAATGAGCAATTTGCTAACTGATGCACGGGAGTGTAGCACTGCATGGACAAACCCTTTCATATGCCCTGAGAAATAATGAAAAATAAGGTTTCCTTTCTGGATTTGGAACTTTGAGAAGAGATACCAAAATAAACCTTTACAAAGCTTTTATAGCTTTTATAAAATGTTCTACATAAAAAAAAAATACATCCCCTCAAGGCAGCAGTAAATTATACTTTTGAGAAAAACAGCTAAAGCCAGGACCCCTCTGAACCACAAAGTAATGCAGCACCAAAATCCTTCACACATTTCAGTGATGCAACCTCACTCTGCTGTCACGGTGCCTTGCACACGAGGATGTGACCCTTCAGATGGGAAATGCAATCCTCTTCTGGAGCTTCTGCTCTCCGTACATCCTCCTCCTCCTCTTTGGAACAGCAGGCACCAGAGCCACTCTCTTTACTGAGTGAAAGTGCAGCTGAGGAGAGCAGGCAGTGTGGCCTGCACACCCCTTAGAGGGGAACAACCCCTCCTTGTGCCTCTGCACGGCTCTGGCACCCACCAGGAACCGGACCCACGGTTACCTTCCCTTGGCTTCAACCTGCGCCCTCTACAGTGCACGCTGCCTGAGGCACAGGAGACCACCAGCAGATTCAGGAACCTCATTTCTCCCACCACCAACATCTCAGGAAGGATTGATTTAAGGCTCCCAATGACAGCATAGGGAAATGGAGGAAGATTATGTATGACTGCATGATTTTTATAAAGATTAGGTAAGCTTCTTTCGTAAAATCCGGGGGATTTTTTTCCACTGCCTTTAATCAAAAGAGATATTCATCTTCTATGATACCATCTTAATTCATACATTTTTAACAGCACCTTTCAATTTCTTGTTCAACATTAAATTAATATGACCTAAAAATCCCTAGGTGAATGGGCACCTTCATTACCTTTCCAGCAAATAAGGGGTCCCTTTGACAGCACACCTTGGGAGCTTCTTACTAGGTAGTACTTTAAGTGCTTCTGCTTCTTTGGTTGAGTGGTTAATTTCAGGTTGATGTGATTGGAAAACTCTGTGAAGTATCGAAATCCTCTTTCTCCACAGCCTATACAATTCCCAGAAAACCCTGGAAAAGAATGAAGCAAAAGGGAGACACACAAATTAAGGGATTTGTAGTATTCACTAGCAATAAGGCCACTTTAACCTACCTGCACATCTAATTAAGACCAACTGAAGGTCTCCAGATAGAAAGCTACTGTAGATGCCCTGCTCAGCATATGCACGTCAGGAAGCAGACAGAAATTTTAAGCTTAGCTTTTCTTTAAACCATTCTCTCTTTCTAAGTCACACTAACACGTACCAAAACTCTGTCACCAGTCTTACTCTCTACATAGAGAGAGCAAAGAGAGTTCTATAGAGAGCAAAAACTACTTGGCAGGGGGAGAAAAAAAATCTGTGCTGCCAGGTTGGGAAATTGTGGTAAATTTTGCTGATTCGCTTCCCCACGTGGACACAGGAGCAGGAGAGCTCCAAGCAGCAGTGCTGGCTTCCCGCTCTCCAAAGGGAGGTTAATCCACAGCGTCCACTGCAACTCTGTGTGGCTGCTGCCCACCTTCTCATGGAGCGTGTTCTCTCTGAGACCTCTTTCACGAGGCACTTGACAATTAAGGGCAACCTTGTACCTTATTAAATCTTCAAAGAAATCATTGAAAATCAAAAGTTTAGATTTTCACAGCATAGCTTAGGAGTGCTTAAGACTGCTTTTCAAAACCTGTAATCTCTCACAAAAGCAACAGCTTTAGGAATAAAGGAGTAGGCAGAAGACAGCTTTACCGCGGGGTTAGTGGCTCAGATTCATGGCTTCCCTGAATTAAGTTCTGGAGAGGGGCCAGACTGACGATTATCTAAAACCCTGCATTTTCTCACAGAAAACTGCTTCCTACACTCACCAACAAATCTTGTAGCTTCATGAAAAAAAAATCATTCTATTTGAGAAAACCCTTTTTCTTTTCATAAAACTCCACTAAATAGGCCATTATCTTTATCCTAACTATGCCTCATTACCATCTTTTACCCTGGTATTGCCCAGCATGCCCAAGAGTGCACTTCTTCATCCAGTTTCTGCCCTGGAGGCACAGAATGAGTTCTCCTCTTCTCCCCTGCAACCTGTTACCAGAAGCAGGCATGAGGGCCTCACAAAGATATCAAGCCACAGCTGTGCTCTTAAGTACCAGTTATGCAGGCCTAGAAATACCCAGAAACACTTAAACAAACAAACAAAATCAACATCAACATTTGATCCAGGTGGCTCTTGATTAGGTTGGGTCAAGCAGCTGGTGTGCAGTCAAGCAGCTGCTGACTGGTCAGCAGTCAGTGTGAAGGAGAGGCCCGTGTAAGAGTCAGGCCTCAAATCCAGGCAACGGATGCAGCACTTGGCAGAGGAGGGTGCCAGAAGGCATGTTGTTTTCTGTGTGCCTTGTTGGTGGGTTTTGCTCTCAGTTCTGGGAAGTTATGGAGTTGTGAGAGGAAGCCAGTAGGCTCTGTAGCATCTGAGAAGATGAGCAAAGGACAGATAGGGTGTTCTGTGGGGACCCTGCAGCAGCACAGAGGAGAACATGGAGGGCTCTGTGCGGTGTAACACTCATCTGGAAACTGGTCACTTCTTCAGGAGGAGCAAGAACCTTTCTCCTCCTCCAAGACTTGCAATTGAGGAACAGGTTTAGTGCCCTCCAGGCTGAGGAGGAGCTGGGCTGACAGGCCCTGTGCCACGCAGGGTCATGCAGGAGAAGCAGCGAGTGGCTGCTGTGGGTGACTCCCTGCTCCAGAGCACCGAGGGACCTATCTGCCGACCTGCCCTCTGATCTAGAGAGATTTGCTGCCTGCCAGGGAACCAAACACGTCCTGGAAAAACTGCCGAGACCTGTACTTGCATCGAATCACTGCTGCTCTTCCATGTGGGTAGTAATGACACCATTGGCAAACTGGAAACCAAAGAGAATTTCACATTTCTGGATTGGTGATCAAGAGTTTGGGGGCCCGGTTCATCTCCTACTCAATCCCATCAGTAAGGGGGAGGATGTGAGGAGGAGAAGATGATTTTCCCAGTTAACTGGCTGCACTGCTGGTGCTGGCAACATAGTTTTGGTTTCTACAACCAGGGGTCCTGTTTGAAGATTGACAACTGATGGGTGCATTCCACTAAGAGAGGCATGTGTGTCTTTGGCCAATCTGTTGACCAGCCTATTAAGGAGGGCTTCCAACTAGGAAAGATGGGCAAAGAATTATAGAGACAGGATAGTCAGGAAAACAGGCCTGGGAAGTCTGGTGGACGTCTGGTTAATCATGGGCCAGCAATGCGTCCTTGTGGCCGAGAAGGCCAACAGTCTCCTGGGGTGCATTAGGAAGAGTGCTGCCAGCAGGTCCAGGGAGAGGATCCTCCCTTTAAGGGAGGCTGCACCTGGAGTGTCTAGTTCTGGGCCCTCCAGCACAAGAGAGACATGGAGCTACTGGAGAGAGTCCAACATAGGGCTACAAAGATCATTAGGAAACTGCAGCATGTCCTCTATGAGGAAAGGCTGAGAGAGCAAGGCCTGTTTAGCCTGGAAAAGAGCAGACAGAGAGAGATCTTATCAGGGTAGGCAAATACCTTAAGGGAGGCTGTCAAGAGGATGGAGGCCAGACTATTTTCAGTGCCCCCCTGTGATAGGACAATAGGAAATGGGCACAAACTGCATCAGAGAATAAGTCCATCTGAACCTGCCTGGTCGTGATCATGTGCAACACGTTGGAGGTGACCCTGTTTAGGGGAAGGGGTTGGACCAGATGATCTGCAAAGGCCCTTCCAACCTCAACCATCCTGTGATTCTGTGATCAGCATTGCCAGAGCGAGTTGTGGGGCAGCAGCTCCCTAGTAAACAATATCAGAGATGACAGACGGAGACAAAGCTCTGTAGGGGCTTATCAGCAAAGAAAAGCACTACCGCATCTGATGGCACTAAGCACCATCTGGCTGCCCATCGGATGTCTCTTCTTGATTCATTTCTTGGCATTTCCCCTGCTCAGCAGGGAGCAGCTCCTGAGGTCTGCACCCTAGAGCACACCAGGATCCCAGTTCCCAGTTCCCTAACTCCACCCACCAAGGATAGAGCACCCCACAACTCCCACTCGATCCCAACTGATGGGATTTCTGCCATAAGTCTGAAAGTCTGCAGTAGCCTTTTAAATGGGAATGAGAGAGAAACAGTATTAAAGGTGATAAGTGCCAAAAGGAGGTCTTTGTCCATATTTGTGTGACATAGTCTGGAACAGAACTGTAAATATGGGCAATTAGACTTTATTTTAATTTCTTCCCCATTGAAAGGGAAGATTTCTGATTATATTTTAGGGATCGAGGAGGGAAAGGAAAGAATGAATTCCAAACAGGCTAAAGGAGCCAAAATACATTAAATCGCTTTTAGTGAGCCAAGCAGGAAAGCTAGGTGTATATATATATGTTATATATATCCCTGTCTTCAATCAGCAAGAAACATTCTTGTATTAAACTTTAAAAGTGCATAAATGTAACCAGCTGTGACATAAATAATTTTTAGATATGTGTTAGTTTTTGAGGGCCAAACTGCCCATGGAGTTTCCATTGAAAATAATGCTTCTGGTAGAGCCAAAGATAGCATTTTCCTTGCAACACATAGCTCATCTTTTACAAGTTTTATGAGCATATTTCTTCTTAAATGAAAAATCTAAAAGTATCAGTAGAGAATATGAATATCTCAAAATTCTAGGGCTGAATTTGACTTCTGCCCACAAGCTTTGATGGTCGTTAGTTGTAGAATCAGGGATTTGTTTTAAAATGAGTTTTTAAGGCAGGTTTAACTATGTATTTAATTCAATAAAAACAAGCCTCAACATATTTCTAGCAGAAGATCATTAGCTGAAATGATTTTAGGTAATTTTGAAATGACTTTCTCTCTGAATTATTATAACAAGAACAAAAACCTCTTACCTAAAAGTGCATTTTTTCCATGATCATCTGGCAAAAACCGCTTGTCCACAGCGCAGACCAGAATGTGCTCAGGAAGGTTTGGTGACTTGGCTCCTACTAACAGGAAGCCTGCTGGGATATCGATCTGCTCCATGCACAGGGATACTAACCGTAAATCCTTGCCTGCTTGACAAAAGCCTGCAAAACAAGCCAAAAGAGAACGGATAAATCTTATGGAAGATTTGCTTTAATTTTCTTCTTTGCACCGGCTGCAAACAAATGGGGCTCCCTCCACCACTTAAGGCTGTAGCTCACCCCTCTCCCAGCAATAACTGGTGGCAAACTCCCCTATTTCAGGGTAAGTGTGGAGACCAAAGACAGCACACACTCATCCGTGGACCTTCTCTCTTTGCTACAGCCATTAAAATACGTTGACACACTACACATGCATCTTCATGAATCAATATTTTAAATAAAATCAAATTCATAATGAACATTGTTCTAACATTGTTAAAATCAAACACCGAACTCAAAATCACTGTAACACCGATTAAGACTTAAACTATTAAAGTATATTAATTACACTTCATTTAAACTAATATTCCAGCAGTTCATAGTTACAGATTTTTTTAAAGAAAAAAGGCAAAACACTGGAAGCGGCCACTGACTGACTAAACACATGGCTAAACACCAAGAAATCACGGCTTAACCAAGAGCCACCTGAACTGTTGTTAACATGTGTGTCTGCACTCTCACCTACAAGTGATAAACACTTCATCCGAAACTCAGCAAAGCTGGTGGAAGCAAATCGTTTTTGTCTGTGATTTTTTCATCTCAAAACTACCGGACAAAGAACACGCACGAAGTGGAATGCAGCATCGGTCATCATAAACCTCCTAGCAAGCAGCAACTCGTTAAAAACAGGGTCTGAGACATGTTGGGTCTTGGGCCTAGCCGCAGAATCTGCTCAAATTTATCCCCTCTTGACAATGTGGGCAAGCAAGAAAGCGGTAGATAAGGATTATGAAACAAGTGTGATAAGATTTGGAAACAGATTTGAACTTATGTCTCTAACCATTACAGTTCGGCCTGTCTCTACCTAGAAATTTTCTCAATAAAGAGCAGTGACTAATAACAGGTTTCTGAAGAAGCTGTTAGCTGATAACAGCACGAGAATGTCAAAGACAGCAGGATTTGGGTTGTCAGCATTGGTGACAGTCGCATTTCAAGAGGGACTTGCTTTCAGAAGAGGCGTATGCCATTCAGAGTGCCGAGTATGACATAGGAAACGTAAAGCCTTTCTGGATACACGTGGATTTTCATGTCCTACTCGACTGAAGCAACGTTCCAGCCTTGCATGGGACCTGGGGGTGAGCAAAGACGCTGCTACGAGCCAAGCTAAGGAGCCAACATGTTTTGAACAGCTCCGCATCCCCGTTTTGCACGGAACCCCAGGAGCGGACACACACGGAGCACCTCAGCAAGGTGATGAGCAACACTCAGCAGCAGCTCAGCTATCAAAGCAAAGCTACACGTCCTAGTCCAGTATCACAGGCAACAGCTGCCTCTTCTGAGAGACTCTGAACACATTTAATTTTCCTCATTTCATCATTTAGGATACCTAGGGCTGTACCACAGACAGGCCGAATCCCGCCTAATCTGCGACGCTTCAGACTCACTCCCTGCACCTTCTCCTACTCCAGCCAGGTGCCCCCGCGTCCCCCCGCCTCCTCCTTGCTGGGTTTTCCCCTCCATCCTCAGGCGCTTCGCTCGCTGGGGTGTTTCCTACGGAGCGAGGGGCGAGCAGGCCAGCCAGCCCGTGCCCACGGAAGAGAAGGGCCGCCATCCCTCTCCCGCCTTAGGGGACACCAGCTGGGGGGCACTGACGTTGACAGACCAGCTCCCGGGCTTCACGAATCCTGCTGGAGCTCAGTATCTCTTCCGATCTCGCGCCGTTCTGCCAAACAGGGCCTAGAGCAGCCGCCGGCTCCCGCCGAGCAGGCTGCCAGGCACGCAGGCCGTTGCACAAGGCGGCCGCCCCAAAGGCGGCTGCCCCAAAGGCAGCGGCCTCCGGCTGCCCCAAAGCAGCGAGCAGAGCGAGGCCGAGGCCGAGGCCGAGGCCGCGGCAGCAACAGGGGGCAGCACAGACAGAAATTCAAGGGGTTTCTTGGCCCCACAGCGGCGTGGGGCGGCCGCCGGGCCTGGGCCCAGAGCTGGCGGCAAGGGGCAGCCATGCTGCGCCCCACAGCCCGGCATTCCCCTCCACAGCCAGGCAGGCTACCCTCTGAGAGCTGTTCTAGGGTTTAATTCCTGCTACTTTTTCAAACCCCGCTGGAAAGCTCCACACAAGACATTCCCGTGGAAGCAAGTCCTTCTCCGCATGGCTTTCCCTGCTGCACTCTCATTAGAAAGATGTCGTTTTCTAGCTGACAAGCAGCTTTGGAGGCCCCAAGCTTTTCTTTCCTCTTCCACACTATTTTGCAGTGGTATTTAGTTCTCTGTGAGATATATCCCTTTCTGCAAAGACAAAACATGACCTCTCTCTGAAAGTGCAACTTAGCATTTTAAGGTTTTGGCCATGCAAAAAAAATTCATTTACATTTCATAGCTTTTCATTTATCATAGAGTTTGCACATAAATTGATATGCCAAGTAGCATTAGCACATGCAACTCAAAAAAAAAAAAAGTGATTTTTTTTTTTTTTTATGGACACAGAAGCATAAAGACGAGAAAACCTCTGAGCCACTGAGAAGCATTTTCTCTTTATTGTATTGCTCATCCAAATGTAATTTTTGGAAGTAAAAGCACACATCTGGGCTGCTGCATTTTTTTTTTAAGAGCAGGCATTTATATTACAAGTAGAGATTTGCAAATACCAAAACAGCTCCAAAACAGAATAATGAATAGCTTTTACAGGCATTATCTGCATTTCTTTGAAAGAAAATTGAATAGATTTTTGCTTCTGAGAAGCACATTTGCATTCCCTGGTATCACTTCATTAAGGTTAATACAGTCTGATCTTCCTGAAAATGTAAGTATGACCACACAGCCACTGCCATTGCTGCCTTCTTAAAAATGAAGCTTTTCCCCATCAAGAAGCACAAGCAGTTTCAAGGGGGGTGCCGTCTCCTTGCTGTACTGCAGTAAATGGGATATTTGCATAAGAAATTAGCTTCCAGGAATTGCATATGAATGGCAGGTCACTGTCACTTGCTATTGTAACTTCACAGTAACTGATCAGGTGTTAAGTACCTGCTTACCTAATTGCCTCTGAAACCACCCGGGCCCTTCTTCAGCATCAGGTAAATTGAGGATTTACTAACAAAAGGAAGGTGCTACTATTGTGTTTCGCACATCTTGCATAAAATGCTACTCCACAAATTGGAAATAGCCTATTTTAAAGCTACAGTAAACAAGTTGTCAAGAACAGCTCCTTGTACTATTTTTTTTTTGTTGCATATTTGAGATACTGCTATGATGATGAAGCATTTTTATTGAAACCTGATTTTCATGGCAGGAATGTTACTCACAAAGTATCATGAGTAAAAAAAAAGAAATCCCCAAATAAGTGAATCTGCCAAATCCTTTTGTTATTCTTGATTTTAAAGTCTTTATTTTTATCACTAATAAGGGGATAAATTACAAATGCCCCTTCCCGTGTCCCAGAGCTATTTAAGAGGGAGGTTAAGGGATCTAATATTACAGCAGCTGATAGAGACCATCCGAATAAATTATCACTTGGGAGGTATTTACTTTTTATTGACGAGTAGAGGCAGCAAGATCTACTTAATGCACTGACAACTCATCCAACAACTCCGAATATAAGGAACACAGCACTGCAGAAAAATACTATGATCATGGTATAAATTCCAATTTCAGCAGAACAAAGAGCACAAAGACTTCATAAAGAAAGATTTTACCAATCTATATTAAAACCTGGGAGACAGGTTCTGCAGCTGGCAGAACTGTAACTGCAGGCTCAGCTTAAAGCATGCAAACAGCTACAGCGACTTGAATTAATCTAGCAGCATTTTAAAACATTTTCCTAATGCTATTTATCTTTGGAATTAAGGAAGAAAGATAAGGAATGTAAATAAGAGCAGTGGCTGTTTCTTATGTCTCTGGAAGGTCAAATGCCCAAGAAAGATGATTTATAAATTAGCATGTGCTGCATAGTGAATGGGAACAGGGGTGTTTCAAACACTTAAATGAAACTATCCTGACGTGTTACTATAAAGATTTTAGAAGACGGATTTTCCTTTCGTTGTCTAGATATGTAATCTTTTTTCTCTTAAATCAGCTTCTTGAGGAAAACACTGAAGAGGGGGGCAGACTTTGTAAACTTAAAATGGTTCATCTGACTGAAGAGTAATGGACAATTCTCATATTCTGAGGATATAAGAAAATTCCTTCCAAGGCACCTTGATCTTAAAAAAAATAGAATATCAAAACAAGAACTGCATAGATAAAGTCTTCTTCTTCCAGGACATACTAAAGAGTTACTAATTACTAAATGTAATTAATGTATTTTGTTAACTATAGCATAGCCAAGCACAATCTTGTTATGTACAATTTGGAAATTCACCTGTAATATCTCTGTCTGGGCATGTGAACGCAGCCAGGGACTGCAAGAACACATGAACACTGGGTTTATAGGACTAAAAGAAAGATTTCCTAATGTCCTATCAAAAACTCTTTCACAATTGACAATTGGTGCCCTTGGAGCCAAACTTGGACTTGGAGCCAAATTTTTTGTCCCTGTTCCCACTTCTTAAGGCAATTCCTGAATTCTTTCTAACACTTTCAGAATTCTCAGCTTTTAACCCAGGCAGATTCACAACCATTTTATGCACCCAGTAGACTTCTGGCTACAGGACCTCACTGGCATGGGTAGCTCTTTGGCCCCCTTAGTGTACTTAGAAGGTGTCATCATATGTCACCTCAGTTTTTGTTCAGGCAGGCAAAAAGCCTCTCATGAGATATCTCCTTCCTTTTTTTTACATCCTGTTGGTTCTCCTCTGCATCCCATCCCATTTATTTTACCTTTCTTTAAAAGCAGCGATCAGAACCGTTCATGCTCTCCACAGGAGATTTTGCAGCACCTTGTACAATGCCATTATTGAACCTCATTCTCTATTGAAAACATCTGCCTAGGGATACGTCATTTTAGACCTGCGCCTCCTCTTCTCTTTCTAAATTGTAAGTCCCCAAAATACAACTAACTTCAAACTGAGTGACAGAGTCTCCCAGCAATTTCCCCCAGCTTCCCGTAGCAGCCAGTCTATTTCTTTGTATTCCAGGGAACGGGAGGTACGTTGTTACGGAGAGTAAACAGCCTTATGTAAACTGCATTCAGAAGGGACAAAGGCAAAAATGTCAATGTTTGGCACCAGTTACCAGAAGTAAATTCTACAGATTAGCAGAAACTGGGGCTTACATCTCTCACTGCATGTTACCACACACCACGCTAGGTTATTCTACAAATCACAGCTTCCTGCAGCCTCTACACAAGGAAGCCCCTAATTCTGGAAGATGATGAATGAAACATCAATAAGGTCTTAGGAGAGGTGCTCTTTGTATTCAAGAGTTGATGTTTTTAAGAGAAATCCATAAAATAATTATTAATAGATCTTCTTTAAGAAACAGTTACATATTTGGAATACCACAATTATGTGCTAAAATGAACAAATCTACAAAGTTTACTTGATCCAACAAGTGCAGTTGTAATCATCCAGCCCTTTCTTTGGAATATTTGAAAACAAAATCAAAATAGTACCATGAGAAATTTTGTTCATTATGATCAATAATCAGGACAGTTCAGGGTAAGTAAGCAACAGCCAGCAGATAGGAAAGATAGACATGATCCTGCTACCTGTTTGAGGGCACCACTGGCTGGCTACTGCAGCAGCTCCCATGCCAGGGACAGTGAGGAACTTCCTCCTCTTTGGGGAAGAGGGGAAAAGCAACACTTTTCATCCTTCTTATCCCTCTGATAGCTGAAGTAACAGCAAGTCTCCACTTTCTCCAGACTCTTCCCTCTGCCTGTGACAGGCCCCTCTCCCTTGGAAGCAGCAAAATACCTTTCTGCCCGTGTTTCAGAAAGCTTCGACCAATCTGACAAGAATTTAAAAAGTGGGAATCAGCCATAATGACACTTACTTAAGCAACTGCTTTGCTGTTCAGTGATGAGCACAGTAAATATGGAACTCTTAGGAACTCAGTGCCAAAGGAAATGACACTGCTTTCATGCAACATACTCCACTTTATATCCTGAAACAAGTTCTCCCCTTCAATATTTTCTCAGATCTCAGGCTCTGACTATAAATGGGTTTTCCAGACAGACTTTCTGGCTCAAGAGTTTCTACTTTTAAAGGAACACATGCTAAATGAGCAGAAATTGTAAAGGCTGCTTCAAGTAAAAGGGACACCAACCATCAGTAGTGCAAGAGCCTTCTGGGGCAGGTTTTTGTGAATATGGGATCGGCGGACTGCTTGAATCTGACATGTCTTCATCCTCCTCTTCATCTTCCATTTCATTAGCAGCTTGGTTGCTTGGAAAGTCCAGGCTTCCATTTTGTGAATAGCGATGAACTAACTCTTTATCCAACTCTTCCACCTTTGGTTTCACATCTGAACAAGAACACAGAATAAAATAAAGGTTTTTGCAGTATTTGCACTTATCTCTTTTTAACATCACTAGTATGCCACACATTCACTTCAAGGAGGTCTAAAAATCAGATTTTGTGTCACACAATTAACTGCAGTGTTTTCCTTTGTTTTGCTTTTTGTTCCCTCCTCCCCTCCACCCTTTTTTTTTTTTTTTTTAATGAAAAGCATCCCACCCTTTTCTCATATAGAAAAAATGACAATGGAAATGTGCCATACTTTCTTGGTTACCTTCCGGCAAGAAAGGCGGCTGGTCAGGATCCAGGTACAGCTGGGAGAAGATGGGCCGTGGGACAACGCTGCTACATCTCAAAGAAGCTTCTATCGAGTTATGAAGGGCTTCCTCAAAGCGGGCAGATTTTAGTTGCCCTGCATAAGAATTCCCCATGATCTGAAAAACACAAAGAAGAAAGTCTGTTAATGAGGGGATGCAGCCCATTTACAAACAAAGGGCTAAATGTGGTTAATGTCCAGCAGGAACAGTCATTAGCAGTGGCTTACAGTTAGCAATGGGGTACAGCGTGAGAATAACACCTCTGACTAGTACTGCCCCTTACTGCCTGTTCCTGTTTCTTCAATGTGGCAGACCTCGTAACCTCTTCTTTGAATAGCAGCTCCTGCCACATCTCTCACACACACTTTTGTGTTTTCTCCCTACACTTTCTGTCTCAAGAACCTATCATCTGGTATAGAGGGCTGGTAAAGCTACTATTATTTTAGAATTTTCAGAGTATAATCCAGAAGAGCAAAGAAAATTAAAGCTGTGCTTTTTGGCCTATTTGCTAATTGTCTAATTGCGTGTTTACACAGTTTTACTTGTGGGCATGCTGCTGTTTGCAGAGAAATCATTATGCACAGACATCCAAAACCTTCAAGTTCTCATCTCGTGAATATTAACTACAGTCATGTGGACGGTAGTTTATGTCCCTTCAGAGACCTTCATCCCTCGTCTTCCATGTTGTTCTGTGATTAGATTTTTTTTATACATATACTCCAATACACACAATCCTAATTGTCTAATCATACTCTCACAATGCTCTTATGTCTAGTCATGCTCTTACAACAACAACGACAATCTAAATCATGTACAGCAAATGCTGTGAAATAATTTTACGTACATAATAAACAATTATGCTTTACACTGGTAGAGTGGTAATTCTCATTTAGGTATCAGCCTTAACAGTTAACATTTCAGCTTCTTTATATCCATCAATACCTGAACTTAATAAAATATTCAAGCCCAAGTGTTAGATCGTTACCTCTTTTACCCTCTTAGGTGACCATTTACAGCCTATAGCCTATTATATTTGCACCCCTCCACCTACAGACTCTCGAATGTAAATACTTAGTAGCAGGAGGGCCGTGGAAGGTTTTACCATCAGTTGATGGGAGACTCCTTGAAACATAAAACCTTCCACTTTGTCTGCCTATAACTGTACACCAATTCTTCTAACTGTAGCTGGGTCCTTTTAACATATAACTGGCTCCTTATAACTGTACAACTGTTCCAAAGTAGCAACAACAATCTCACACTTGCCAATATTCAGGATACAAGACCAAATTGTCAGAGAATTTTATTTCAACAGAGCTACCTTTTCCCTGTTCAAATCAATACAACGACAAGTGCAAATCTCTACAACATTATCTTTGTGCTTTCCTTTACTAGATGTCACCTAGCCCTCTGACCGGGAAGAGACCTTGGCCAAGAAGATAAGTTGCTCTTTAGAAAATCTAACTTCTATTCCTGGTTGATCTCTGGGTTGCTGAAGGTCCTCAGTGCCACCTGCAGCAAGGCAGCAGAGATGCCAACCTGCTTACAGTGGTTTTTGGGATCTCCTCGTAGAGACAAATATTGAAGAGCTAAATAGTCCTGTAACACTCGAGTGTTTGGGGATGAAGCTCATCCAATTACTTCCCTCCTACCTGGAAACCAGGCTGTTCCCCCTTCAGTCACAGACTTTGTGCAACTTGGCAAATAAATCTACGCCTCTGATTTAGGCCTGCTTCTAATAAAGTTTAGGGCAACAGCATTTTCGTAGCCCACTATGAAGCAATATGAAGATAAATATCTGTTAAGAAATTTTGTTCAGGTGACACTTCATTGAAGGCAAATAGAGTGCCTCTTCACTTTGTAATTTTCATTAAATATTGGTAAATGGCAGGTGAGTGTGAACAAACATAAAAGTAACAAAGTGACCCTGGGACAAAGCTATGCTGAAGCCTGTAACACACTGCAAATCCTGTGAGATGTCCCTGAATGAAAAAACAGCTACATGATAAAATCTGCTTTTACTGAAATACAATTTCAGTAAAATTGCAGTGAAATTTCCATAACTTTCAAGGAAATCACAAGAAATTATTATGTCATGAATTTGCATATTATTAGAATGCCTTTTCTGTGTGTAGAATTTCATGTCAGGTATGCCAAGCTTAAGGTAGGATTTCAGGTAGGATTTCAGGAATGCATGCAAATGAAAACATTTTAAAGTGACCAAAGTAAATCAACCTCTAAGAATGAGAAAATCTGCAGTTCCACAGTACATCTATCTGAAGTTTTTCCACTTCCTTTGTTCTCTACAGCCTACTGGGTGTATACTATCCAGGCCAGCTAGTTTAATATTGGTAGAACACTGCTAAAAAATACAGTATGCACATGAGACAAAAATCCCAGCGATTTGGAGCTTCTTCATTTGCCTTCATGGACCCTGTAGGGTCAGGTGGGCCTGTGGATGCTGGTTATGCCATGGAGCTATAGAAGAAGGTGGGTCAGTATTACTGGGGGAGGTTTCCATGTTGTCAACAGAAATGTCCCGTCCCACTGCTCCGACTGTGGGGCTGCTCCAGGGCACCAACCCCGCGGGGTCTCACGAGCAAGGGCCACTGTCCTCTGTTTTTGCACACTCACCAATGCAGCGACCTCAGTGCAGAGCTTGCTGCGTTCCTGCAGGGGAGCTGCTTGCACATCCACCCCAACCTGGCCTCTCTTTTCACCCTGCCACTGATACTCACCTAATTGAGCAGCTGCCTTTTCCTCTCCATGTGTGCAGACAAGGTCTGTGCTCTGCTCTCCTCTTAGCCAGCCGTTCAGCTATGCTGTAAGACTGCACTGCCCAAAGCCACGACTACGCTATGAGCACACTGTGTAGAGTATATATGCAAGATTTTCTGCTATAGCATCTCCTACGTCCCAAGGAAAGGAAAGATTTGGGCATGGGAACAGCCACACATCGGCTTTCCCACCTCTTCATCTCACCCACATGGTCTCCCTGATCAGGTGGACAACTTTTATCCCACATCCTTAAGACTTTCTTAAATTGAGAGATCAGAAGGCACACAATTAAATAATTGCAAAAGTACTTCTGCAGTTCAGCATGAATTTAGAAGAATTCACCTCAAATACAGATCACCACAGTCTCTATTGCTCTGAGGGTGCCGCTCTGCAAAAATCCAGGTCTCAACTCGTCATGATCCCTACTGCACACAGCCTGACTGCGCCTGCTGCTACTGTGCCTCTTCAGAGCAGGTTTCCTAAGCTTGTCCCTCACTCTTCTTTACAGAGATCTGGCCCTGGAGCAGAGGATTAACTCAGAGATTTGCTGGAGTTAAGAGAAGTGCCTTAGAGCAGAGCTGGGAGGCAGTCCTCCCCTCTGGGCCTGGGGCCTTTAAAAGAGACAAGAATGAGGCAATTATGAAATTCCACCAACCTGACCACAAGCAAGAAGTACCAGTACTATGGATTTTAATTAAAATTTAAATATGGACATTTATTATAGAAATCAAAGTTATGACTGCCAGGAGATTGCAGCAAAGGGGACCAAATATGGAAGAAATATAATGCAAAATTGCAGAGACCGTTTTTTAGCACTGCATTGCTTAGCTGGGCAGGAAGGGCACAGAAATTCCAACGTGTCTTTGAGCCCCAGAAGCCGGTGGGACAAGGAAGTCCCGTCGACTGAAACAGATAACCCTGCCCCGTGCTGCCATCCAGGTTTCCAAAGGCTTGTGCAGAAACACAAGACTGGATGTTGAAGAACAGAACTCACTCTAGTGAGAGAAACAGGTGACCTGGTCTCATGCCCACCTATAAAAGTGTCACTGGGAAGTGTACAGGAACTCTGTGGAGTAAAACTACGCATTGGGCTGAAGACTGTGACCAAAAACATAATCCGACCTCTCCATATGCCAGATCCCACACATTTGGCCTCCAGGTAGGTCACGACCCAAGCGACTTTAAAGGAGAGGAACTGACCTGGAGGATGCGGGAAGGGGGGAGTGTTGTTGTTTTGGCTTAAAGCAATTTCACAATTACCTGATAGCGAATGATGAATCTGATGCAAACACCCTCCATTAAGTCGGTTCTATCAAGTCCTTACTTTGTGTTTAACCTAATGATGTAATTGTGTTCTGCTAAACACATAATCTGCGTTCTGATCTGGCCTAACCCCGCAGAAAAGCTCCCCTTCAAAGGGAAAGCAAGATCCTTGACAAAGGCACTGCTGGGCCCAAAACAGCTTCTGTATCTCAAAGGGTCATCTTTGTCACAGAGAGATCAGGCATCTACTTATACTGTAAAATTTGCCTGGGAACTAGTTGTTTCAGCATTTTCTGTTATTTGTCTCATCCCTATAGATGTTTTGAGTCTTCCCTCCCCTCCCCCTCTCCATTTAGGACATCATTAGGATTTATCATACACATGCTCCCAGGAGAAATGACAGCCACGATAACAAATATATACAATAATTAAATGTATAGACCTTAAAGTGGAAAAATAAGCTTGAAATAATACCTATTAACTGTAGCTTTCAGTGGGGGAAGACTTGCAAGAGAGTCAATGCAAGAGTGTGAGACCCATTCCCAGTAATGGATTCCCATACAGCATAATCTTTGCAAGGCCTTTTCTCCCTCCTTCCCCCAAACCCTTGAAAGATGCTGAGTTGAAAAATTAATCTTATTTCTTTGATTTAAAAATGAAAATGTCTCTTCAGATCTTTCCACATTATTATTACCAAGAAGTACCAATTATTCTTTACCAAGAAGTAGGAATCAAATGCACTCTTGCAAGGTAGAGCATTGCAAAAGTCACTGAAAATTAAGTTCAAGTCAAGCTTCCCAAAGCTAGAGTTCAGCATTTGTCCTTGTTTGCATTCTATGTTTTCCTTCATCTTCTAAATATTCTGACAAAACTCTCCCAGAATCCGACCAACACACAAGCTTGACCCTACAATAACATTTTAAAACTTTAGGCTTGCAAAAAAATTATATTTAAAAGTTTTAAAATGTTACTGCAAGGTCAAGTTTGTGTGTTTAGACTCAAACTATATAAATCTGTCAACAAGCAGAATTCTTCTTATCCTCTTATCCTCAAACTGGAGCAGAAAGTCCTTTAGCAAGATTTCTGCATGTCTCATCACACTTTGTGATGAGAGCCCTCCCAGCAAAAGCCTTGGCAAAAACGCTGCTTCCTTAACTGTTCCTCAGCCTTCCTACCGTGGAAAATGAGGAATCGATTAAAAGCTACAAATAATTTGTATTTTGCATTTGTAATTAAAAAAAAAAAAAGAAAAAAATCCCTTTCTGTCTTTTTGTATCCCACCCTCACTGGTTCAGGGAGAGGTCAGCAATATAGATCTGTGGGCAGTGACAGGAAGTCAAGTGATAAGAAATTTGACCATAAAGGCTATGAAAGAGCGGAGTAAAAATAAATTGCCAGTAATAAAAAAGCAGCATGGCCAGCAGTATGCAACCATGAATGAGAAGATTACAGAGCAGAGCATGATCTTGAAGAGAATAAGCCTAAATCCTTCATTCCATAGAAGGTTTCAAAGGGTACCTGTGTTGATTTAACCTACTGCAACTACAAAAAAAAATTCAGCCCTTTTAAATGAGGCTATGAAATTAGAAGGCAAGACACTGCAAATACTGTTAAGGGTTTTTAAAATGCATTTGGGGAAGGGTAGAAGCAGGAGCAAGTCCTTTCTTGCTGCTAGGATCCCTGAAAACGTATCAAGGGAGAGGAACATTGCTCTTTGCAACAGAAGAACATTTTCTCTTTTCCTTTGACAGAAATGCCATCGGAAAAAAAAAAAAGAAACATTACTACCCTACATATGTAGCTTTTCTTTCTGTTTTTTTGGTAACGCTTTAAGACTTCATTGCTGTTTAGCAAATGTATGAAAATGTCTGTAATTCCTCTTGGATGGCCATACAGTGACTGTGGAGGCAGCAGAGATAAATCAGCACAGAACATTTTTCCCCACAGCCCTGCTCCCATGTGGATTTATGTTCCCTCCCTAACTCAGCGGGACTATGAACGATACCACTGCCAGTGTCACACAGCTTTGTCACTAACTTAGCTCAAGGACTGCAGCACATTTTTGCTCTGTCATTTTTCTTTCCACAGTGACTTGCAAGGGTAAATCGAGATTCTTGCGCAGGTGCTGAGTGGGTCGGTTCAGTCAGGAGCGCTGCTGCGCTCCCGAGCCCTTTCAGCTACCACACGTGGCAGGGAAAGCAAACACAGTATCAACGTGTTCAATTTAATGACTATTAAAATAACCGTGTCTGCCCATAATATTTGGCTGCTGTGATGCTTCTGTGAGCCCAAATATGTACCCAAAATCACGTGTTCAGAATCAATACCTGTTCCCAAACATAACAGGTGTCTCCTGAAGCTTTGTTATTTCCTTTGCTGCAGGCAACTCCTTTTCCCCCTCAGCAAAGCTGGAGGGTTTGGAGACGGGCTGCAAGCAGCTCTCCCAAGAGGCACTTCACATCCCTCCGGGATCGCTCCGGAGCCGGGGCTTTCACCTCGGGAGCCGCACGGTCTCTGCAGCGCACACGGGAACCGCTGCATCGCGGGGCCCCACGCGCAGCCAGAAGCACCTGCAACGTCTGCACCTTCCCCTCTCTAAAACACTATGAATATCCATAACACACACTTCCAGGTGACAGTAAAACATAGCAAAGGGGCAATAAAGCAGGTTTGAGGAAACCAGACAGCCCTGGCTAACAGCCTGGCACAAAAGGAGGCTAGAGGGGCTGTTGCCTTCCCAAAGACAACCATTTGCCTCTGCAGAGCTTGTCTGAAAGCAACGGCAGCCTGAAAAATATTCCTAAAATAGTCCTCCTTGCTTTATGAGGCTTTTAAATAATCAAGCCTAGAAAATGTATCAACAAATGTGTAAACAAAAACCCTTCTATCTTGGCTAAGCTGTTGTGCAAGAAAGTTTATGAAGTTTATTCAGAGTGCAGCCCTTTGCATCTTTTTGAAAATTAAGTGCAAAACATTCTTTTCGAAAGGTCAAAATAGCAAGTTTTTTAAAAATCTCTCCTCTAGATACATTTTTCAAAGGATCAGAACAAATCTTTTCATCTCTGAAGGCCCCATACAGCCCTCAGACCAACACACACATTTAACAAGTTATTTTTCCGCGGTCACTTTCAGGCAGCGATGCAGAGACAAGAAATAAAGGCAGATGCTTTCAAGGCTGCTTCTGTGAAAAAGGCAACACGCTAAGCAAACACAGAAACCACATGCAGGCCAAAATCATAGCAGCCAGTTAAACTCCATTAACATCTGTTAAGGTTAACGATGTATAGGCAATCTTTTGCAACTTGCCTCCATTGCTAAGAAACAGAAATTTCAATTAAAAAAGTGCATTGTTTTTTTCTGATAGAGTTTTAGTGGAAATGAACTTCCGAGCGCCTTGTAGGGGTCTTCCTTTTCCTCTCCCGCAACGTGTGTTTATCACGGGTCAAAGCTGCCTCCTCACTTTCTCCCCTCCCCAGAATGCCACAGATTCTTCCCTAACATAAACAGAGCCCTGTCAGGGACTGCCGAAACCACCAGAGCTGCCCCTGCCCGAGATCAAAGATGCGAGTCTCAGAAAGGGCCTTCTGCAGCCTCCAGGCTTCCACTGATGATGAAATTTCCAACCAACAAGGAAGTCAACAGCATCAAACACTAACAGCATTTTCAGGGAGCTTTTTAAAAAGCATCAGTTGGGGTGACACTGCCCCATTTCGGGGGGGGTAGCTACCATTTCTAGGTATGATTTCCTCAGGCATCCCAGTGGGTCTTGGCAGGATTTGTTTTACACTGCCACTTAAATCTTATGGAGAAAGACCTTTACTTAAAAGAGAAATGCAAAATTTCAAAATCACATATCAGCCTTTAAACAAGGAGGAAAGCAATTTCTGATGTTTCTATTTGCTCTGCAACAGAGCTCGTCGCTGCCTATACTGGATTGCACGTAACAGTGATTCGGTGTCTTGTGAGAGAATGACAACCCCTTATTTACCGCAGGCAGCAGTGGTGCTTCTCAACCTGCCTTTTCCTCATAACCAAAAGCAAATGTCCCAGTGATGTTTACAAATTGGACTTCGTTTACTCACAAGAAACGCACTAGCAGAGGTAACCTTGGCTCCCAAAGCTGCTGTTACAACTTAGTGAGTCACTAATACAGAAAATTCACAGGTTCTCCTCACTCTTGAAGGCACGCATCTAAAACTTCCAGGGAATATTGGCATTTCTTAAGAAGAAAACAGCTTTCATTGTATTTTTCTGTGACTGCTGCCAAAAATATATATAATATGTATAAATTTCTCACTGTGGGCTAAAATTCACTTGAAAAGAACCAATAAATACTTTTTATGTACAATTTTTCTCCCGCACATTAGGAAAAATAAACCTTTAAAATTCATATGCGTCCACTTTACATATTTTAAATAAGTAAATTATAGAGTTGCAAAGTTAACTATTCTAGGATAAATACACATTTCTCTAGGTAGCCTAGTCATACCTTATTTTTAAAATCCCTTAATTCTGTATATATGTAGATGCATGCATAGGATGTAATGCTCAGATTTATAGAGATAAAGTTGTAAATGAGACAGAAAAAAGACATGTAGCTCCTATGGCCCAGGCCAGTCCAACCACAGCGCTAAATAAAATGTCTTAATTCTTTCTTCATTTATTACTGCCTTATTGCAAAAGAATGAAGCTGAAGGAGGTAACAGCCTGGGAAGTCAAAGTTAAGGCCTGACCTTCCATGTCTGTCTAACCTATCTGTCAGCTCCCTTATGTCTCCCTCAAACACACACACGCTGTTGTTTCCGGATGAGTTTGGAAGGGGACAGTGAGAGCATTTTAAGATGTGTCACTTCGGCAGCAATTTGGGTGCTGTGCAAACATTTTTCTTGTGATTTGTGTTTTGGTAGTTTTATCTGTTTCCAGCTTATTATTAAAGATAGATTATCAAAAGTTTAAAATATTTTTGTTTAAAAAATAAAATATTTTAAATATTTTATGTTTAAAATATTTTGTTTAAAAGAGATCTGTATTTTGTTTAAAAAAGAAAAAAAAAGAACAAAACTCATCAGCTCTTTTGCTCATTTATTTTTCCCTTGAAAACTCTGCAGTTTATTCCCTCTATGCTCTTTTTTATAGTGCTCTTCAAAAGCCCACCGTGAAACATTAGGTTAATTACTAAGAAAATGCTACTACCCCTGGCTCCCAAGTATCTTTTTCTTCTTAATGTGACAAGGACTGACCAAAGGGCCAAAGAGGCTGAGACCCCGGCTCGCATTCTGCAGCAACCCCCCCTTCCAAAGGAAAACAAAAAGCAGGGAATATTTTCCGCCACATTCACAGTCCTCCCCGTTTTCTTGTGAAGTCAGCCTTTATTACATTTCCTTTCTCATTTGCAAGGTCTTGGCTCTGACATTGATTCCTTATCTGTGACAAATGTTGAGAGTTTATAATCTATGGCTTTAAGGAAGGATAATACTAAACAAATTATAGGCATTAGCTACTCGAAAAGCCTTTAAAAATTGATGTGAGCGTTACAGTAAGTGCAGCAAAAATTGCTTGACACTAGCAAAACCCGGCTTTTTTTCACCCATTAATGGGCAAGCATTAACAGATTAAAAGAAGCTGTGTTTTAGACAAGGGTGTCTCCTGACAATCTAAAGTGAGGTAGTCAGAAAACACAGAGTGACTGCACTAGCAAACGTCACAGAGAAATCTCAAATGACAGTTTTTTTTAATGTGTTTTTTGCATTTTTGAGCATTTTGCTCACACTGTATTTTTTTTTTAGGATCAAAAGGCGAAAGCTCAGAACGTTTTTCAGATAAATTAAAGTAACCACGGGGGCTACCCTGTGCTCTCCGCGCCCCTCAGAGCGGCGCTGCCGCCGGCCCTCCGCGAGCTGCCGCCATTTGGCTCGGATTAGCCTCTCGGGGAGACAAAAGCGGGAATTCCTGCGCCGGGGCAGCGCCTCCCCCACCCCCCCCATCGGCCTCATAAAACCTTTTCACAACACACCATTTCCAAGGGGGATCCTTTCAGGTTTTAGGATGCTGCTCCTTTTACCGAGCCACAAAATGCACCGCGGGGCGTCTCGCTGACCGCGCTGCGCCGTCCTTTGACCCCGGCGGCCGCTGGGCCTCGCTCGAGGCCGCCGCCAGCGGCCGCCGCCATCGGCCGCCCCCCTCGCCGAGGCCGCCGGGGAGCCAGACGTGGGGGGCTCCCCACCCCGGGCCAGGCTCGTGCTGCGTCCCCACAAGTGGCCGAGCCCAACGCCTGGGCCGCGGGGCTGTGCGGGGCCCCTCGTGGCCGTGACCCCCTCGCGCGGCTCGGCCTCCGCGCTGCCCCGGCCCCGGGATACAAGGGGCTGTAAAACAGGAGGAGCGCGCGGGCCTCCTGGGCACGCTGCCGGCTGCTCAGCTGGGGGAAGGAGCCTGCGGGCCCAACCTCCCCGCTCTGCGTTGGGAAAAACCCTCCCGGGAATCTCAATCGGCAGCACAAATCCTTCCAGCGTCTGCCTTGCCGTTTGCTTTACACGCCTGGAGGGTGCAAACAAACACACACGGACCCGCCGAGCGCATAAAGCACATTTAACTAGGAGCTTGGGTATTCGCGCTGCTTCTAAGCAACGTGGCAAAAGGAATTTGTTAAGGCTTCCAAGTGCCATTAAGCAAGGATGCTGACCGAAGCAATCACGGCAGCACAGATGGGCCCTCTGCTGCGGCCTTCTTGGGATGATATGATCAAGATCTCAAGCTTTTGGAGAACGATGAAGAAGTAGGTAAGCAAAGCAGAAATATAAGTTATTTACAGTCCACAATGTTCGTAAAATGCAGCTGTTGGGAACAAAAACACACATGCTGAACAGAAACAGACTGTTTCAACACACGCTGAACACAGAAACATGTGTTCTCTGCGAGGAGGGGTAAGCACGGTACCTTCTCCGATTCCTTTCAGCCCGTCTGAAATGCAGTCATGATTAAGGCATGCAGCTCAGAGGTGGTGAATCTTGCTGCTGAGTTGCTTGATGCTCCCAAACTCCTGAAAAACATGAAGGGAGAAAGTCGTTAGCAGGACTGAGAGCTGCGCATCGCTCAAACACCAGCAAAACCTGCCTGCCACAACCCGATCCAGGGCAGAACCTGAACCCGCGCAGGGCACCACAGCGAGCGGGTTCGCAGGTTGCTCCAGCACCTACTACATTGAAGGTTTCCGAGGTATTTTCATTTCTCTGTGCAAGATGACCACATTAAAAAAAAAAAAAAAAAAGTTTACAAGCCTTAGTTCAGGCTGCCTTGCATTTTCTCTGTATTCTACCAGAAGAAAAGTAGGAGCTTGTCGGTATCTGCAAGTTTTTGGTAGGAAAGCAGTTGAATGAAGTATTAGGAATTTACCACATCAATATGAGAAAGCTGGCCATCACAGAAGCACCAAAACTAAATGATAATGTAGAAGTAATTATTTTAAATCTGGATTAAAAAGAAAAAAAAGAGAGAAAAAAATGAAAAAAGAAATGAAAAAAAAAAGAAAAGAAAAAAAAGAAAAAAAAAGAAAAAAGAAAAAAGAGGAGTACATAAGTGCTTTAAACTAGAGATTGGTGTTCAAAATGAAGTCAGAATTTGCCATTTGCTCTCCCATCTGATACACCATAAAGGTATGCCAGCAAAGATGCTTCTAATAAAAACCACAGCTCATAAAAGAGGATATACTTGAAATGCCCAGGCGAATGACAACACTGCAGTAAACGGTAAGCAGAGCAGCAAAGCAGCAGCTCGGAAAATATTTGGGCTGGACAAAACAGTCATTAAGATCAGGACAGGCTTTAGCTTATCACTGACTGAACTTTGACAAGACTTGCTTGGGCGTACAAGCTGGTTCATTTCCCTAAAAGGAATGGACAATATTTTGCCAAAAGATTTGAAAGAATCCTCCCTATTGATTGCAAATGAGGTTTTAGGCTTAAGATTGACCCCCAGTTTTGGTCCTCCTGTCAAAAGCAGGACGTGCCTATCACAGAAGGACATGAGCACATTCATAAGGCAGGTCTTAAAATTAAGAGCAATAGAGCTTTAAGCCTCTTCCTCCTCTTATCTTTAAATACAATCAATGTAAGTGAGTAGTTATAACCCTTAGCACTCAGGAGGAGGAAAAGGTTTTGATTCAGCATTTTTGTGTTATGAGCAAAGCCCCGTGGACAGCTCCATTCCCCGGGCCCAGGGCTGTTTCCGCGGGCTGCGCGTCCCTGCGGCGCTGCGAGCGGCAGATCCATCCCAGATGGGCGGCCAGGTTCACACGCGCTGCGCCCGCCACACTGTACGGCCACGCGCAGACCTGAACGACTTCAGGGCGCCAGTAATCCAATTCCTACAGCTCCTGGCTCTGAAATTGCTATTTTTCGGACACGTGCTGAACATTTCACCTGCTAGTAATGACATTTTTGTATTTTCTTCTAATTACACTCGAAGCTAAGACCTTTGGCCCTAGGCCAAGGACCCCTATTCAGACTGCACACATTCTCTTAAACGCCCTGATCCTTTGTTGTCACTCTTGGTCTTTCATCTATTATTTACATCCATTCAGGAGAGAGATACTCTACCATTTGTGAAGCTTTAAAGCTTCTAATCATCTTAATTTCTTCGCCTTTCAACCGCTGCTTCCCCTTATGGGCCAATGCCAACAGTGTGACAAAATAATTTTTCAAGCCAAGATCCTCCTGGACCCTTCCCAAACCTTGACACATCCTGGGCTTGTCTTTTGTTCTTCTCCGGCTGCCTTTGCAAACACAGACCTTGGCTCCGTGTTTGGGAGCGCGAGGTTGACTGTTTGCAGCTTGGGTGCTTTTGGTTTGCAGCTTTGGGGGTTTGAGGTTGTGGGGGGGGTTTATTATTTTTTTTTTAATCCCCCTCCCCCCATTAAAACATCTAGTTCAATTAACCCAAGTAATTCAGGGAGATATAGAGCTATTGCCCTGAATCTTCCATATCTTAAAATCCTTAAGCACTTTTTAAAACACAAATTCCTAATAAGAGTTGACTGAATTTCCAAAAGCAAATCTAACAATAAGCTCAGTTTTGATTCTATTCTGTTACGAATCCACCCAGTACTGAAAGATTCTCCCAAATTCTTGACAATAATCAAGAAACACAAAATACCAGAAACTCTTTTGCTGATGATGAGCGGCATCAGTTTGTCTTAGGCTCACACCCCAGCACAGCAAGAGGATGAAGCCCCTGCCCTTTTCAAATAACATCCTTCTGCTCCTCTCCTGCCTGCAAATGAAACACGACACAAACCCACAGCCCCTCTGCCAAGGCCCAGAGGATCTCAGGAGACAAAAGCCGCCAAGGCTGGTTTCCTAGGTGGGGGACATGGTAACACATCATCCATCTCGGCTCTCTCCTCGCCTCTTGCCCGGCATACTTTTGATTTCTAACAGTGTTTCCTTGTCGTCTGGCCCTTCTGAAGCCCCCAACCCCCTTGTCCTTTCTTATTTTCACCATTTGCTTCAACCAGCAGTTCACTCGAGACCCATCCATCTCCCGATGCCTCAAGTGACAGATGCTCTCGGGAAGGGCCGCGCCGGCGGGCGAACAAAAGAGAACGTCGCCCCCGCGAACGCGGCGCGAAACCAGCCCCAGCCCCAGCACGGGGCCGCCCTCACGGACACCGCCATAAACCCCTCTCAAGGGGCAAAAGAAAAACAAGCGCCGAGAAAAGGGACCTGACACAATCAAAGGGCAAAGAGAGCGGCCTTTCTCTTGCAGCTTAGTTGGTGGTGTAAAAGGAGGGTCGTTTTACTTGGTCTCCCTCCCCCTCCCTTAACGCCCCGCAGAAGGATTTTGTGGAATTTGCCTATAATAAAGTGAAGGGGCACAGACAGAATGGGAATATCCAAGGCAAACTGTCTCAAAAACCCTACAGAATTTTGTAGAAAAAGAAGGCACTTCAGAGCCTTCAGTTACAACATATCACACAAGCCCTTAGCCAAAACAGCCATTGCTTCATTAAAACCAACAGGCCCTACAGACCAGTTGCTCGGTTAATTTTCAGAAGGATCTATAATTATAACACAGACACAGGGCCTTGGTGAATAAACAGTGTAACTGCAGCAAGACTGTTTTAATGTCACAGGTGCTTGACAGATCTGTAATTTAGAAATAACAGATTCACAGTGTTTTGACATTTTAATACATGCCACTTAAAACTTTTTTTTTTAATAAATGGGAATCTCTCACTCGTAAACCCACATACCTTTCTATGGAACAAAGACCTGTGGCCCACACTTAAGACTGAAGCAAAAACACCTGATTCAAAACATGCCCAGATCTCCTTATCCCACCTGCGAAATGGGACCTGCTGAAGACAGACAAATAGTTCTGGGCATACTATGAATCTCTTAAGCAACAAATAAAGGGTTATATTAGCGTTTCTCAGTGATTAGCTAAAGCAATGCCACAAATGCTGGGAACCCCTTTTCAGCAGGGAAAGAGAGCTCTGCATGCAACGAAATCCCTTCTCTCCCAGCAAAGCTCCAGATCAGGTCAGTTTTCAGACACCGTAGGAAAGGGCCATTGCTACAATAGGTCAGCCTGACAGCACGGGAGCTGGAGACATAGAACAAAGACCAAGATGGGGCTGTTTAACATCATCTGCTCAACGTAACGCCCGAGAAAAATCCCCATACGCCTCCTGTGGCCGTATCTATTAATTGTTCTGTAATGGGTGTCTCTGCACCCCAGCTGCAGAGAGAAACAATAAAAACGGAAAGTTGAAGGCTGAAGCACTTCCATAAACCTTGCTTCCTTTTATCAAGTGATACATGCCAGGCATTGTATAACGTTTAGTTTTGGATAGTCTCTTTTTTTTTTTTTTTTTTTTTTTTTTTTGATTTTATTAGAAAAAGGAGACGGAGTGTTTTAGACAATCAATAACATCAGAAATCATTTTAGTCCTGATCTGTATTCTGTCCTGATCTGGATTCTCTCTACTGTACTCTCATTACCACCATCAACCTACCGCGCTGTAGAGACCAAAACAGGCGACAGCTACACAATCTTTAACATACTTGATTTTTCCCATGGTGTGTCATTCAGTACTGTTTTGGACATCCAACCTGCAAATAGTAAGTCAACAAACAGCCAAGTTCGGTCCTTCTGCTCCCTCCACGGGGGGATCTCAGCTCTGGGCTTCATATGGCCTTCAAATCCTTGATTATGTCCCATTTAATTGAAAAAAGGCTTGCAGGAAGGAAAGTCTACAGAGAAGGATTATTAGTAAGCACCTGGAGAGCGACGTACATGGAGAAGCCCACTGTCCACCTCGCTTCCCATGCAGCTCAGCTCGCTCCATGCAGTCTAGGAAAGCTGGGTCCACTCAAGTGGCAGGGCTTAGGACACAAGTTTTTCACCTAGCACCCCTGGAAATCCTTGCAGCCAGCATGGGCTAACAGCAGTAGAAGATACCCCATCTTATAAAAATCTTTGCCCAAACAGACATCTTATCACAGGAGCAATCCTTACATGGTGCATTTCCAAATATTTATCACGGGAGCAAGCAGTGTTTACAGCACGTAGGCAATCCATCTTGTACATGCTGCTGGCTCTAACGTGGGAGAAAGAGGGAGATAAGAGGTCAGAACTACTCAAAAGAGACCCCAAGAAAAATCTGGGCACGCCAGAGACTTTGCCAGGAGGGACAAGGTATAAAATAGCCTCTTGGAGTCAAACCTCCTATGTGACGGGTTGGGCCATGGATATAGATCCAAACAGCAGTGAGTAGTAACCAAACTATGTTATTTAGTTTAGTATTTTGCAGTACTAGATAGCTTTGAGAAGCTCTCATTTTGTGGAAGCAACATTTTGTAGTTCAAACTGAACATTTCTAAATACACATACTCGTCTAAATTCTCATACTTGTCATTCTAACATAGTCCAATTTTAACACGAGGTGGGGAGGAAAGAAAAAAAAAGGAACTCTTGTCATTAGTTACAGGAACTTTTGTCATTGCTATTAAGTTATTGACACTGAAACATGACCTTGAAATGACAGCTCCATTAATGCAAGTCTTATTGAGGAGGGAGGTTTCAAAAAGCCTCGATTAAATTAACTACTTTTAAACACAATGGGATCAATACGTATGCAGGGAACGGGCACCCCCAGAGCACGGCCTGCTCGCTTCATTGATCAAAAACAAAAAAAATCCCGTGGCCTTCCAGATCTCAGCTGGTGCCAGAAATCCACACAGGGGGAAAAAAAATCCATCTAAATGAAACTCTGAAAAGGTTTACCCTTCACTGGTCTATTTGCACTTCAAAAAACTCTTTAAGTCCTTCAGCTAAACCCCGGGGTTGGAGCACCTCATCGCCAGAGGGGGATGGCCGCCATTCATCTTCCTTGTGCCCTGGACAGGGCCGCAAAGGCGGCCCCCGCTCGGCGCACGTGCTGCGGGCCGGGCCTCCTTCCCACTGCCATCGGGTCCCCTTTCCGCTGCCATAGGGTCCCATTCCCGCCGACGCAGGGTCGGCCGTTTCTGGGATCACGCTTTGAGTCGGATCCTGCTTCTCGCCTCTGCCGGGGGCCGCCGCGCTCAGGCTCGCGAGGCCTCGTCAGCGTCGGCCAAGCACCCGAGACCCAAATATTAAAATAATAATAATTATTAAAAAGCAGCAGACATTACGGACACCCGAGTATCCACTACTGCCTCACTGGAGCCAGCAGAGCTCTGCTGAGGGAACTAAATATCGTTCCCTTTTGATCCCTCAAGATATTGAGGGACCAAACAAGATGTCTCCTCACCTTGGCCCTTACGTTTACTGCTGTCAAGCCGTTTCTTGGCCACGAGCCCCGAATGACTTTCCTTCCGCGCCGAACGGGTGCGCTAGGTCACGCAGCAGGCATTTCTCAGCCCTCTGTACCTCAGGATACATTTCCAAGAGAAGGAAAATGGAGATTTCATGGGTCACAAACCTCTGGGTCACAAGGACCTTCAGTGCTGCTGTCAGCCTAATAAGACTCAATCGATAAGACTCTTGCTTTATACGTCCATTATTAAAAAAAAAACCCTCATCTCCATTTTTTTCACTTTTTTTCCCCTAAAGTAGAAACACCAACTCAACATCACTGCAGTCCTTTGAAGAGAGATTAATTCCCTAGCATTCGGTTAATGTATATTAAAGATATGAACACACACACATGTAAATTGTAACTATACCCCCCTCCAAAGCTCAAAAAAAAATCCTATAGCATCAACATCACAGAATGGCCTAAAGAGAGGGCACTGACACATGCCTACAGAGTTTAATTTTGCTAAAGCTTTCTTCTGTTTGGACAAATAATCAGACTTGGTCTTGAGGTAAACAACAATAAGAACAGACCCAGTATTATCTAGTTTTGCATGAAAAAGAATCATTTTCCACAGACTTTTTCATGCTTTATTTTTATCCAGAGATCCACTATCTTCCATTCTAAAAGAACACATGCAAAAAAGAGAGATAAAAATGGATCATGCCACTGTGGGTCAAGTCTCTAATTAGGCTGGTGTCAGGTTTTAAAACCATTGACATTGCGCTTGTTTTTGTGTAAGCCAAATGCAGGCTCTAACAAAACTGTAGGCCTAATCTGGGAAAAAAAAAAAAAAGAAAAAGAAAAAAAAAAAAAAANGTAAGGGCCTGTGGATACAACAACAAATGGCATCTCACTCGGCATCTGACATTCTTCCCAACTTAACTCCTCCAAGCCCGAAAATCTCCTCTGCTATAGGGGGAAAGAAAAAAAAAAGAAGAAAAAAAAAAGAGTTCCAGATATTTTTAATATGTATTGTGATTTGAGTTCATATATTCAAATTTAACAAAGCAAAAAAAATGCAGTATAACTATAGGTCCTAGTGCTTTTGCCAGATCTGCAATAAAATTTTTACTTGACTGTGTCATTCCCTAGTTCAAACTGATAAGACTGCCCCAAGAGCGTTCCTAAAACGCTATTACTTTCAACACAACTTGCAAAAACGTATGATTCTGATGCAGTCTAATTAGTCGAACACTTCTATTTTCCTGCAAGCTCCATTTATTTCATTGTAATACTGCCAAAAATTGGCAGTAAATTTTTCCCAGTGGAAGGCAGAGATTTGTCTCTCCACACTACACACAGTAATACCAAGAACAAGTTTTGTACTACTTCATCCAATAAATTAGCTTTGAGCATATGTGGAGTCATATGTTTCCCTGTGTTTATAAATCCAGGGGTGGTGGTGGGGTGGTGGAGTAATGCGTGCGTGGTCTGATCGATAGGATTTGGTGCTTCTGCTTAAGACTAACAGCAGCACCGTCTGTTTAATCAACTTAAAAAAACCTTAACCCCACGTGGAGGGGAGAAAAACCTACATAAACCCCACAAGCACATTATGGTCTACAAAAAAAAAAAATCCCAAAAAAAAATAGAGCTGGAAAAACAAAACATAAACAAGAACCACCGCGCGGCTTCATTAGCAAGCAGGGTGGCAGGCCGGCCCCTAATTCCCTTATAAAGGCTCCCGGCTACCTGCGGAGCCCGGGAGTGCAAATCACATTAGTGGAGACCCCAGCTGAGCGGAGCGGAGCCGGAGCCGGCACTGGAGGCCTGGCGCAGGCCCCGAACAAAGGGCAGCATTCCAGCTGGATGCCGCCGCGAGAGGCAGCTTTGTGAGATGCTCGGATCTGATAACCCAAAAGCAGATTAGCTGCAGGCAACAAAAGGGTAAAATGAGAAACAAAGGGGTCATTTTGACACATGAAGAAATCATTTCCATTAAGCCATCTTGAGTTTACTGGGCAGTTATAAAAACTGCTCCTCCTTCAAGTGACATGTCGAGCAATGAAGCTGTGACCGTGTGGGGACGTAGCCAAGCTCCTGAAACAAGGCATTCCTGACAGCAGGATAATTTGAAGCTGCCAAGTAGCTTGTTTTCCTTTGAATCTCTGCAGCATTTTGAGGCCCTAATAATCATTTTAAGATCTGTTGGACAGATTCCAGTTTGCTGACTAATGCGCCTTGCTGGGCTTGGTGAAGAGAAGATTCACCCATTTTACCTGTATTTTAAAATCTCCTGCAGGGAACGCACATGCTGCAAACATCCTTATTCACTTACATGAGGAGGTCCCTTCTCTTCAAGTCTGCTTTTCCTCCCATGCTGCACATAAAACAGGCACACTCTCAACACAGGAAAGAATGGAGTTTTATTATATTCCTTATCAGGAGCTTCACAGTCAAAGGATTTTTGTCCTGAAAGAGGCCTGGGCATATTTTAATCAATAAATCCAAACTGCAAAACTGAGATGCAGAAGCCTGCAAGAATAGGGGCTGGTGCAAAGCAAGACTGCGAGAGACATTTTCAGCAGCAAGTGCAGAAAAAATATACCCAGAAAAACAGGTCAGCAGAGCCTAAGAGGAACAGCATAAAAGCCCAACCAACAGCTGTGTCCAAATACACATCATGGCAGTCACCAACAAGGAGGTCCGGCTCTCAAGGCCCAATGCCATAAAAAGCTTTACGAAGAGCTCCTGCTACTTGGCTGTGCAAAAACACAGTCAGATGGGAGAGGGGACAGCCATTTACTCACCCAGCACGGCCATGCCTGGAGGGCCTCAGTACAAGTCTACTGACAGCAGAATAAACCCAAGAGTAAGAGCAGGCCAACGGCACAGAACCACTACCATACAAATGTGATTTTCCCCTGGTTTCAGACAGCTCTCCTCTGGGATTTGGCCGTCGTAGCTACACTGCTCTTAATTATTTTCACTGCAGACATGACCTGGGAGACAAAGGAGGATGAGGATCAGAAGCAAGACGAGGAGTAGAAATCCTTATTCTGTTCTTGTGCTCTTATCCAACAGGCCACTCAAGCCTAAGTGTGCTGTCAGAAATGCCTAGGAGGAAAAAGGCAGTGAGAGGTATTAGGGAACACAATCAGGAAGGAAACAGATTTTAAGATGAAAAATGACGTACAGTCATAACACACACAATATGTTTTGTGTAAATCAACCTGGAGAGGAAGGACCAGACGCTGTCACTCATCAGACTCACCTTGAACCTTCATACTGAGGAGAAGGCAACATAGAAGACAGCGTTGCTATTGCAACTCAGAGCTGCAACGTATAATCATTCAGAAAAACACTTTCTGCTGAGTCTCCGTGTTTGAACTTGCTGCAATCAGCCCGTCTCAAAGCAAAGAAGGGGGCTGCTAGTAACCATATAATGTGATCCATGGGCCTGCAGGTCGCCCTCACACCGCAGGGAGAAACAGCACCGACTTTGGATGATGCTTGTGGGCAGAAAACTGCCACTTGCATTTTTTTTTTCTCGGAAGAATCATTCAAACTAAGTTTCAAAGCACTCTGAACAAAAAGGCAAAGTGATCAATTCAAAATATTTAAAAAAAAAAAAACAGATATTTAATCCAAACAGACCCCATATTTCGGTTAAAAAGGCTTTTCTAAACAAGGCTATTTCAAGATTTGCTTGTTACATCCCTCTGGGTTTCCTCATCACTGAAATATTCCAGCAAAACAGAAACCCTGTCAGGACTTGCTGCTTAACTACTACTGCCAGTGCAGAGCTGCAATGTATTACCAGACCTTCCTAAAAATGCTAGTGTTTAAAGCCTTTATCTCTTAGAGGAATTCTAGATATTTTTACATAGGGGCAAAGCACCCGACTCTCAATTCTCTCCTCAGCTACAGTGATCACAAATCCTGTCCTGGGTGACTGGGGAAACATCTAGGAGCTGGAGGGAACTGATATTTTATTACTAAGGTCACTCAGCAGTGCAGGCAGACGGTCTCTGGAATGAAGCCCCCACATACACTGGAGAATTGATGGGCTCTTTATGGAGGTGGTGGGATAAGTATGAACATGTCCGGGCATCTTCACTGCCTGCACTGCATCCAGTGACTGCAGTTTGGACCTACCTCCTCTTTCACATCCAAACTGATACTGGTGAAAATATCATTGCAATGAAAGACGTGCACAGAGCATGCAGGGCTCCTCGGAGCGACAGACTTGGGCAAAACTTTGGGTCTCATATACAGCACATGAAAATAGTTTCCATCCCAATAGAAACCATCCCTAATATGAAATAACGCCTAATCCGAAGACGGCTTGGCGTGCTAAAGGCTCTGAAGCATTTCTGAAAGTGGATATGGAGCATTTTACTTGCAGGCAGGTGGAGAAGGTACTTGGGACAACTAAAACAAACAAACAAAAAAAATAGCACAGACAAAGGTCTAGGTGAAAAATATAGAACTGGAAAAGAAAGAAAATGCTAAAATTTCTGCAAGGACAGAACAGCTGCTAGAATTTTTACTCATTTCTTCCACACTTCTGGTGTTCTGGCATGGAGGAAGAAAGAAAGAGAGAGAAAATGTGTCAGAA
Organism: Nothoprocta pentlandii; assembly: GCA_013398315.1. Taxonomy (NCBI): domain Eukaryota; kingdom Metazoa; phylum Chordata; class Aves; order Tinamiformes; family Tinamidae; genus Nothoprocta; species Nothoprocta pentlandii. The sequence continues at coordinate 495,938 of VZSG01000437.1, read as the reverse complement.
AGGGAAAAAAATCAAGATAAGAATTTCAAGGAATCCCAAATAAGAATTTCTTTTTTTTTTTTAATTTTATTTTTGAAAATAATTTATAAGATCATAGATAATAGAGGAAGGAATTCTGTTTTGCATACACTGAAACAGAGAAGAGATCTTATAAAAACTCAGAAAAAGATCAATCTGTTCTTCAAGTACAGGAAGGAGTAGCAGATTTAGACTTGGATACTTCACACTCTGATTCTGTTCCCAAAAGAGCCTGGTGAAGGTGGGCTGGCGAGAATTATGGCATTTTCTTCTTCTTACATCATGACCAATTTACAGTGAATTCCTCAGCACAGAGCCTGTCTTCCTGTAAACCAAAACAGCCCTCTGCTCCTGTCAAGGCTTCCTTAGGAAATGCTGCAAAATGCATCAGCTGACAAAACACCAACAGATCATGAAAAACAGAAGGTCTTTTACTTATAATACCAGGAACTGCTGAATAAAGATGTACATTAAAATAACAGATCTGTAGAGAGTATTGAATCTGACTTGCTCTGCCGTCCGCCTTCCTCTTTCCTTGGAAAACTCTCCGTTGCTGCTGAACCTCTTGCTTTTCAAGGCCATACCCATACACCAAACTCTAGAGTAAACAGCATACTTGGGAAAGTACTTTCCAATTAATTTTAAAGGAAGACAACATTTTGATAACCCACATAGTACTGTACAGGCAGTTTCTGAGATCAGCTTGTGTCAGGGATAAATACAGAGAAAAATTGCTGGCCTCGCCGCCCGTCATCCTTGAAAAACTCAACGTGAAAATGAGCAGTCTCCGCCTGCACATACTAACTGCTTCTGATGCCTTCCAAAATGCCCTTTTATCTGACGTTAGGCAAAGATTCCCACTGCAAATCTGAATGCAAGGACTGGAAGTGGGGTGCAAATGACACACAGAGTCAGTAAAAATGAGTGGTTAAGCACAGAACGAAACGGGAAATCAACGCTCAGGAGATGCCATCTTGTCTTCATGGCTTCTCCTCCATGTCCTACCCCTCCTTCTCACTGCATGCCCGGCCACCCTCCTGCTCTACCAGCTTCTAACTACTATTCCTAACTACTGAGGGAAGTAAACTTTACAAAGATCATTTTTCCTATGTTTCTGCAGTACATCCCTATCTTAGGAGTGCTGCTGTTTCGCCCTGGCCTACTTTTGACCACCACCTAGAAGAGAGGCCACTCTTTCCCCAGCCTTTTCTGCTTCCCCAAGTGTTTATCCAGATCCTGACTAACGGATGGCAGAGACAACAGGCCCCACAGAAAGTCTGAGAAAACCACAGAAATGTATGCAATGCATAAAACAAAACTACCTTTTTTTTTTTTTTTTTTTTTTTTTTTTTTTTTTTTTTTTTTTTTTTTTTTTTTTTTTTTTTTTTTTTTTTTTTTTTTTTTTTTTGGGAAAGCAAGGGGCAGCAAAACACCAATTCCAGATAAGATTTAAACAAACACGTGTGGGAGGCAGCGGGGAGGGCAGCCGCGCGCCCGTGCTGGGACGCGGGCAGGTAATGACCTCTGCCTCCCGCTCGCCCAAAGCCGGCGCTCCGGCTGCTGCGCCGCGCCGGCGGGATCTGGAGAGGATCCAGGGCACCGCTGATTACGCTGCACCCACAGTTAGCTTAACCTTTGAAACATGTCACTCAGCGGCACGGAACAGGCCAGCACGTAAGGTCACCGCAACCTTGCTGGTCCCGGCATTCTCGCAATGTTTGCACAGAAAACAGCGGCGCTCCGGGATTCCTCCCCGATAAATGCAAGGGACGCGGCGGGGACGGCACCGAAGCGATGGTTTTACTGCAAGGTGCTGCTCAGCATCTGCTCATTTACCACAGTAGGAAGATACTTTGCCAAAAACCTAAGAAATACGTGAGATTGTTTCCACATAATCTCAAGAAAGAAGCAACGTGATTGATTGAACTCATGTCACGTACTTGGCAAATGCTAGAAATTACTCCTTCTCCAAGGAGATTGGATGAAGAAGCTCAAAGATTCTTTTAAAAAATGTTCTGCGATAACTTTGAAGCAAACAGGTCAACAACTGCAAGAAAAATATTTTGATTACATTAGATTAAAAGAAAAAAATCCTACTGGTCATTTTTCTCAAGTTCATTTCACTTCCTTTCCAAAACACCTTCTTTTGAGGCTTTTATGTTCTCTATTGGAAATTGATTTTAAAAGAAAAAAGAGCATCTTCAATTCCCTTGTGCTTTAACAGAAACAGAACTTAGTGAGGTCAGACAATTTATTTCTTTCCAAATATACTTTTTTTAAGTTCCAATAAAATCCTTAATCACAACAAAAAGCATGCAGAAGAATAGCAGAGACATTCCTAGCCTCAAAAACAATTCTCGTTAGCCTTTAGGAGTTATTACATTTTTCTCCTGGATAGATCAAGAGTATTTAAAAGTTATTAAAACAGGGAAGACAAAAATCAATTTTGCTTAGGAATTATTGCTCTCAAAAATAATGGCAGTGATAAGGATTTTCTTTTTTAGGGATGCTTGACTATCCTGTGGAGCATGTGCACTGCGGTTTTTCATTATTTTGGTAAGTGTTTGTGCGGATGACTCAGGGAACACAGGCTTTTTGAGAGCGAGGAAGAGGTGAAAAAGAGGTCACTTCAGCAGAACTCATTTTCTCTTAAATTCTCAGAGAAACGCTGCTAGGGAATAGGAACAACAAAACCAGCAGCTTTTCCCTTGTTACTCGCATTTTCCTAAGGTTCCCTCAGTTAGAAAAAAAAACAAATCTTGGGTTACATCCCGCCACCTTTTTTCCCGCTCCTTTAACACAAGTGCTGGCACTAGTGGGAGCGGGCGTTGGCCTAGACCTCCAGCCAGGCCTTCCGACCAGCCTCAGCATTCCCAGGAGCGCCTCATTCCCCTAGGAGCAGCATCTGCTGCTGCTGCTCCAGAGGGGGCCTCCCCTCTCTTCCACTGACTCACACTACTGTAAATCCCCGTGGTTAGGCATAAGCTCAAATCCCTGCCCCTGGATTTTCCTGGAGGGGCAAGCAGAGTCCTTTGGAGGAGGCTGAAGGTGATGCGAGCTCACCAGAGGAACGGCTGTGCCTCAAGGCCCCGTCTGCCCCGCTAACATGAACTCCAGTGCTGGCAACACACAGCGGGGGCTTCTTCAGGGACTCGCAGGCACACAGCAGAAAAACAGGGCAGAGAAAGCAAAGCCACGGGAAAACCCCAAGCCTTAACTCCTCTCCCACCACCCCAACGCGGTCGGAAGCCGGAATGAAGCAGGCAGGTCCAGCGGAACGGGGGCAGCCGTGGGCTGAGGTGTCGGGCGCGAAGGCGACGCACAAGGGGCGCTGCGCGGGCCAGCGGGCGCTCGGCCACCGGCCGGGCCCTCCATCACGGCCAGCGCCACCGCAGGAGCGGGCCCTGGGGCCGGCGCCTCCACGAGGGGTTGATAACAGAGAGAAAAAACCCTCGGGGATTTGAGGGCCTTGAGAGGGAAGATAAAGAGCTTAGGGTTGATGCTGTAAAGACAAGAAAGCGCTAGCAGAGGAATGCACGGAGAAAAGGCGAGCCCATCGAGGCAGCGGGCTCGGAGAACAATTTTCACGACGCGATCACAGACGCGAGCGGCGCTAGGTTATGGCCGTCCACATCAGCCAAGAGGATGTGGAAGCGGCGCAGATCAGAGGAGAAAGGCTGGCAGTGGGTTTTCCCCGTCAGGATGAAAGGGCAAAACCAATAGGCAGAGCGGAGCGCAGGGAGATGCAGAGAAGGGCCTGCACCTACAGAGAGGCCCAGGCAGCGTCCCCAGTGACCGGCAGGAGCGTGGGGTGTCACGAGTGGATGGGAACAGGCGGGAGGTGGGACCCGGGAGCTCCGTTTCCATCACACCTTAGGCTGGTCACTAAGCAGCCACGAGGAGCTGCCAGGGAGACAGGCCAAGGGCTCGGCTCGAGCACAGCGAGACGGATGATTCACTTTATGGCCTGTAAGTACTTCCCACCAGAGTTCACACAGGAAGATAATGTCCTCTTCAAATGAATTTATGCAGACAGGGGTTCATTTGTCAGAGGATAAAGAGATAGGCTTCCATATTAAAATGAAAACACTTGAGGTGCTCAGCAGGCAGAGGCAAACCGAGGGCAGGATCCTCACGTGGGCGCTTGCCACTCGCGCCAGTTGTCTCATTTCAGCAGGACCTCAAACCCCGACCTCCTCGCATGAGCCCACCAGCCTGGCCAGGCACCTAATTAACCTCCACACAAAGGCCAGGTCTTACTCCTCACAAGAGGCAAAAAGCTCAGACTGCAGCCACACGTGCTCCTGCAATCCAACCTCTGCATCTGGAAACCAAGCTGGAGCACCACGCTCCCAAGCAGAGCACTGCTGAAACAGTCACAGGCGGGATGTCCCAAAAGTTATCTGAGTAATCTGAGAGGCAAACAATATTATTTTTCCTGGATGTAGACTAAAAATAATCTTGGCTACAGCTAGCCTCACTTGACTAAAATAAATAAATAAACCAAAATACCCCCCAAAAAACAAAACCCACACTGCTTCAGAAAGTTATTCCTCAGCCTAGCTGTTACCTGGTTTCCTGTGCCCTTCTTGCATGAACTTGCCAACTTCCTCAAGGTTTACACTTGTAAAAATAAAGTATCGAGATGAAAATAAGTGTTTCATCTATGCCAAAACACTGTACAACGTGAGGCAGTCGGTACAGCCAAAAAATTGTAGTAGCAGATGCAAACAAAAGAAAAGGTATCATATCACTACTGCTGAAATCAGACCTTGCAAGCCACTCATTGATTTTCCTTCATTAAAAAAGTAACAAATTGTAAAATGTGAGGCTTTGCAGGATCAAAGCCCATCCTACAGGAAACGCACACACAAAGCATTTGGAAATGAGGGTTAATTTGGCATGCAATTTAACAGCATTAGCTTTTATCAGCAGCATTTCAAGGTCAGCCACAGCCATGTTTAAGATGTTTGGTTTTGTTACAATTTCAACTCCAGTATATTAGAGCGCAACACATCTTAAAGTGACGTCAAATTAAAGGAAAGCTACACAATAGCATCTCCCTCTCCCCTCCACCTGCAAAAAAACCCAAAACTTAAGTATTTTAGCACTGCAAAAATTAGAAATCTATTCCAAAGAAACTAAGAAAGTGATATGTCTTTAAGTCTCTAATTTCCCTCTATTCAAGACTTCACATCACCAAGAAGTAAAATAAGAAAAAACAAAGAAATATCAAACCAAATGATTAGTAATACGCTCTCTTTCATCTGGTCAGAGGACCAACTTATGGAGTCATGATGAAGCCATACTGATGTAATTGAAGAAGTATCTTAAAAGCTCCAAAAATAATTACATTTTAAGAGGTTTTTTTTTCTTTTTTTTCCTTCTAGTTCCTTATTTTTTTTTAAGCTTTACCTTACTGCTCAGGGTTCAAGCAACTCATTAATGATCAAAAGAAGAACTCAAGATGTAAGTTAAGGTTCTTCACATTTAGTTGTTTCAAAACATACAATACGACAATGCATTAAAAACCACTGAACAGAACTGCTTAGCCCCTATAAAAAAGTCCTCAACATCTACTGTAGTGTCCCCCTCCTCCTGAATTATATACTTCAGAAATTAATGTGACACTGTGCACTTGCACATTCGTGGCTATGCTAGGGAAAGCTTTTCGGCCTCTCTCCCCATTCAAAGCTTGATCCTTAGATACCCTTAAATAAAAGAAATAAACCCACGCTGCAGAGTGACTTCAACAGGGATGGTTGGCACCAAATGCTTCACGGGATCAGACCCCTACTGCACTTGAAACAAGCACTTGGATTAATGAGTTACTGGCCCAAGCTCACAGGAATCAAAGGGGTCGGCCTGGGCGCTGTAAGAGCACTCACAACACAGTGATGTTATGGGGCCAGAAGCTCTTAAGCCTCCTTCTTTGCAAATGCTGCAGCAGCTCACAAGAATGCCCTCCTATTACGCTGCAATGAGGGGGGGAAGTAGCCCTTGCCTCCCACACGAGCATAATTAATCTTCTGACACCTTGACAAAGCAGCTTGTTGATAGCCCAAGAAAGGATTTTTCCGATTTCCTCTCAAGACAGGAGATGGGCTTTATCCATCATCCCTTCTTCCTGATCTCTTCTTCCAGGGTATCCACATCAGCAGAACTGTCTATCAGAAGAGCCAGCAGGAGGGAAAGGCCCGAGTGATTGATAGGGCACCAGGGCTCTACAGTGCTATTTAAGTGTAGGGACCCATTGTCAGAAACTTACTTTACAGCAGTTAAACAAATATAATAGTAACCAATTCAGCCATTGTACAACTTGAGTCAGCTCAGGCTAATAAGTAAAGTTAGCTAATTACACTGATCTGATTTAAAATCCAGACAAATTGTGGAGACAGATTCAGTGTTACTATGCACTGAAAGAGCAGAAACTTCTAAAAGAGAGTTTTGCCCATACTGTGCTTTTTGAAACAAATTATTGTTTCCATTCTCCTTTTTTGAAGGATTGTATAACACGGTCTCCTTTTCTTCTCTCTAAATCACAGACTTGATAGAGGCTCCTTATTAACAGAAATAAAGTATTTATTTTCCAATCTAGTTAAAATTTCTTTCTTTTTGCCCCCAGTTTTATCATCTATCAATTTGTGAAAATTAAGATGAATTTCATTTTTTAAGGAGAGAACATTACAAATTACCTTCTACAAAGAGGTTTACGGCTACTATACAGCTACTATACAGACCAACTTCTGCTGTATTAACATATCTTTGAGGATGCTAATTTGGTGTAATCCAGTAGAGATTCCCAACGTAAAGATAACTTCTTGCATGGTTCTCAGAAAGAGGCAGAGAAGTTGTTCTCATATATGAATTACATGTTATATTCTTATACATAAATATTCTATCATATACATGTTAAATATATATAGTGTGTGTGTTGGTTCCCTTCTGCATATCTTCCCTCCAGAAAGGATAGGAAGATGTAGCCATAATTATAGGCCCATTCACTTCTTTTCCACGCTGAAGGAGGCGTGGGGGGCAGCACATCGTTCACTCTGCAGCTACAGGTGCTGGTGGCGGCAGGCAGCGGCAGGTCACGGACAACCGGGACACGGCGCTCCGGGAAGCAGCCGCGGCCAGGGCGAGTCCGACGCGGTGCTTGGTGACCTGTTTGGACCCCAATGAGGCCACGATCGCACGGAGCTCTGCCTCACAAACACAGCCACCAGAGCGAAGGCTCACAGCAGCCTGGGCTCTCGCAGGGAGGCTGCCAAGAGGGGCAGCTTCAGCCAAGACACGGGAACTCGGTAACCACTGTGTTTATCTGCGTCCCTCTGACCTTGGCTCTTTAGTTCTGCGCTTACCCTCCATAAAAATGATTGCTCCGGTATCTGGCACTGACCAGTTCTTGAGGCTGTCTTCCTTCCCTCGGTTACATCAGGGAAACTGGTTGTTTTTGTCTTTATGATGCATAAAATGAATCAAGCAAGATTTATATACTTTTCAAAGAGTGAATACACTGTTCTTTCCATAACTCCATTGTGTTTTAGGGGATACCAGCCAGGCTAGAGCAGACTGTAAGCTAAACTCTGTGTATGGCAGAGCAAGAGTTAAAGAAAAAAGAATAAAAAACTGTTTCTGTATTCTTTTGACTGTAGGCCACAGCTTGGAGAAACATCTCTCTCACTTCACTGGTATTTCATGAGGATGCAAACACTGAATATCATTTAACTGAGAAAATGTAGGACCTGATTATGTGATCTGCGACACCAGGAGCAAGTGCTCAACAAGGCAGCATTAACATCTGTGTCTCCTCACTCCCAGTCAGTGCAAGTGCTTCATCAGGGTCGGGTGGGATTGCTGCCACACCAGTCACACTGACGCTGACTCCCCTATTATGTGCAATGACCAAAATAATAAATAAATAAAAACAAATTTATCACTGGTGGTTTATTATCTAATGTCTGACTTCCAGTTAAAGCCTACAAATACTGAAAGGAAGCAGGACTGCAAAGAGCAAAGTAGATTGCAGAGTACTTTTGTTCTTGAGTAAAGACACAAAATAAGAACGAAGAACTGCAGTGAAACCACAGTCTACTGTAAATGATTCTAAAATACTATTAATAATTATAAACTATTAGTATCCCCAAATAGTATCACTGCTTTTGTGATATGAGCTCTAGAGCCCACAGGCATCAGAACTAGGCCGAGAAACAGAAACTCTGCCAGCAGACCCTGCCGGGACAGTGGACGTACCTGCAGGCCACGTGCTCTCATGCCTGGCTTGCTGTCTCTGCACGCAGCCATCTCCATATAGCCGTTGTTCTGCTCCCTGAGCACTTCCTTCCCTCTTCTTCCCATAGCTGTCCCACATAGGAGCCCATAGAATCCCCAGGAAAACCAACTCCTCCATTTAGGAGAAGTTCCTGAACGTTTTGAGAACTCAAAACCCCACTCAAATTTCTTTTCCTCAGAATATATCCTCAATGATCCAATTCCCTGCTCACCAGATGGACAGGACATCGGTCAAGGGAGGGGATCCTGCCACGCTCCTCAGCTCTTGCGAGGCCGCACCTGGAGTACTGGGTGCAGTTCTGGGCTCCCCAGTACAAGAGGGACGGGGAACTTCTAGGGAGAGTCCAGCACAGAGTGACAAAGATGATTAAGGGACTCCAGGGGGTTGGACTAGACGATCTCCAGAGGTCCCTTCCAACCTCAGCCATGCTGTGATTCTCTGATAATTTAAGATATATGTTCATGTGTTTTTCTAATCGATGGTCAGATGTCTCAGGAAATTCCCTCCACTGAACTACTACTTCAAAAAAAGGCAGTAGCCCTGTTACTGATGGCTTCTCCTGTACACATTTAATAGAACACTATTAGTATGCTTGTATTCATTTAGAGGAAATTCCTGGAGCACAGACCTGTGGGTGGTTTTTGCTAGCAAGAGCTGTCACAACAAGTACCAAGCAGTTTCTTCTGCACAATAAATAGCTCACGGGCACTTAGTCATCACTCAACACAGTTTGGTTGCAAGGTGTTCCTCAGTGGAAATGTTTCAAAAGATTTGGCGTGCAACAAATGCCATGCATCTCGATAGGAAAATAATTTCAGGGCCATGCTAGGGATAAACATGAAAGTTCATCTCCAAATGGGAGGGAAGGAGAGAGTATTCCACAGCCTGGTGGAGCAGTGCTTTCCCCCCCGATAAGCTGGAGTACTCTAGAGGGACGTGCAGACCTTTTGCACCATGCACTGGTGTTAACATATTGGTATCTCCAGCTCGACAAGAGCGTGAAGGGGAAAAAATGCCCTCGTAGAGAAGCTCCTGCCCAAAGCTGCACAAATTCTGGAGTAATGAACATCATCTTCACTGGTATATTCCCTACTCTGACCCTCCGAGAGTTAAACGAGCAAATATCTGCTAGCTTGCAGTCTTGCAAACGGTGCATTACAGCATTCCCATCCTGAAGGCAAGTTACAGAAGAAATAACAAAGAAATTTCATGACAGGTCGTGGTGTAGTTTTGTATGGGGGGGTGGGGAGGAGCAAAGTCATTTTCATACCCATGTCTTTGAATTATCACCCAAAAAGTGGGAGAAACAGAAATAAACAACTGAAACTTGCTTAAGATGCAGCAGAAAATTGGAGTACGAGAACACAGGACATCAGATAAGCAGTTAAAAGCTTCAGTCAACCTGACATCTTTACTCACTACTTAACTACACCAGGTAGCAAGGAACAACCTGTGGGGTTACAGCCCTCTGGATTGGGATCCCCCAGCTCTACTAAAATCCCTCTGGTTTTTGGCATACAGCTACAGCCCTTGGAAATGCATAACCTGGCATCTAAGAGGAAGCACAAGTAGGTTGTTCTTCTCTGTGGTACACAACGGGCATGCATTAAATCAAATTTATCTTTGGAACTCAAAGCAACAATCAATTATCATTTACTATACAGGTCTCTGTTCAAGTCTTCAGTTACAACGAAGAAAACAGCACTTCTTAGGCCACAGTAACACAGTAAGACTTTGAACCGTGACCAGTAGTAAAGTATAATGGTATTTAGAGATAACATAGACTTGTTAAATCATCCATTTAACTCCTCTTCACACACAAAACAAAACGGTAAAGCCACTGATGGTGAAATCATGATTCCTCACAATTACAAGAGCCTTTTCTCTCATTTAACCTCCAAAAGACAAACAACTCCCCCTGCTTCCCCTACTTTAATTATCTCTACAAACTACATATTAATACTCTGATCTGTATAAAATGGCCATAACCAAAGCTCCCAGAACATTTTTTTTAAACACCGATCTATTAGCTATACATAATTTTAAACAATCCAGATATTTTTCAGTGAGCTTTGGTTCCAGAAAGCTCTGCCAAAAGTCACTGCACAAGAGAGGAAAGAAGCAATGCTAAAGTTCTTGATCAACCTACATCAGATCTTCTGTAACCTTATGCTCAGCCTTTACGTTCAAACTTTTAAGTGAGTGAGATATTCAAGACATAAAGATAAATGTGAAATATACTTGGATTTCTTATGCAGCAGCTGAAACTTTATTAAGCTTCTGTCAAAGGTTAATTGCAATTGCACTTGCTTTGAAATTCCTGACCAACAGGACTCTTCCAGCAACAAGTGCTATTAAAAACAAAATCATCGTCTTTGTGATCTTACACTTACAGTGTGCACTACATTTTTGTGATAACCAAGATTCAGATGTTCTTGCCTATTTGCACCAGAGTGGTAGAGTTTATAAACCTGAGATTTTCAAAGTATGCCACACCACCAATAACAAAAGCTATGGGCGAATGATAAGACAAAGGGCAACGGGTGCAAGCTGAAACACGGCAGTTCCATCTCCACGTCAGAACTTCTTGACTGTGAGGGTGACAGAGCCCTGGAACAGGCGGCCCACGGAGGCTGTGGAGTCTGGAGGTCTCCAAAACCTGCCTGGATGCCACCCTATGCCCCGTGCTCTGGGTGTCCTTCCTAGAACTGGATGGACTGGATGATCTCCAGAGGTCCCTTCCAACCTCAACCAGTTTGTGATTATGTGATTCTGTGAAAAGCAGAGGCTACAAGTGCAGTTGTTTCTACCTTTTCAGGGAAGATATTTAAGATGAACAAAGACTGGGAACAGTTCACCCCAAAACACCATTAAACTCAAATTTTGTACAAGTTGCTTAGAGCCTTGTCATCAACAGCTGCTTGATGTACAATAGAAATATAAACTATAAAAGTTGGCTTTAGAAAAAAGGTTTCTGTGTATTTTTAGAACGCCACTTTGGTCCAATTTCAAGTCACTTCAACATCTCAATTTTGAAGAGGTGTCTGAATGATTTGTGCTTGTTGAGTGCATGCTGTCCTCATCACAAACATTTAAAACAATTCTTACCTTCCTTATCTTCAAAAAGTACATACTGTTCACTGTCACTCAAGCCTGTACACCAAACACTAAGTTGCAAATAAAAGTAGATATGCTGAAAGGAATTGTGATAGTTTTTCATGGAGTGGAGAAAACCTGCTACATTGCTCTGGGTGCTTTTTGCACCCCTACCCTTCCACTTCCCTAAGATAACTATTCATGTGTAGCTCATTCTTTGCATTCTAAAACATCTAATATTATTCTTCAGTTTGGAAGTTATGCTTTCATCCGTGGATCTAAAGCTGTAACTATTCTCCACACAATTAAATATCACCCAATGTCTCTCCAGTTAACATCCCCTTCCAACAGGTCATCAGCTGCTGTGTCACCAACTGTGGTGGCTCCACCTGAGCTCCATGGGAACTGATGAGCCCTTTTTGCAGGATAACATTTACCCCAGGATGGGAACTGAGCATAAGCTGGTGTTCTGCAAAGCAGGCGACTAGTTTTGTTGTTGTTATTTCATGTAAGATGTCTCGCACAAACCTCAGAGTCCTCCTTTGGGAGATCACCGCAGCCAGATGGGAACGTGGAAGAAACTTCAGAGGTGAAGCCAAGTACGCAACACTTCACAGTTCTAATCCTGGAAAGGGCAGCTGGAAGTAATGGTTTTGCTGGAAAGAGCTTTTTAGTTTAAAAACAATTTGTGCTCGAGATCAAACCAAGTTCAGAGCAAATATGAGCAACTAGATACAGCTCTATCTCTTTTTTCCTCCTCCCCATACAGCCCCACAGTTATTTGTCATCTGTTAGAGGTATTTGACGACCAATTCTTTAGTGCTCAACAAAAAAAAAGTGGACAATATAAAATATTTTTTCTTATTCATATATAATTAAACACAGATCTGAGGAAATCTGTAAATTCGAAGAAAGAGAAAATCTAGAACTGCGCAGACTTGAAAAGCTGCAGAAGTTACTCTTCATTTGCAGCATTTACATTATGGTTTTCTCTGCAAGCCTTCGGTAAGCATGTAACAGTAACAGAAAATAGCAAAGTTATAAGCATAAGGGCTCAAGATTTTCAAGCACCCTAAAAAAGCAAACAAAAAGCCAACTGGCTAAAATGAATATCTTATCTCTAGAGAAGCAGGTAAACAATATGGGAAAATAGTTTAGAACTACAGCGTCCCTGCTTGAACAGGGGGGTTGGACTAAATGATGTCTAGAGTTCCCTTCCAACCTCAACCAGTCGGTGATTCTGTATCACCCAATGAAAATTTAAATTTCTGCTCAACAAGTAGTTTCATGTATTTTTTTCTAGAGTGCAAGTTTTTAAAGTCAATTTAGAATTTAGAAGTCAATTTAGAAGTAAGCCCAACTGCAACAGTAAGTATGAAAGCAACTTTCAAAGCTCCACAAAAAATTTTCTTTTTTGCTAACTTACCATTTTGTCTACAACGTTGGTTTCTGTGGAAATGAAGAACACAGACTTAAATACTAACATGTAAAGATGACTAAACAACTTTGTTTACTGCAGACCTACAACTCTCTTAAATGTTCAAAGAAATCCCTAAGTCAGTGGAACATAAGCCAATCTTTTATACTGCAACACTGAAAGATAACAAAACCAATGAAGTTGTTCACATTCATAAAAAATTAAAGGAGAAAAAAATCCCAAAAGAGCAGGTCATAGTCCACCTAATCTCCAGCAGAAGCTGCAATGGCTGAACAACCAACAGAAGTTTGCCGTTGCCAGCAGCAGACCAAGCACATGTAGTTAAGTTATGAGTTTAAAGCACTGACGTTAAAACCACCCATGCTCTCAACAGAGAATTAGTTTATCCTATACTCCTTTGACTTCCACAGCCTTTACTACTCTATAACCCAGCTGCCATGCAACAGGCCCGCTAAGTCTGCCAAGTGAAGGCAATATTGCTCTAAACTGAAATGAAATATTCCATTTTTCAAGCGAATTTCTCCATTTTCTACTCCAGTCAATTTAAAAACAATTTTGTTTTCTCTCTGTCCCATATCTACCTTGCCCACATGTGGTCTTGCCCAGCGACTCATAGAACAACTCAGGAAAGAAAAAGCCCTGGTGAAAAAACTGCAGAAGCCAGTGAGGGCAGAGCTTCCATTTTATTAAAGATTCTACCCAACCAGGCAGAAACTATACAGGTTAGGAGGGATTCTTCTAACTCATCGTGTGCTATTACAGATCTAAATAGCTACATAAGCCCACAGAAATATGAAATTTCAGAACTGTTAGATGCCACACAGAATCCACTCGCACACTGGTTTTCCATGACTTAATGCAGGTACTCGGATGTGCCTGACAGTACAGGCACAGTGTATTGCCCACAAGAACAAACCTGTCACAGGTGCTGGTTCCAGGAACCCACCAACACTGGGAGTGGGATGAAACCTCTGCCCACAACAAGTCCCAGCTCCTCTCCCTCCCAGAGACCACGTGGCAAATGAGCTGCTGCTGATGCAGTTGAGGAGAACAGAAAGGGGGGTCGGACACACGGATGCTGAGGAGCAATTGAAGGTGAGGGAACCGACCTCACGTGTGTTCTTCCTGTTCCACGCTAAATCCTGCACTGCCATGAATTCACACTGCCGTGAAATTAAGTCAACTTCAAAATCAACTTCATGTTTCACCTCTATTCTTCCGGCTCTGTCATTTCTGCTGATAAATAGTAGGAAATCAATGAGGAAGCATCACTTGAAGTGAGCCATTCATCACGCACCAAAAAGGGTAAGTACCCCATAAATTGCAGTGATCCGTTTCCTATTAGCATCACACAACAGAAGGCAATATCATTTGCATTAACAATTTTTATGACCTCCCTGTGTAGGGGATAGGGTTAGGAAATGGCTTATTTTTGCCAGCTGTAAAGCACTCATTTGCATGGGGGAAGAGGAAAGGATTCAGGAGAATAAGAGATATTGGTAAAGTCCTGTTGTGGGGGGAAAAAATGAACAGGCCAAATCACATTTGTCCTTCACATGTACAGAACTGGTGGACAAGTAGCTCGTTACCCAAGTAATGTTAGTTATTTAAGAAAATGTCACAAGCCATGAAACCTTTTTATATCACAGGGTAGATGAAGGCCTGGAAAGCTTTCTAGCATTGTCCATCCCCATCTCCTGATAAAGTGTTCTTCTACCATCTAGGGGATGGAATAACACTGAAAAAGGTGAAGGACAATCCAGTGTTTTTGTCTGGTATTAAACTAGATGAAAACTTGAGCCTTTATAAAATTTGCTTATCCTTTTTTCCCTTTAAGTCAAGAACTGCTCCCTCCCTTAACCCTGCTTCCCTGTTCCAACCTAACCTGTCTGACTTTCTGCGTTTTCCTCATCAAAAATAGGCAGGACAAGCACACTGGGAGAATAAAGGAAAATCAAATGTAGAAATTTTGGCGTGCCCCTTCACAGCTTGCCAATGCTATATATAAGAAGGTAAGCAAATACCAGCCTTGCAAGAGGAACGAAGCCTATCATGCCAAGAAGGCTCCTCCTGCAGTGCTCAGTGTGGGTCTGGATGAAGGAAAGGGGTGAATGAGGGGCAGAGGGGGCTGAAGGAACAAGACATGGTCCTCTTTTTAAGTATTCTCTCAATTACTTTATTTAATATAAAAATGGTTCTTAACTTCAAATTTCATGTTCTAGAGATTTACACTCTTTAAGACAGTCTCACCCTAGCCCTGTAAAATTTTAAGGTCCAAAACAGACTAAAGCATGGAAAATCAAATTAAATTAAATGATTGCGCATCTCCTATGATCCAAGGTCCACTGTGCTGACCATGGGGAAAATCCTCTGACTCTTGTTATGCATTAAGAGAGCAGCACAGCCAATTACAGTCCCTCTTCCTCCCACGTTGTAATGGGGCAAAGAATTAACACTGAGTATTTCAGCAGAATTTGTTGAAGTATCAAAGTTGTAAATTAGTATTTATTTACACAGGATTTTTAGCTCTGTTCTTCCCAAATTTGCACCTCTCACAAGACAACATAAGTCATCCAACTTTTTGGAACCCAAGTCCTATGGAAAGCCAGAATAAAAAAACCCTGCATTCATTCCAGCTGCAGAGACACCTACCAAGACCTTGATCCACTGACTTTTATGGTAGTGGTAGTAGAAATATGACAGCCTAGACACCCAGAAGGATTTTGTTCCTCAGCAGTAGCCCAAATGTCATACACCATACAGAGATGAGCCCTCCTACTATAATTCTTTGTAATTATCAATTATAAGTTCAATCTCCAGCAGCAAGGTCAAATCAATATGTAATGTGACTGTGGGGATAGTTAGCCTCCATCAGTGAAACACATTTTATAATGATAATTTAGAGCCCTGCTTGCCAGAGAACTGATTTTAATCTCCCAACAATATTATGAGGATCTTTTTCTTTGAATTTAATAGGATCACAAGCTCAGAAAGAGGTTTCAGCATGACTGCATTTCTTTCCTCTGTGCCAGGATAATGCCATAACAAGGACAAGCCAAAGGTAACGCTGTAGAGTTAAAACATGTTTGTAGAGTAATCTGCCTACAAAGTCGAGCAAATGTCATGGCAGCTATGCCCATTACAGGGCTACCTTTTGATGCAGTCTTTTTCCACGTGAAGGAAAAAGGCTTTTCCCCACTCCACTGGTGGCAGCCCCAAATTCAGCTTTCCAGCCACAAAACACTGGATAGACCTTCAGAGAAGAACTGCGGGGCCTGCCAGTTTTCATGGACCTTTGCAGTGTGTCTCAGTGTCTAGCCCTGGTTCCTGACCCTGTTTCACAGCACCTGGGGACTCGTTCCCAACCAGCCCGCTGAGCGGATCCCCTTCCCGGCCTTTCTGCACTGGGAGCACAGCTTCCCCACAGCTTCCCACAGGTCCTGCACTGCGGCCTAGCAGCCGCGCTCCCGCCTTGCCCTTCAAACCAAGGGGTTTCTCCCTCCATGCTTCCTGGCCCTGCTTTCTCCTGACCCAGACCATGACCTGCTTCTATTTGAGTATCGGCCTGACCCAGCCACCAAGCCAAACCCGTCCGTGCCCTCACCACAATGGTGATCATGGAGTATCCACAGACATGTTTAAGACCCAGTTGCTGGGGTTTTTTTTTTCCTGATGGTTTCTTTAATGCAGGCAAATGGAAGCCATGCTGCACTGGCAGTATTCCCACAGCTCCCTGAGGGCTGCAGTGTTTGCAGAGCAGATAGGAGAGCAGTAAACAAAGTGGCACAGGTCTTGGGAGCCCCTTCCTCAGGTCACAAGGCTCCAGGACGAGCAGCATCGATGGACAGTCAGCAGATTTAGGAGATTTACTGATAGCATAAAAATAACAAGGTTAGAAAAACACCTTTTGGTTCCAGGTCATATGCTACAAATAGACACATTTATGAATCATATTATTCTGATTTGACCCTCCAACCTCTTCTCCCTGTCCAAACCCACTACTCTGGGCAACTCACATCCATGCCCTCACATCAGTCAGTCCCAGGTTCTGCACGAGATTCTTCAGCTCTTCACTGCTGTCATCCAAAGGATCTTCATCAAACTAGATCCCATGCTTGTATCTCAACTCATCCAAAACACTCTTTCATCATGTTTTTACCTTCACTTCAGCAGCAATTAGACTCCTTTCCAAAACACTGTTATTACCTAGCTTTTACCTTCACCTGTCACCACTTCCATTTCTTGTTCTGATTCCTATACCCTTCCTCTTCTTCAAGCCAATCTTGATTTCTTCTAGCACTTACTTCCCCTTTAGTTTCCCAATTCTCAGATTCCTGTGTGGGCAGCCCAGACTACCTCCCTTTCATCCTGCTGCCGTAAGTCCAAGCTCTGTTACCCTCCTCAACTTCGTTGTGTTTTAGCTGAAATAAGGGGGCAGGATAGTCCACAATAGCTATTCAGCAAACCTACATTTCACACAGAAGACTGGCAAAGCACTGGAACACTGAATTGCATGGAAGAAACTACTGGAAAATAGCAACAGATATTACCAATCTCATCTATAGTTATTGAAAATGAAGATCAACATATATAGTTATTGAAAATGAATAGCAACAGATATTACCAATCTCATCTATAGTTATTGAAAAAAAGAGAGAGAGAAGGACATCAAACAACAACAACACCCTCTGTGCATACCAAGAGCGCTCGCTGTCCTTCTCCTCTTGCTTGTTTCTAAAAATCACTCTTCCTTCATTTCCAATATTAAACTTGTTAAAACTTTTAACCTCTGTCTTTCCCTTACCTCCTTACCCCTAAAAGGGCCAAAACAAGAACTTTGGGTTTATATTCCACCATTTCATAGGTGCACAGATACAACAAAGTTTGTATAAATTTACTATTATTACTGTGCACAAACTGTTGTTCATAGCAAGTCCTGGTAATTACTGAATTACTGATTAATTTCCAGTCACTCAGAGACGAAGATTCTCTTCATAAAGCAAATTCCAGCCTGGCTAGTCTTGGACACCCAGTACACATGGAAGAGTTGGTTTACGATCCAAGTTCCTGAACATCAATCTGGAAGAGCAGAGCTGGGGGAGAGAAGCCACCACACAAGGCCACACTTCCCACAGCTACAATTTCCTCTTGTAAGGTCTTGGTCTTGAAGTATAAAGCCGCCAACTTTTCACTTCAGTAAAGCACAAGCTACAGGCTAAAAGGAAAAGAAAGTTATTTTTAAAAGCACAACATGCTGTTTGAGTAAGTAACTTTTCCCTCTTATACACAGTAATATTTGTAATGTAACAATTCACAGAAAAAGTAAAGCTAGGGAACCAGATGCTCTTGTTTTTCACAGAAATATGAAAGAAAATCATCCAATAAAATATCCAAATCATCCAATAAAAATAAAAAACACAATAGGCATAGATTTTAAGTCAGTTGCCTTCAATTTATTACTACTCACAAAATAAGAAAGATAAGTCAATGACGCTTTAAGCGCTGTCCCGTTCAACAGTTGTCATCAGCATCCAGTTGGCATTAAGAAAAAAAAATCTGTAGCCATGATCATGACCTTTGCATTTCTAGAAACATGAGCTATTGTCAGGAGGAAGACCTCTCTGGCCTCATAATTCACATGCTGTTAACAACCAGCAAGATCACAGCATGCTGTGTCAGCTCCTAAATAATGTAAGAGAAACTGGATGTCACCCTCATACCCTCTCTGCGCCTGTGCACAATCCTGCACATAAGCAGCCGAGTTGAGTGTCTTACATTTAGATGTTTAGACAGCTCCAAATAAATCCATCTCTGATACTTGTGCTGCGTTTCTGGACTGTGTCCTTATCACAGCATGGTTGAGGCTGGAAGGGGGATCTAGAGACCATCTAGTCCAACCCCCCTGCTCCAGCAGGGTCACCTACAGACAGAGAAGTTGAATTTATCAGCCAAGAAAGCCAAAAGTTTAGGTAACTAGGTTTCATTAGTTCTGATGCTTCTGTAATTGCTTTTGATACTTAATTTTATTATTATAAAACCAACATAGACCAGAAAAGAAAGCTGCATGCTCCTTTTACCTAGTTCACCGCCTGCAGAAAACACACTGCCAGCAAAGGGGACCGCAATGCTTTGTGCAGCCCACCTCACCCAACGGCCCATGCAGTTCCAAGAGGAATAACAGGTAGTCAGAACAACCTAAAAAGCAGATCTATCATGTCAGACCACAGGTCCTACAGCCCCCTCATCACAGTGACCAACAGCGGGTACTTAAGAGACGAGTACAAACGGAGGACTTGCTTTAGTGATATTTATCCCCAAATATTCTCCCAACCTTCACCAATGCACGGCTCAAGGCTTATTTAACAGCAATAATGGATTTGGCCAGTGGGCTTAGAAGCCACCTCAGCTTTCAGCACTGCTCTGCCCTGAGCAAGGTGTTCTCCAACTCACTTGACTTGTGCAATTAGCGCTTTTTATTTGCATTCAGCATGGCCCCTGCTAATTTCCTTTGTTGCTCCCCACTTCTGCATAAGGCATGAACAACTACTGCCTTCTGCCCCACATGCTTTTATGGGCCTCAACTATTTTTCTTCCAGACTGAAGTCCAATCTCAGCTGCTGCTACACCTTTGAGCAGGCTTGCCATGTTCATCTGAACCTTTTCCAACTTCAGTATCCCTTACTGGAGGAGATGAAGGTTGGAATTTGAAGATTTGTGTGCATGGCAAAAATCATGTTTTCTCCTTTGCTCTCTCGCCCCTTCTCCCCAGTAACTCTTAACAGTTGTTTGGCTTTGTCTTTTTTTGCAGTCGTTATGGACCATTGATCTAGCACATTAATAGCACCCTTTACTGCAGCCAGGAGACATTCCTTCCAAGCAATGCTCCTTCGGTGGCTCTGTATAAACCGAAACGTCCCAAGATACAAAGGGAGGAATTTCTGAAAGCACCAACTGCATGAGCCCCTGAACTACTGCCGCAGCACATCAAGAGGACAGAAAAGGAGTAGACAATGGAGTTCTGCCTTATCCTTCCGTTATTATGGTATATGACTATGTCTGCTATAACACAAATAGGAACACAAGGACACTTCCTGCACAAATAGGAAGACACTGCACAGGAAAGACAGGGTAGAGTCACAGTTCAACTTAAACTGCCATGAAATTCTGCTCCTGGTAGCTGCACAGTTCAAGAACCCTGACAAGCCCTTTGGATAACCTAGGCTATTACTACCTAACCTACAAATCAATGTTGTATTTAACTATACATAGCCTTCAAGCTCATATCAGAGCATATTCACTAGGGTAACAGCTTTCATGACAGTTTTCTGTCTATATATACAGACACATACACTTATATACACACAAAGTACTATAAATGTATATACACATACAGAGAAAGAGAGATAGGAGATCTCTAGTGAAAGAATTGAATAATTGGTTTAAACCTCTTACGAAGAAAGAAACATATATACACGCACACAAAGATAATGTGAAAAGAATTTGCCCTTCTGCCCAGTCCTTGAGATATTAACCAGTAAGAAACTGAGATTAAAAATATAACCAATCTGATGGGTTTTGAGCCGTCTGAAGGTAGATTATCCTTTTCATACGTGTAGAACCATATAGGTACATGCAGCTGTATACTGCCCAGTCGGTCATAAAAGACGACGGCTGCAGCAGTCGCACGCTGTGTGAAAACCCGCAGCCAAGGTGGATTTTTCTTCTCCCTTCTGCTGAAGCCTGGCAAAGATCAGTGAAATTAAACACTGCCCAAGGCAATTGTTAAAAGCAGTTTGGCCATTAAAGTCATGTCATCTGGTGACCCAAATGACCTACATTAAACCCGGGCTAAAGGGCAATGTCATCTTTCTTTCCCTTTAGATAGCATGACTTTGCACCTCCAGCACAGATGGAAGATGCCCCCTTTAGCCCTCTGGCTTTTCCTGTATCCCCTTCTGCAAGCCAAGCTAGCCACAAGCCAGGTTAGCTGCAGCGAGGCTCTTGTGCTCCTCCCTCCCTCCCTCCCTCTTTCCCTCCCTTCCTTCCCTCCCTCCTTCCCTCTTTCTTTCAAGCTGTTCTAGCAGTACTCAGCTGAGCAGCAGCAAAGTTTTTCCCCTAAGGATATTCAACCAATCTGTAGCTGACCAGAGGCTGTAGCACTCCATATACTTCATAATCACAAGCATTCCTGGGCCAATGCAAATAATACAAGGTATATACCCAATTAATTACCATTAAGAGTCATTCAGCTGTCCAAACTGAATGTATCAGATATGTTTTAATCTACTCTTCTATTAAAGCACTAAGTGTCAAGGAAGGGGTTACTCAAAAATATACCTTAGATTTACAGCATAGCCTACAATATCTCCACCCTAATATTAATACTAGTACTTGCTGCTTTGTCGACAATATTAACTCTCCTTTGCCAGTTTTCCTAAAATTTTATACTCTACAAAGCACATTCACGATCCGCAGGCCTGCTGCTCCACAGCAGCTGGGTCACCCCAACCACCTCACCGTTACTAGGCGGAAGATCCAAGCCCGTGGCTTGCGGGGCCGTAACGGGAACAACACCCTCCAGTCACACCTGATTATGCAACTGCCCCGGATACAACCTACAAATGAAGAATTCAAGTGGCCTCAAAGAGGAGCACAGACACTAACTGGTTTTGTGAAGACAAACACAATGGAGAGAGGAGGATTTTGATCTTGTTGAACCCATATTGAAAACTGTCTTTTACTCTGGCAGATGTGCATTTAATTAGATCCCTGTTGCTTATTCTTAGAATTACAGACTCTCCGAGGCAAGAATTGAGGAAGCAAAGGCAGCTGTGAGGGTTGCTCCGTGCTCTGGGCCTTGCAAAACCTCCAAGGACAGAGACTGCCCAACATCTGGGAAACCTGTGGCCCGCTTGGCAGGGCCCAGGGTGAACAGCAGCTCTGCTCCCCAGTCTGTCCTGCCACAAGGGCTGCATGTGGAAACACGCAAATATTTCTAAATAAAATACTCATATGAAGTACTTGAGAGAACTTCCTACATTCTAATATTAAGCACTATGCTATAGTGAAAGAATATACACTTAATGCTTCATGCCAAAGAGCAAGCTTTTAAATTAACATACTTCAGTTTGTTGAAAATTATCTCCAAGAGAAAGTTTTAGATTGGATTTAGATTAGATATTTAGATTTCAAATATCCAGAAAGAGACATTTTCAGAAAAAAATTAGATTTTGTTTTATAACTTTGGCGGAAGAACAGCATTCCGCATGGACTGATCAAGTAATTCCTATACGTATTCAAAACTCTCCATAATTATAGATGAATAAAAATTGTCCTAGTTTCTAGCTGGTATAATTAAATGATTTTAATCAACCATTTAATAAAAACAACTTGCATTCCCTTTAAAACTTTTCTAAACAACGCTTTCATAACATCTGTTATGACCAGATGCACTAAATCAAAGACTTTTCTAGTCTTTGATTTCTTTTAGACGCACTAAATCAAGGACTGCATTTGCTTTAGGTTAATTCTATTAAATATTCTGGTATATGATTTACTATGATCATCATAAACATGAACAAGAATCATGTCTTGGCAGCCATTCCTGGAATATTTGCTCATACTACCTGATTTAATGTGGAATAAAATCAAAAGCTGAAAGATAGTTTTTAAAAAATGAGATCTATTCTGGGAGCAGAACAGGCTACAGCAAAGAAAAAGCGAAGAGCTTTATATTTAGGATTTCCTTATGGTGAAATAGGACAGGATATACTTCTTGCGGAATTCTGTAATGCACCTTTAAGCCACCAAAACAGGTATTACTGCAGCTCATCTTGTGCCTGCAAAGTACTTTAAAGCTCTCATCGCACACACAATACTTGTCTTTTGTAGCGTACCAACTCTCCTGGCCCCTCGCTGAGGGTAAATACTGCATTTGGTGGGACAGTGCAGTAACTTATGCTTTAAACACTGTGCATATTTCTAGAGAAATGGAAGCTCTGCCATTTAACTGCATACGAGGTTTGCTGTGAGTTTATGCTAAGATCGATAGGGTTCCCATTGCTGTTTGGCTTATTCAGGCTGTAACTTCCACAAAATCCCCCTGTGCCCTGTGCTCTGGGTGTCCCTGCTGGAGCAGGGGGCTTGGGCTAGAGGATCTCTAGAGGTCCCTTCCAACCTCGACCATGCTGTGATTCCGTGGTAATAAATACATGTTCTCTCCCCCTGTGTTCGGAGGCCGTTTGCGTTACAAGGCCCAACAGCAGCACTGCTGTATTGACAAGTAACGTGCGACAACACGTCCCTTCCAGCTCTGGCCGATCCCATTTTCTCCTGAAAGGGAAGCTGTGTGCTTCCCACAAAAGCTAGCGAAACCTCCCAAGGTAAGGATGCTTTAATTTTGGTAAATGGCAGAACGGAGCATAACAAGTACAACCCTCACCCCCAACAAAAGAAGCAGCCGAGCAAGAGCAGCCCCTGCGCGTCCCGCCGGCCACCCTGCCGCAGGCACCGCAAGCCAGCGGGAAAGCTGTCCCAGGCCGCCTAAAACACGGGACAGCAGCAGAGGGGCAGGGTGCCGAGGGCGCCTCAGCCACGCAGGCAGCCTCCCCTGCGCCCACCAACCTGCCCGCTCCAAGTGCTCGACACGGGACCGTACAGACAAACACACAGAGCTGCACAGAAATGAGGAGTTCCAGCTGCTCCGTTCGTCCGCTTTCCTGAATCGCTGCCTCCAGGCATTTGCATTTTATTCATAAATTTGCTTTTCCTTGCCTTCTTTTTCCGAGAAATGAAGACTTTGTTGTTGTTGCTGTTAGCCCAATTTAAACTGGATAAGCTCACAGTTTACCTATCTTTTTTAAACGATGAATTCTCTAGGATGACTAGCTTAGTGGGAATGAGTTTTGTTTCCCTGTGCTGCCGGGCGTTTTCCTTCTTCGATGGTGTTTCCTAGAGGTGAGGGCAGCGAGGACCTGCCTGCACGGGACACGCTGAGCTGGGCTGAGCTGCGCAGTCCCACGCACGCGCTCCACATGCAGCGAGAAGCAGCCGCTCGTCCAGTGCTATTGCACTGCCGGGCTTCAAGTTCTGCAGTTCCCCATCTATTTCCTCTGCTCTCCGCTGCTAAAAGCAAAGATTTAGGAAAATAATTCAAAAAAATTAGAATCAAAGAAAAATGATCTAAAAATCCAATTTTGAATAAGACATTCCCAACTTTTGAGTCGAGCAGGGGAAGGGCACCGGAGAGCAATAGGTTTTCATTGACAGAACACAGGCATCCATGGAAATCCACGTAAATGCTAAGAATGCTAAGTTTGGAAAGACGGAGCACCCACATAGCACCAAGGCATCCCATCCACTCCCTAGGAAGAAGGGGGCCTCCCTCGGGCTCTTGGATGGGGAAAATATCCATCCCTTTTCCCGCAGGGAAGGATTCTGCTGGGCAGTTATTACAGCCTCCTTCTGCATTCACTTTCAATGGCTGCTCTGAGTCAGTAAAGAGTAATAGGAACAACAACAAAAAAAAAAAAAAAAAAA